>JBBCBC010000012.1:1304118-1902614 GCA_037126765.1 Stenogyne calaminthoides
AATGTCATGCAATGCCATATCCATGGACTGGTTGGAAAATACTCATGTTGCAGTGCAACAATTAAAAGGTTGTGTATAGAAAATTTAAAAACATATATTTGTAATTGGAAAGCGTGAAAAAGGTAGTGATTTATTTTGCAGTAACCACAATTAATGGCATATAAAGTACAAAAAACAGAACACCTACCTTGCCATGGCTTTACCCCTGCATTGAGGGTGCTTGGATTATTAACTGTTCTTGGAGTAGTCTAGATATCTCGTTGACTGGGTGCTGAATGTTGAGAAAGATCTTCTCGGTTGACCCAACGTGCAGTTGAAGGAAGCTTGAATTGCTTTTCTTTTCAAAGCGGAGTGAGAAACAACCTGAGGGCTTGACATCAAGTTTACCCAGCTAAACAACCTGAGGCTTGACATCAAGTTTTACCCAACGGAATAACCTGACCTATAAAGTGGGACATATTTAGCACCATAATCGTAGCATGTAATTGATTTTATGTAGAAGAAAAAATGGGCAATGGACTATAATATACCATTAGAAAGGTGCTCTAGGGCTGTCTTTAGGCGACTCAGCAGCCACTACATGCAGTATTGAAGGCCTGTATTGAGCAGCAAGCATATTATATTGGAACTTCTATTTGAAAGAAAAGATTGCTAGATACCTATTTTGTTACTCCCCTGTTTTGGCGTTTACTTATAAGTATCTTTTTAGACTCTCTAAATGTTGTTGAATTATTATTTTGTCTTTTTTAATTTTCACCCCCCTTTTCTTCTAATTTGCCCCCCACTCAAAGATCTCTAAATTTTTTTAATAAAAGGTTTGTTTAATTATTAACTGTACTTTTAGTAAGTAGAAGACTCTTTTTAGGACAGCGGAAAGAAGAAGGAGAACTAGAGAAGATTGGAGAGAGATTTTTTTTTTTTGACAGGAAAATTGGAGAGATAAACATTGATTAAGGGTAAATTATTCAAATTTTTAGTTTCTTAATTTTTTATAAATTGCTAGAAGACATTTATTCTGCGAAATGGAGGAGTACATTTTCTAATGGGAGTACCTTATATGAGGTCTAACTTGATTAAGCGAAGAAGCCAAATGGAATGGAGGATAGCTAGTCAAAACATCAATCAACCAAAAGTGAGGTATTGCCTATTATTCGGAATGAAGCAAGGACAATATAGAATTGTTTAACTAGTAAGACCAATGAAATGGGCTTTTCAAAATAATGAAGCAGTCTATAACTTTTTGTTTGGTGCAGGTACCAGAAATTTCAAGAAAAGTTCTTCTGTATAATTGTTAATATTTCAGCACATCTACAATCAGATGACTTGTCATCATGTGTTTCTATTGGTCATTCATTTGATCTGTTGTTTGGTCAAATGCCATTTATCCCGACTAAAGTTCTATATTCAGTCTGTTCTCTTTGATTAAAAAAAGTTATGGTCAATAATCGATAAATTCAAGTTACCAAATTTTAATAAAAGAAAAGGCATTAACTAATGCATTTTGTGATAATAGTAAACTTACATACCTCTGGAGGTCCAACGGTGACAAAATCATCTGATTGAAGTCCAAGCCTCTTAGGGAGCAGGCCTGGCAACCAACTGGGAATTGCCACTTTTGAATTCGAAACTCATTTCTCTCAGGAAAATAATAGTTCCCAAGTTCTTCAACAGGATCGACATTATGAGTATCTAAATGTCCATTAAAAAGATAATCATAACATACCCAATAATTTCCAATAATGAAGTATATCATTTTGTCCATATCCTACTGAATAAATAAATAATGAATTTGAAGTCTTAAATGGAAGCACCTACTGGATGTACTCGATGCAAAAGAACCAATCTTAGCAGCTTCTGTTCTGATACTTGATGCAGTGGAAGTTAGATTTCCTGTGAAAATATGAAACTTAAATGTTTTATGAAAGAAACCATTGATATAAAAAACCTAAAAAATAAGATTTCTCATGAATACAAAAATCTAATATTAGTTTAAGACAGTAATAAATTATATTACGTTCCTCTCACAAATTACAAAACACCTAGAGATAATAGTCTCATCAACATAATTGCTAAAAACAGGGCCTTACTTGCTGGTTGAACACTCTGGTAATTAACAGGGCATTAATTTGTGCTCCTTCTCCTGTCAGTGGAATTAACCTTCCTGTAAAAAGAATTTTGAAATACAACTTTTGTAAATAATGAATTGATTTACAGGATCAACCCCAATTTCATTGGTCAACCTCAGCTGATAAGAAACATTCACGCTCTATTATTCTATATAAAGGGAGAGCCATGCTACTCATTTTCATAAACAAATTCAAGTTAAATGGGTTAATTTTTCAAACTACAGTCAATCTCAATTTAGTTAAGTATTAGGCATTAGCGAGGAAAATTATCAAAGAAAGTAGACCTCATGGTATCCATTAGACAAGATACATTGGTCTTACTCCCTTGATAATGTATTTCACAGGGTGGCCCCGTTTAGTTATTTTTTCAATCTACAGGGTGTCGATTTACCTTTTCTTTGTTTTGGAAAATAGCAGGAAAGATAAGCAAAATGGATAAAAGCAAATTTATATATTGCAAGATAACCAATGAAATGACTCACCTAGTTGTAAATGGCTGATGGGGCTGTGGTTGTGTGCCTGTGAGAAGGAGATTTCTTGAAATTTCACATGAGACATTCATGGAACTTTCTCTACAGTAGTCCTGTTGTAGCTATAGGCTGACTTGAATAATTTTACAGACATTAATCCTGGCTGGGGACCATGTTTATGTGCCAGAGACCAAAGTGTTTCCAAAAAGGCAATGACAATGAAGAGGAACCAAATTCATTAGCTGAAAAAATTAGGCTGCACATTAGTCTGCAGACCATGGGATGGGTAAATTTAACCCTTTTAGTATCTCCAATAAGCCCATATTCATGGGATGGGATTGATAATCCACCAGCACTAGTTTGAACCCTTCCAGACCTACCCCATCAATTGAGTACGATTCATGGGGTTCTTTGGGCAATCTAATGATGGAATTGTTATATTGGGAATCCGAATGAAGCCTTCTCGAGTGTGTAGAAATTTCTAGGGTACTGAAATTGCTATTTGGTCTGACTTCCGTAACACTTCCAATTCCAAAAGAGTGAGAAAGTTCCATCAGCGGCAGTTGTTTACTAAAAAGGAAGGAGGACCGATATTGATATCATTTTGGTTGCAGACTTACCAAAAGTTATATAAGATGTGCTGCATTCTGAAGAAGAAAGAAATTCCTCCTCTGGAACCTACTAGTTGTACTGTTTTAGCTTCTGCTCCATGTTCCTTTAACCGGATAACAAATTTACTACTTTTATATGTTGGTGGCATGCAGTTCATATAAGCCTCTGAGTTGCCATAATCCATGGAATTGACATTTGTGTTCATCAAACAATTGGAAGGAAACAAATTACATCCATCAATTGCATAATCAAGTCCCCTAGTGTTCACCTCGGGATACAATTCAGATTCTCTGTAAAACTCAGACATTTCACTTTTGACATTAATCAAATCCCGTCAAACTTGGAATCTGGCATGAAATTCAAATCTTGTGGGTAAAGAGTGAAAATCGCCTTGTATATGTGAGGCCCCCAAGATAAACTATAAGCACCAGGATTCAGCTACAATCATGAAGCTCCACTTGGTTTTACCAGTGATAGGATGTTAAGCCTTTTGGTTTACTAGTGATAGAATGCTCGCATCCCATGTATATACTTTTATCTAAAAAAGAATAATGCAGGAGAATTATTTTCTTCATCCAATTACAGGACAATCAATGTATAACACATGGTGGATGGATAGACACACAAGCGACAAACCTACAACTAGATCAACTAGTTAGAACTTAGAACAAAGCAGGAACCTAATATTTTTCATTCTTGTGTTCAAAATATTTAAGTAGAGTTTGAACTGACATTAACTTACAGGGAAAGAGTATGTATAAAAAAGAAAAACAGGAATGAACAATTTTCTTTTTTTTTCCCCAACAGGCCGAACTTTGACAAACAATTCTCGAGAGTAAAACATAACTCCAAATACTCAAGTCCTCTAAATACCCTGTGAAACTATTTGAGCTATTAAATTTTATTTATAAAAAGAAACAACACACTCAACATATATGGCTGAAAAGGTGATAAAAAAAAAATGAGCGGTTTTGATGTTAATATATCAAATGCACCACCAACTATGAACTACAGGCATTTGAAAACTCTCCATTAATCCATGTTCGAATGTGTGTTTTCATTCTGAGTGCGGACCATTTCAGCATAATCCAGAAAAACACAAATAAGCTCTGAAGTTGAGAATAAAATCAAAGCAGGTCTTCAAAAATCATCATTAGTTAAAGACTGAAATAACCACCAAAAGAACACCCCAACACTACAAACAAACACCACACACAAACCAACTCATTTCTGTCCAAAATAGGGCACAAAAAACAAAAAAAGAAGAAAACAATTAACAGGACACTTGTGATTAATAAACGAGTTTTAACAGAGGGTATAAGCTGTAAGCAGTCTAGAAAATGCCAAAGTAAGTTTCCTTAAACCCCCCATTCTGGAAAAAAAAAATCAGAATAAATACTTATAGGATTTATTAAAAACATACGCCCACACACACTAGAAAAATTCGCAAAACACTAAATCCCAATCAGAAGCATCTTTAATCACTTTGAATTTCTTCTTCATCATTAAAAAAAAAAAACCAAAAACAAAAACTCGCTTGCGAAAAATCACAAAAAAAAATAAATCACAACAACCTAAATTTAACGAAATCATATTCAACAAAAATTATTAACCAACGCAATCAACAGATCAACCCTAAACCCCATACATCAACAAAACAATCTGTACAAATAACAAAAAATAAAAGGAATTAACGATTTCATACCAACGCCAAACCGATTAGATGCTTAGATTGGTTTCTGATCGGTGAAAGGAAACTTCAAAGTGATGACATTCATAAGAGTGGTGAGTTAGCGAGTGGTTAGAGAGAAAAAAAAAAAACTACAGAGAGAAGAAGGAAGAGAAAAGGAGCACGGTATTTTGGCGCTTAGGGGTTGAGAGAGATTTAAAGGGTTCAGTCGGTGGGCCCACTTTGGCTTTTCAGGAGTATACGTGTCACAAACGAGCTCCTTGCTTTGCTGACGTGTCCTTCGCCTGCTAAAATGCGGGGCGGTGAGTTTAGCTCTGTCACGGCCCAATGGGAGGAGTTTGAACCGTTCGTCGGTTGTGCACGTACATGGCGTGATAACAACGCCGAAGTTGACGATCAAGTGGGAATGGGATGAATGAAGATTTTTTACTGCTTTTGTTATGAGTTTGGATAACTAATTTATTTAAAAGGAAAAATTAAATAAATTTGGGGTTGTGTATCTTTTTTTTAGGAGTTGGCTGTCTATTTTATTATGTACTTTATATCCGGGAGAAAATAAACTTGATTTTGCGTATCTTTTATTTTAGGGTAATTTGAAATAAATAAAACATAAGATAACTATGACTTTTTTATTTTTATATTTTCAAGTTTTACTATTCTATCGAAAAAAATACTCTATACTTTTTACACAATTGTAATTGCAATTATGCACTCTTTATCAAAGTTAGGAAGAAAGGTTTTTTGTCAAAAATTATTCTTTGAAGGCATGTAGTGTACTTTGCGTAGGCATCTCGCGATAAGATATTATGAGGAACATTTATGATGTGATTTTTGCAATTTTTTTTCATTAGAATTTGAATGTCTTTATATATCTTGATTACATTAATTGTACAATTTTGGTATGAATTTTTTCATGCAAACATGATCATGTGGTTTTGAACAGTTTCGATGGATTATTCCACGGTTTGGCGGTTTTAAAATGAACATAAATATAATAACCTAATGATATAAATTTGATTGATCAATGTTCTATAATAGGATTTAAGTTGAAAAGGGAATATTTAGAGATAAAAATGAAAATAATATTTTTGAACATCTTATAAGTATTATACCATATGAGCTTATAATCTGTAAAAGCTAAGATTGCGTATTAAAAAAAAATCATGAAGATTGTTTATTTCCTTGTGAATTTAATTGAGGCTATAGATTTAGGATGTCAAATAATAAATTATAATTTCAACTTGGTGGTGCGGTCTGATTGAGGTTTTGCGAAAAATTATAATTGCCAATTTTGCGGTCTTGATTTATTAAAAATATCTGACCAATATTTGTGCAATCTTGTTTCCAGTCTTGAATTAGTTCGGAAATTTTTTGTAATTTAATGATCACCCCTACATATCATAGTCTGATAATAACTATTAAATATTTTAGACGGAATGAATTTTAATATATACGAATTGACTATCATAAGAAAGATATCAGTGGCAGAATCTCTATGCAACGATCTCACATACCGTGATCATTTCCTTCTCAAAATTATGGGTATATGAATTGACAATCACCAGAAAATATCCTAAAATACAAATGAACTTTGAAATACTAAACATAAATTAAATAACTTTCGAAATAATTTAGCGATTTCTGCCCATATTACTCTCGCTTTACGTGAAGGCGTCGGTTATAAAGACGACGAATCCAAATGATACCACCATTCCGATCAAATAACCCAAATTAGCTCCGCAAAGTGACGCAAATTGGCCACTCCTGTGTAAAAATGTAAAAGTTACAGATCAGAGACAGAAAGAAATTAAACATACCTAATGATCATTAAAAGAACTTGTGGATAACAACAATAGTAAAGTGATACTATTAAAGAAAATTAGCTTGATTCAAATTCTTCAATAGAAATTGGAATGGGAATCGTGAAATGATACGAGCATGGGGAGTAGAATTGGGTGGTTAGAGGATAATGAGAATCAATATAAGTTAATAATGACTCCGTTTTTGATTAACTTCCTTATTATCATTATTTTCACAAATTTTCAATTACTTCTCAACCAACAAAATTTTCATTGTCTCACCTATTCCAAGATTAGGCTTTACTACTAACAATATTATCATCATTCTCATTGTGATTGATTACCATGAAAATTTTTAACTATGTGTCCCCTAAAGAAGCTCTCTCCATGAGACCATTTTCATGTTAACTTAACAAGATTCATCAATTCATCAAGAAATAAAAATTCGAATCATGTTATTTTGGATCATCTCTCACTTCCTTGACAATTCAATATCGCCCATGAGAATTTATCAACTTTTAATATGATTAAGCAGTTTAATGGATCAAGAATTAGATGAATTCTTAGCAACCAGAATGGCTACGCAACCACAAATCATCTATATTACCAGTAAGGTACACATCATGAAATTCAAAATGTAACATTAGGTACATTGTGTGTAATTTAACAGATATTGTGAGAAATTGATGCAAAGCCAATATTAGCAAGTTCTGATAACTACTCCCTCCTCCGTCCTATTTTTGATTATCCGTTTCTTGTAGACCACGGAGATTAAGAAAAATGAGGAGATAATAAGTAAAAATGGTGTAAAGAAGTGCATAAAATTGGTTGGTGGAGGGGAAATAATAGTATTAAATGGTGTAAAGTGGGTTTGGGTGGAGAGAAATAATAGTACTCATATTTCCCCAAAATTATTGTCATAAATTCATTTTGGGCATCCACAATTTTTGTCCACTTTCCTAAAATAGGAAAGTTTCATCAATATAAACACCGCCCATACATATAAAATTACACCAATTGTCACTTTCACTGCCCATACACTTTAACACTTTTCACTTTTCACTTTACAATAAAGTTGATTTACCAATTCTACACCCTTTAACACTTTATCACTTTCTTAAAAACCGATCCTGATGGCTTGGGACAATAATTTGGAACGGAGGAGTATTAAATAGTATTGAAAGTTGTTTTTTTATTTTTTGGGAAATGGCCAAACAAAAAATTAGAGCATTTATTCTGAAAAGTGGACAATCAAAATTAGGAACGGAGGGGGAGTAGTAACTAAGGAAGAGGCAGTCTGCATGGTGGCCAATGTGCTACTCAATGCAAAGTAAGTAATATTCCAGTTTGGACATTAAGTTCGAAGAGTTTGACAAAGAATGGCTCTCACATATATTCAAAGATATAACTTAACACGTGAAGTTCAAACATTAAAAAATGTGAGTTTAAAGCGATATAACTCCATAAACAACTCTTAACAAACTAACAACCAGTGGTCAATTGGTGTCACATTCAAAATAAAATAACAAGAAGAGTCCCCATTGAATGCATAATCAACAACATGATCTCAGTTAAAAAGTTTTCAGTGGGATTTTTGTCATCCTATTCTCTTCTTAAATAAGAAATTGATACGCGTTGACAAAACTAGTTCTTTAGTTATATCCTATAAGTTGTTTTTTTAAAGGGAAGCCTCAAATCATATCCATCAAACAACCAAGGTAGCAGAGCAACATTACAACAACTCATTATTGATCCAAAAGCTACTTCATCACAGAAACTGTATGACTCATTTTTAGAGAAGCGATGTTGAAGAAAAGAACTGACATGCATAAATTCTATACTCTCCCACCCCTCATCATTTATTACATTTTTTTGTTTTTTGCTTCTTCATTTTCTGATAGTATTTAGCTTTTAATATAAACATGAAAAGAGTAATATAGCAATAATCAAGAAAAGAGCAAACACAACTGAAAATAAGAACCTCAAATGCCAATCTAAGTTGGGAATATATGGATAGATTGCAAGGTTCCATACCTGCCAGGATCTTTCCCAGTCAAGTGGCATAGGCCCGCGCAAATAAGCCCCAATAACAGCTCCCATGTGCAGGTAAACCACGTTATAAAATCGGTGAATTCAATTGGTCTGCAATTAGAAAGTGTGAACCACTGAATCAATAAAATTGCAGCAATGATAAAGGATAGTGCTAATAAATTATCTTTTTAAATTCCAAATGTGATTAATCAACTTTACTTTGTGTGAGCAAATATTAAGACCAGTCAATCCGACGAGCCAAAAACAGAAGCTGCAGGGACAAACTGCCAGAAATCAACATGGTGAAACATTAGCCATTGTATGTATGTATTGGGACAAAATATCGTTTTAGTACTTATAACAAATAGACATTCATCATCTTAAAAAGGTAAAAGACTGATCAATATTTGCAGTAGAACATTTTGTTCTCTGTAACATAGAAAGCAACATACTATATAGAAAATCATTCTTGATCAATAGCTATATTGAATGCAGTAATGTAAAAAAGGTGTACATACTGTAAGGGCCGACATTAGAAAGAGACCAGTGGGTGTCTTTTTGAAGTGCCTGTATTCAATGAAAATAAAGTATAAATTAACAAGTTATATAAGTTCCTCAAACTCGTTCTGTTTCTGCAGCTATCTTATCATGTTGAGGTTGGACTATGACATACCAAGACTAACTATTAGCATCCTGAAACAGAACCATACAAAAACTACCATAAGGTCTAACATCATCAACTGAAATAAAGAGTGTTTTTAAATTTTTTGAACATGTCGAGTAAAGGGACAAATCCAAAATCAGAGACAGGAGAACTGAAGGTAATGTCCTGATCCTAAGAGGAGTTATTAAGGATGGCAGAATGTGAGACCACAGCCAATTAACATAATTCCAATTTTTAAACAAAGTGATAACCAAATGGATAAACAGTCAATTATAAAGACTATCACATACTGAATTCCAACAGATTTGCCCCCCAATACAATACGCTCCAAATCATTCACTAAAGCACCTGCAACATACATTACACATCTTAGGAAAGATTGCTGAAATGGGGAAAAGCTAATAAGTTATCTTTTAATAACTAATCCCAAATTTTAAAATTCAAATACAATACATTTGAGAAGGTTATATGCATATCCTGCAGTCCCATACACAAACGTAAAGTGAAAATATGAAAGCAAGAAACCCTTTTAAGCTCTGCATGTATCAGAAAAGTCAATTCTGCACATGGATCACTTTGTTCATTCGAGTCCTTTGCCGGGCTTTAATTTTGAGGCACACATTTTGCTCAAATGATTATTAAATATTATGCCAATTCAATTGGTTAAATACCCCGTTTGTGTTAGGAATTAAACAAGCAATTATGGGAGAAAATAATGGAAACAACGAATTAGAGAACAAACAATTTGTGTTTACCGGTTAGCGGATGACTACCATCTAGGGACACTACCAAGCCGGAGAGATCCTCTTATGTCGTGCAAATGGTCTGGTGCAAGATACTGATAGAGGGGAGTGGGGGTTATTGTACAAAAACCCAAAGCGTGGGAAACTAGGCCAAAACCTAGATATGGCTATCCGTAAAACCACATTTAAAAAGCGTTAGGGGCCTCAAGACATGGAAGCCTCGACCCTTGGTGGGGCGGTTGCCTTCCGATCATACCTTTAACAAACCCTCGTGGCTTTGGATAGGCGCTCGTGAGAGCACACCTTTCGACCTCGAAACAGTCGGCGTATCGCAGCCTTTCTGCGTCCGTTTAACCGTGCTCAGCCTTGCGTCTCTCACGGGTAGACACGGAGGCCCGACCTTTGATGAGTACGGCCCTGACTAGATTGACGTCTTATCCTCCTGGACTCGTTCATAACTCGGACTCAACAATCCCAACAATCTCCCTGGGCCCGGCTCAAGGCGTAACTCGTCTTCTCCAAGTCTCTCGTTAAGCGATAACTCTCGTCCAGAGCAATGTCCTCAACGTTCGGCCCGATTTACAACGTCTTGCAGAATTTCAGCCACCACAACAATCTCGAGCACGTTCTAGCGTCTGATCACCCCATCTAGCACGATACAACGATCTGACCCGCGTGTCCAGCGCCCGTCTTGATCTTGCGTCAACCACACTACTCCAAGCAACGCCCGTACTCACTTATTTGCTATGGAATTCCTTGACACAGGGCTTTGGTGAAGCGGATTCTGCTTTCGATAACCCGGCTTCTCGGCGCTTATCACGTTCTCGGGGCGTTCGATCAGTTGTGCCGACGCGTACGAGCGACAAATCAGAAATCCGTTCCATCAAAACCTCAGCGAGCGATTTCCCTTTAACGCCCATAATTGCTCACCGGTCCGGCAGGCATGATGCTCTGATCACAGAGTTATTGGGTCGTAAGCGATTATAGGAGAAAATAATGGAAACAATTAGAGGAGAACAAACCAATTTGGTTACCCGGCTAAATGATGACTAAATCCCAGAACCTTGCCAAGCAGGAGATCTCTTTATATGTAAGTATATGAATAGTGCAAGTAGTGCAAGATCTGATAGAAATTAGGGGTTGTTATACGAAACCGAGGCTGAGGCTGGGCGAAACCACAGATTTGTCATCTGGCCGAAACTTCCCCATTCGGCGTCCGGCCTGGGAACTCGTACTCGGCCCTTGGTGAAATGACGGTTACTACTAATCACGTACATTACTCGGCGCCACCATTGGCTGTTGGATAGAAGTATTCGACCGAATACGCTGCTTTTCGACCTCGGCGTTAGTTGGCACTCCTGCTGCGCCCTGCGTCCAGATTTCCTCGGGCTCATAACTAAACCAATCTCGCAGAGGGAAGTGACCTTTGGGCGGAAGTGCCCACGACCTCTTAGGTCGAACGTCTTGTCCTCCACCGGACTCATTTGAGCGTCTTGTCTCCCAGGACTCATTCGAAGCGTCTTATCCTCCACTGGACTCATTAAAAACGTCTTGTCTTCCTGGACTCATTCATGACTCGGACTCCAACAATCCCAGCAGTTTGTTAGCTATGTCTATATCTTTACTTGAATAGTTCTTGTTCAAAAATTTATTACAAGTATGATAGAAATCTTGGAAGATTTAAAAGCCATAAAAAAAAAGAAATTCCAAATGTCGTTCTAAAAGCAAAATTAATGCTACTCAAATCTAATTCATAAACCGTTTGGATGTTTTTGAAATTCATGTTTTCAAATTTTATCCTCTCTCTTATCTATAATTCCACAACTCTCTGTGACCATTTACTTTTTTAAAATCTTAGTAACCATTGTTCAACTTTTTTTCTCTCTGATTCTAGATCTTTATTAGTTTAGCTATCATCAGCGGATCAAGAAAAAATCAATTCATTAAGTTTCAAAATACCCTCATGGGAAAAAAACTTTTGTAGCATCTTTCGTCTTGTCACTTTAATTTTTTCATAAAGCGGACTTTTTCATAAAGTAGTTAAAGTAAGCCCAAGTTGGGAGTGACTAAACTTAAATTTCAAATGCATGATGAAATAGCGTCTAGTAATTTGAAAATACCCTAACGATGAGAACAAGCGGCTATTAATTTTGAAAATACTTTTTTTAGCAATGAAACATCAAAACTTCTATAATTTATTTAATATTTAAAGGAAAATTCAATTAAGGGTTTAATATCCATCCCCCATAATCGTCCAACTCCTCAACTTTGGAATTTGTAAATAGATGGGGTGAGTATGAATTACGCTCGATGGGATTCGGTTGCTCAAGTTAAATATTAAACATGGAAGTTGTACACATAGGACAAACATGAAACATCATAATACTTTAACTTAACCACATATAATTTGTCATATAGTTGTAGGCCTTTCCAAAGTCGTTTAATTGACTTTAGTATTCCCTCTGCGTTAGAGTTGTGGAGCCTTCCCAAAGCCATTTCTAATGACCCAGGTATTCTCACACGTAAAGTTTGTGGAACCTTCCCAAAGTCGTTTTAATGACTTTGGTATTTTAACACGTAAAGTTTGTGAACCTTCCCAAAGTCGTTTTAATGACTTTGGTATTCTCACACGTAAAGTTTGTGAACCTTCCCAAAGCCATTTTAATGACTTTGGTATTCTCATGAAAGTTTCTCATACTGGAGCAGGGAGGGCCTTCCCAAGATCATATAAAGACCTTGGTCATTCCCGGGACAACTTACATGGTCCCGGACCCGTGAACTAGTCAATGGCTATTAAACTTCATAACTTAGAATTCGTACATAACATGTAGAGTATCATAAAGATGGAACATAAAATTACATGGAACATAACACGTAGGAGAACACATTCAACAAAACACATAGAACATTAAACAATGAACAACATTGTTCTACTAACCCTTCGTAGAACATGAAAGAAAACCCCACCCTCGAATAAACGCAAGAAATAATAGTAGAGGCCTCGTACAAATATGTCCTCGATCCTGCGTGGTTGTCGCCGCTTGCATTGATAATCGAGCAAATTTAATTAGTGTAGAATAGATTACTAGCTAAGAACCGATATTGTAGCCATTTGAAATTTAATACAAGTCTAGGGACACAATAGCAAGGGTTTATAAATAGCTAAGGCCTTAATTATAAATCTGGATAAACAATTTAGGACGAAGAAATCCCTAATTCAAAACCCTAGATTCCCAAATCAAACCTAAATCTCCAAATCGTTTTGACATAAGTCTCGAACAATACCTTTCACATTCCTAAAACTTCGGTCCCAAAAAATAATAAAGGGACATGAAAAGTTGTACAAAAACTTTCAATATACAAACTAAATCATGGCATCATGATATCTCTACTTTCTGTTTTAGGAAACAAAAAGAGTAGTTAAATCAATTTCTCAAATTACTGTCTTATCTACGCAATTTGTTTAATAAAACAATTAAACGTTCAAATACATGGATCTTGGAGTTGCTGCTGACATTTTAAAAGAATAAGAAAAGTGGCGACAGCAAAAAGTTTGCTTAAGACATGAGAAATCTTTATATATAATCAGTCAGCCCTCAATCCAACATTTTACAGATGCACAATTATTTTCTCAAAACAGATTTGGGATCAGAAAAATAGAGTATTAAAATTATAAGTAAAGAAACTGTGGAGAAAAAGGGATGTACAGATTACTAAGGAATGAACAGATTACCTTCCAACAAAAATTCAGAGGGAAAAACCAGTGGAAAGAGGGGCTGCAACCTGTCTTCTGCTTGAAAGAGAACCTTTTGGTGGAAGAGAGAACAAACAATCTTTTTTGTGTGAGGGAGATAATGAGAGAAGGAAGGAGAGAGACCCTTAATTGAGCTTTAAAAATTAGCTGTTTCTTTTGCCCATTATCAAAAGAGTAACCGCAGGATTATGGGAATATTAATTTTGGGGTGGCAGATTATGGCTGGGTATTGTAACTCAAAATTTTGAAAAGCTAATTTAATAAGAAAATAGTAGATATTATTCCATAGAAAAAAGTATTATTACACGTACATTCTTCTCTTTCTATAAGATTTTCTCAAAATAAATTGGTCTAGTTTCAACAGTTGTATATATTTTTTTTCTTCAAAGAATAGCTTAGACTAATTTCTGTAATTGCATAATAAATGCGGTGACAATCTTTCAAGAAAATAGGACCAAAATTTTTAAGTTTTTTTAATTGCTCTACAATAAATATTTTTTGGTGACAATGTTTGGTATCTCATATAATACAGTTATATTGATGTCTAACTTCAGTTCTAATGCTTGCCAATGCCACACAATGAATAGTTGCATTCCTTAGACTTAAACAGAGAATATCAATGATCATGCTACTCAATGGTACTTATAGATGAACTAAGACAATGTCAATTACCTATTGTCTAAACATATATATAGCAAGAAGAAAAAAACATGAAAAATGACTCAGGGCGTAAATTTAAAGAACTAACCAGCAGGGGCCCCAGCAGACCTCTTGCTATGGCTTTTGACATACTGGAAAAAAGCAAAAACAACACAATTATTTCAAATAAACTATAACAAAATAGAAAGATACATTAACAAAAAACAAGATAATTACAGAGCATTTATCTGAATCGCGGCGAAACAGACTATAGATTGGAATGACAAGTGAAGCCTCCACAACCTGAAAAACACACAAAAAATTAAAAAACCGCCACTTACATCTAGAAAACTTTTAGTGACTGATATGTGTGGAGGAATACGTACCCATACTACAAAGAGAGTTTGCGCTGAATTCTGGATGAGAGTAAGTGAATACAAATTGAACGCCACCCAAAAAAGCTAAACCTAACCCTAGCCCACAGGTGAGATGCAATAGCAGCACCTTGAGCGGAGATGCAAGTGAGACAGCTAAATTGGCACTATAAGGAGCCTTTCTTTGCTGCACGCGTTGTTTCATCGATGTAATTGGGTTGAACGGCGACAAAAAATTCCGGTGGCGGCGTGGACCCTAATTCAGTTCCGCGAAGTGGGTTATCAGTTTCAACGGCTATGGGACGACGGGAATCAGGCAGTTTATAGTTCGACGGTTTCTCAGATTCCGGCCCATGCTGCCGGCGATGGGTTTATGTATTACGACGCCTTCAATCGTCGCCGTTAATGGAGGTTAGACCACCTTTTTCCGACGGGTCACATGGACATGCTTTAGAAGTCTTCTCTGAAGAGTTGAATTTTTCCTCAGATTTTTATTTCGAGATGGGCTTAGCCCACTTCCTTTCATTTGTTGGGCTTGGGCCTTTTACGGATTCAAGTGGGCTCAGGTTACTCACACCTACCTTTTAATAATCTGGCAATACGGATTAATCGCTCTTTCGTATGATGAATATAATCTCCTTGATTTTCTCAATACACCTTAAATTATACTTCCTTATACATTCCTCTCATTTTTTTCACATGTAAAATTTTCAAATAAATTTTGAATTATATACGTAAATTAAGAAAAATTTTCTCGAACTTCTTATAAAAATTAGAAAAAATATTTTGACGAAGGATCAATATTTCACGGAGAGATTACACAAGTACATACTTATTGTAAGCAAATTAAATTTGCACCCAATTAAGTAATGACGTGTACAAATCAACATATTAAATTATTTATTTATTTATTGAGAATTTACTAAATTAATTCTCCAAATTAAATAATTGATATTTAATATATACATGATACAAATGGAGTTAAATTTCTGGCGTCGAATATACTGTATTATGTAATCGAATCGGTGATATTTGATCATAAATAAAAATTAATTAATTAATCAATCAAATTAAATGATTTCAAGTTAATTCATACATCAAATCCCTTTTCACCAATGGGTAGTATACATGGCACCTCAATTGTCATCCTCACCTTATAAAGCAGGGTCCAAACTCATTCACACACACATTCAACTCATTCCGAGGCGAAAGCAAGACGAGAAAAGTTTCAGAAATCTCTGCAACTGCCTATTGAATATTCAAAGCTCCTCCAAAGGTGTTCTTCATCCAAAGCATCGAAAAAGACGTTCGTCCCGAGATTAAGGTAGATGAGCCCTCCGATCAAACGTTTTTAAAATCTTCATCAAACCTTCAAGATTTGAAGACGTTCTTTATCGACTTCAAAGCGTTCTTTGTGGTAAACCATCTAAACGACTCTAATCCGAGATCAAGGCTCTAAACCCCCGATTCTTTGTTTCTCCTCAAAGGCATTTTTTCGTTCAACACTTGAAGATTCAAGTTCTTCATCAAGCCCTTGAAGATTCAAGATCTTCATCAAACATTCAAGCATTCAAAGGCGTTCTTCATCAAACTCGAAGAAGTTCGTCAAAAAGTCGTGTTCGATTCAAAATAAGATGTCAAGTCCTTGAATCAACATTTCAAATCCCCCACTTTCAACTCGGACTAGATTAAAGGCGAGATCGCTCCAAAAAAAGTCATCAAGGTCAAAATCGGCGAAGAGCGGTCGGAGGAACAAATTAGATATTGACCCGGTTATATTCATTCAAGAAATAAGTTGTAAATCATATTCCGTGTTTTAATATTTAAATTCTGAGATTTGTCTTTAAAATTTAGCACGCCCGATGGGGATTACTCTCTACCATCATCTCTTCTTCTTTTTTTTTTTAAAGGCTCTCATCTCTTCTTTTTCAAAGCTCTAAGATCATCAACATGTCTTCTCGTAGGATCTTCTACATCAAGATCCGTCCTTCAAGCTCTAGAAAAAGCCCGATGTTGTTATCGGACATGTCGGAAGATTAAGGCAGGGACCTCTTGAGCCAATCCTTTAATGGAACTCACGAAGCCTCATTACATTGGTGAAAGTGATGATGATGAATCAACGGAGTTCCACTTCAACCAGTCGAACGGTTATGATGGCGGGTGCTTTATGGTATTGAAGATCAAACTGTAACTGATCAAAAGCCATCGAGGACTCAAAACACTTACAAGATCGAGACTCCCAACTTTCTATTTGATGTATAAAAAAAAAATCGGTGATAAGAACCATACTATCAATCAAGTTGAGGAGCCTGACGATAGAAAACCTCAACCAAACATCGAGGGCGTAAATCGAGCCAAAAGCAAAAGAGATTTCTTTCTAATGGGGGAATCAATGTTGACCAACAAGAATAGATTAAGAAGGCGGTAAAAGGAAAATATGAAGGCTCCAAGTCATGCTTTCTCACGTAAGCCCATACTAAGAGGATCGATGATTTGAAGATGTCATTGGATATCAACCTCCAAAATTCCAACAATTTGTTGAAAAGGAAATCTGAGGCGACACGTGGCTCATTTTGTTGAAACGCGATGCAACAATGTCGGTTGTTGTGTACTAAAATATCGGGTTAAGAATAATGTAAATGTGGCTAATTGATTCTAGTAGCACAAACAAGTAATAATCGAGCGAGAAGAATCTTTTGGGAAGAACTCTTTTAGAGTTAACTTCCTTTAAATTTTGTATAGATGATGGGAGAATGAGAAAGCAAGATTGGGAGGATCCAAGTCCTTTACAATGAGGGTGTGGTCCTCTATTTATAGAGGACCAACCCTAAAAAAGATGAAATACTATTCTATTCATCTTGACCTTTTATCGTAAGGTTTTATTAACTGCTGTTGATCTAAAAACAAGAAAACTTTATCTATTATATATATATATATATATTTTACATCAAATGCTCTTGTCATGTCTCGTAAAGTAGGCGTCGTTTCGACTTAATAATTATCTTCGTGTTGTGATTGTCGACTTTGCTCGTGGAGCGACCTAGGGGAGGCCTTCGAGATCAGTCTTTTCTTCTCTTTCCGGCCCTACTTTATGGTCGCCCCTCGGCGAGCACGCCGTTAAGGTGAGGGATTGGTCCTCCGCTGGTCAGTTCGGGTTGATTCCCGCCTAGGTGGCCCTCACGACGCATGTGGGATATGGGCACATATCCGGTTTGATTTAAAGCAAAATACGGGACTTATGATTTATCACTTGCCAAGTAATGGTTAAATGCGATCCTTGAAGGAAAATGCCGACGCAGATATTGACTTGGAGCTAAACTCCATCGATAGATGGGATCAAATGAGCAAGCGAATTCACAGAATAAACTTCTACAACACAGGAGAATGGTGCTGATCGAAAGCCAACCAACACCCGCCAATGGAAAGAGTGAGTCCGTGATCGATTACATTAATCGATGGAGGAATCTGAGTTTGAACCGCAAAGATCGACTATCCGAGGCTTCGCGAATCGAAATCGATTCAAAAGGTATGCAGGGGTTCCGGATACATTTTCAAGGAATCCAACCAAGTACCTTTGAAGAGTTAATTACAAGAGCTCAAAACATGGAGCTCGGCATATTTACTGGCTAAATTTGAAGGACCATCAGTTCAAGAATCTCAAGATAGGGGGCAAAAGGGTTGACCATGAAGAAATGTGACAAAGGCAATATCAATTTTAGACTCTAATGTCTCTGAAATATTTAATGAATTGCTCGATGCAAAACTCATTGAGTTGCGAAGATAAAATGACCCCGAAGAGAAGAAGCGGGAAGGACTGATGATCCAAAGTATTGCAAGTACCACCCGATTAGTTGGTCACCCAATTCAAAAATTGCTTCATCTTCAAAAGATAAAGTCATGCAATTAGTTGATCAAGAAGAGATAGTTCTTGAAGAGACAAACTAAAGTTCTCGAAACAAAACCTCCTCGACAAAGAGACTAAATTATGCTTAAAAGGCTCCTTGATACGAGCTAAAACCATCGAACAAATCAAATTCAAGGCTCCTTGATCACGAAATAGCTAAAACTATCAAACTAATCAAATTCAAAGGCTCCTTGATACGACTAAAACTATCAAACAAAGTGAGATGGAAATGCTCCTTCATCGAGCAAAAAACTATTAAACAAATTCAAGTGAAATGCTCCTTGATGCGAGAAAACTATCAAACAAATTCAGTGAAATGCTCCTTGATCTGAATCTAAAACTATCAAACAAATTCAAGTCGAAGTTCTTCAAAATCAAATGCAAATGAAGAAATTGAAATAAAATTCATACTTCATTCACTTCAAGTCAAAAAATGACTGTGAATAGAATTCATATTTCATTCACTTCAAGTAAAAAAATGACCATGAATAAATTTTTGTGTTGTGTTCACTTCAAGTCAAAAAATGGCTTAGTGAATAAATTTTAAATGCTTCATTCACTCCAAGTCTAGAAAGCAATAGTGAACAAAGCGAGGGGGCATTTGTAAGAAAATTAAATTTGCACCCAATTAAATAATGATACGTGTACAAATCAACATATTAAATCATTTATTTATTTATTTATTTATTGAGAATTTACTAAATTAATTCTTCAAATTAAATAATTAAATAATTGATATTAATATACCGTCGATGAAGTCGATCTGACGTCACGAATACTTTCGTATGTATTTAATCGGACTAATATTTGGTCATAAATAAAAATGAATTAATGACAAATCAATCAAATTAAATGGTTTTGCGTTAATTCGCCATAAAAAATCCTTCTACCAATCGGAGATTTTGTCACATGGCACCTCAATTATCATCCTACTTCTATAAATAAAATTTGAAACTCATTCACACACACATTCAAATTTCATTCCGGTGAGCAAGGCGAGAAGAGTCCAAAAAGCTCCCTTCAACGTTATTGAAGATTGAAGCTTCTCCCAAAGGTGTTCTTAGTCCAAAGCATCCAAAAAGGCGTTCGATCGGAGATTAAGGTGTTGAGCCCCTCGATCAAACATTTCTTGAAGATCTTCATCAAACCTTCGAAGATTTGAAGTTGTTCTTCATCGACTTCAAGCGTTCTTCGTGTAAGCCATCGGAAAACTCTCCAAACCGAGATCAAGGCTCTAAACCCCTCCAATTCGGCATTTCCATCAAAGGCGTTCTTCGTTCAACACTTGAAGATTGAAGTTCTTCGTTCAACACTGAAGATTCAAAGTTCTTCATCAAACCCTTGAAGATTCGAAGATCTTCATCAAACATTCAAGCATTCAAAGGTGTTCTTCATCAAACTCAAAAAGTTAGTCCAAAAAGCCACGTTCGATTCAAAACAAGGCGTCAAGTTCTTGAATCAACGTTTCAAATCCCATTTTTCAACTCCAGGACAAGATTAAGGCGAGGATCACTCCAAAAGTCGTCGAAGTCAATGTCAAATTCAACGAAGAGAAGAATTGAGGAGGAACAAATTAGAGATTGAACCCACTATATTCATTCAAGAAATAAGTTGTAAATCATATTACGTGTTTTAATATTTAAATCCGCGAGATTTGTACTTACACTTATAAATCTAAAACTTTTTTAGGATTTAAAAGCTAATCTCTGAGAAAAAAACAACAACATATTTTAAATATATACATATTTTAAAAAAAAAAAAAAAGTATATGTTTTTTATTGAAAAATATTTTCATTTGTTTGATTGCATGAACATATTGTCTCACACAAAACTTATTGTTTGAACCCATTTTTCATAGGTAGAGTAAAATTCATCAATTAATTAAAAATAAAATAAATTCAACATTTTATATAGACTTAATTCAGTCTATATGAGACTCATAGCTAAAAACTTCACTATAACAAATAGTGTCACAAACAAGGGCCTTTTACAAGACCCTAAAAGGTATAGTGCAAAAATACACTTCTTTAAACGTTCTATTGACAAGTATGGTAGCGATCTATTCGATCTAACATACATGCGAGATCGATATTGGTTGGAATGTTGTTAGGCGTTAGACCAACAAAATGGATAACAACGACCCTCACACTCCTAGATGCACTAAACACTTGAAAGATTGTGTCTCCAAGCGTTATATTCAAGTGTTGATGTCCAATCTGAGCTTGTACTTATAAACTTCAAACTCAAGCGCATTTCTCATCCACTAAATTCGGTTTGGGCGTCCTAGAAAACCTTTAACATTTCACTCCAAGATCTTTCATAACTACACATGATCTTCTCAACTTATACTCTTATAATGCGCAACCAGCTTAATTGGATAATCTCAAGTTCGTTAACCTGCGTATAAGAATCATAGAAAAAAAAACATCTAATAATTAGGAGTTAGTATTAGAAAAAGGTCAAATTCAAATGTTATTGAGAATATTATTCCAATATATGTCACAACATATATCACAACATCAACACAAATAATACAAGTTTAATTAATAAAGAAACATAACTAATTATGGAAGATAGTACATAAAAATGTTGTTTGCACCTTTACTTCATAAAGGTGGTTGAATTTGATGTTGGAATTGGGCCGCTATATGTGGCCCAGTGTGGAATTGGGCTGCTACATATTATGTGGCCCATTGCCCAATCCATGATCGTGAGACCCTCTTGATTATAATTTTCGGATAATTATTTTCATAAAATTTAATTTTTAAAATTATGTTTCTTCTCGACTAAATTCTAATTGTTAAAATTCTTTTTTACAACTTTTATTGTAATTTAAATTCTAATACGCGCGTCAACAATATTCCTTGGATTCACTAGAAAAATTATGTCGTTAATCTGCGACAGAAAAATTTCCATTACGGATATAAATTATCATATTACGCAACAAAAATTATATCGACAATCTGGAACAATTGGGTGTTTTTAAAATAATTATAAGTAACTGTAATCCATATATGTAATAGCATATTTGAGTGTTTTTATACTTGAATATTTCTACTTCAGTTAATCATTTAGAAGCTATAATCTAAAAGTTATAAGGGGTATGCTTCAATTTGCTTCTAGCTTCTCATTAATATTTTATTCTATACAACTTTTTTATCAAACATTAACATCTACTTTTTATAAAATTTGCAAACATTTATAACAGCATTATATATATTTTTTAATTATAATCACTAGACCAAATCACTTTCTTAAAAAATTTTGTTTTCAAACATCCCCCATGTATCATTTTGGTACGAAAATTCCCGTCGCATATATTTTCCGCCACCCACATTCCGGGCTAATACTGTCACTGAGTTACAGTATGAAGGAAATTTGTCGACTGAAATTGCTAACGATGAAAACCTTTTTCCATCAATATTTCTTCAACATTTTTTTTCATTTTCGTTATTATATTATATATTGTTTTACATCGCAAATCCATCGTCATTAAAAACGGAACATGCATGTCTCTCAGAATTTCTCCTATCCCATTGTATTTTAGCCATTCTTTAGTGTGTGAGCCCTATATTTCGTGACATTGAGCTTACTAAATATCACTAGTATTATAGGCATAAATCAGATGCTAAACTAGAACTAGAAAAGAAAGTATTATTTAAAATTAAGAAAAGAGCTAAAAATCTAGCCTGTGAGAAGATTAATGATAAAAGCGAAAAACCTCAATTTTTAGTCATTTCTCATTTAAAAAGTTCTTTTTTATCAAGATTTTTATTTCATTTATTTTTGGTCAAAAAAATAATTTTTTGAGCAATTATACCTTTAATAAAATCAACAAAAAATAAAAAGAAAAGGTGGTGCGGGCTTCATTAAATGGTGATGCGAGATTAATATATTGTCTGAAATTAATTAAATTGTAGTACAAATTTAAAAATGATGGTGCGAGTTGAATTAAATTTTGGTGCACTTAAATAATGGTGAATGCGGTGTTAAAATAAAGGTGAATGCGAGTTTGAAATAAGTGTTGTATGGGAGTGATAATGGTACGAGGTTAATAGAATGATGAATGCGAAATTTGAAGCGATGTTTTATTTGAAATTTGAAATGATAGTAATGCGGGATTAATTGAAGGGTGGTAATGCAATTTGAAATAATATTAGTGCGAGATGTATATATGGTGACGAACTAAAATAATGAAAGAATAAAAAAAAGGTAAAGTTGGAAAAAAATATATTATCTTGGCTAAAAAAGAATGATTATAAATTTTGTGACAAAAAAAACTTTTATTTTTATGTTAGGTTATTTATAAGCTCATCCCATAGAATAACTATATATATATATATATATATATATATATATATATATTTGGGAATAATGTTTTTTTAGATTCAATAAACTTGGGGTTTGTGTTATAAGAATGATAATTTTCTACTGAAAATATAGAATATTATATTTTAAAATCTGTAAATATAGGACAATCGATCCCGAATAAGCCAAATCGGGCTGAAATTGTACAAGATTGACGTCCTAAATTTACAGATTTTGAAAACATAGTGTCCTATATTCACAAGTCTGTAAATGTAAGACAATCATGCAACTCATGTCTTTTCAGCCTAATTTGAACTTATTAGAAACACACGTTATATTTTCTGATTTTAAAAATATTGTCATATATTTACATATTTTAAAACATATTATGTCTTATTTTTAAGTTCATAAAATTATTATCCTTAAAAACACAACTTCAAATTACTAACTAAACAATATTTACATTGCTTTTAGGGTTATATAAAAGCAATGTATCATTACAAATTTAATGATAAAAAGCTATATATATTTATTTTTTTATATAAGTAATTATTTCACAAATTTCCACCAAAACAAACTAATCATTACTAACAAATTAATTTAAGTTTAATTATCATAAATATAACAATACAAAAAGACTGACTTGTCATGAACTTACAAAACTCCTTCAACATGCTGCACAATTCAATTACGAAACCATTTACATCCACTAACATCTACAATCCAAATCCGTCTAAATCCCAAACCAAATAGCCCCCTACTATTTAACTAAAGAACAAAAGCAGTACATCCCAAAAATATGAACAAAACATAGCTAGTGAGGGTAGTATACTAGTCAAAACTTGAAAAAATGTATATGTTACAATTAAAATATTCACAATTTAGACGAGATTGTCTCATACATGGAGCCCACCGTCCTATTACATACATGTTATATGCTTCATTAACTTAAGACTTATTCAATTATATTTTAAAAGATAGTGAGATCGTCTAAAAAGAGTTTCAATTCATCTCATTATGAAATTGTCACCCACAAAACTTTCTCAAATATTAAATATTGTACGCTAGTATGTCAATAGTCGGTTATTATGGGTTCCTGACGCAGCCTTAGGCGATGGAGGTGATTTAGCCGGTGTTTTACCTACACCATCATGACTTAAGATTACATTTACACATGAAAATGGAATAATATTATTAACACTTATTACCCAATTGCACACAATTTACTTCGCCATTGTACACATTTTGATTATACCAATCTCATCGTCAAATACAATCTTCGACTTCCTCCCAAATTCTTCAGTCGGATAGGATAATCTGCAGAAAAATCACCCAATATTTTTTACTACAAGAAACTTTGAATTAATAGAGTCGATTTTGTTTGTTTTTTCGGTTTCAAAACCAGTTTTATTTTGCCGTAAAATAATTGTACTTCAATAACTTACTTTTCACGATAAAATATATATACATTTGGATAAAATGAATGACAGTTGCTCAGTGTATAGTTTTAGTAACAAAAAATAAGTAAAATTTAAACGATAAACGTTAATTACGTACCTGGCAAAATTCTTGCTTCAAGTCCGGCAAACGCAAGAAACAGTGTTAGAGCAACAGCAATTTTCATGATAGACTTCATCTTTTTCAAGATTATATATATTTTTAGTGTTAGAAGTTATTTATAGGGCCTTGTAATTGAAGAATTTTAATGAATTGCAGTGAGTATAAACGATCATATTGATCACTTATATAGGCCTTTTAGTTTTATATTTAATATTGATTGATTTGGTCAAATTCAATCAACGAATATTAGGTAAAAGAGACGATCGCTTGCAAGAAAAATTCAATAATTGAATGAGTAGGGAAGTCTACAAAATATGTTTAATTTAATACCGGAGACAAAATATCTCCTTTCAACCACAAAAACAAAATATTAATACTTTGAAATAAAATTTTATATATATTATTTCGGAAACCAAAATATTAATTCAAACACTGGCTTGTTTTATATTTTATATATATTATTTCGGAAAGTGTAAATATCATTATTTTTGTTGAAAAATATTTTCTTTCATCTCATTACGTGGGACGATCTCATATAAGATTTACTTGCTCTTTGGATCCGACTATCTCATATAGCTAAATTCACCAGTTTATTAGCAAGGACAATTCAAGTAGAAATTGTGAATAAGATACATTCCATTTTAATGTATACTCCTCTTATTCAAAATATATAGTACTGTAAATATTAAAAAATAATTATTAACTTTCTACTATACTCTTAATTAATTAATCGCTTCGAAATTTTAAATGGAACTTTAGAGTGCATTCTGACTAAGTTGTAAATTCATTTGATATGCGGTATTTTCTTAAATCTGTAGCTTATGACATTTGATCACCTCTTGTGCTCATGCTAATATATTTCATCTTTATCTTTAATTTTTTTTTAATTTACATGGAACTTTGAATATTATTACTAACTAAGTTAATTTTATTGACTTTTAAAGATGTATTAATAAAGAAACATAATTACTTTATATTGAAAATCTAAACTATTTAAAATTATAAATAAATTGAAGAGTTAAAATATTATTTAATTTGGATAAGTGGACGTATGCCTTAAAGGCACTTACCTTTTAACTATCATTAATTTTTATTTTTTTTTGTGAGGAAGAGACGAGAAACTCCCCACATCTTGTTGGCCCCTCGGTAGAACGGGTTGTAAATCGAAGGATGTCTTACAAATATGAGACACTTGTGGGAGAAATAACATGATTCAATCCAGGAATGACCCCCATAATATTTCAATGGAGAATTTGTCATCTGAGGTTTGAGCACCTCTTTCTTTGGGACTTTTCCACATCCCACAAGATTTTGCACTTTTATCTACCTTGGGCAACTATCATTAAATTGTCATTATGCAAGGGTCCCCATGTGATACCAGAGAGCACACAACTTGTTGAGCGCCATTTTGTCCAATTTTTTTTAATAAATAGAAAGAAAAAAAAAACCCCATTAATCTAACATTGCCTCAATACAAAATTAACCACTTGCGTTTTATTAAAAAAATATATTTTAATATTATTTTATTGCAAATGTGGATATATTTACACCACAAAATACATCCAATTTAAAGAGGGCCTTAAAGAGGGTTTTAACGAGGGAAATGGGTTTAGGGAGGACTTTAACGAGGGGAAAAATCCCTCGCCAAAGTGCTTCTCGGTAGCAGTTTAACGAGGGGAAAAAAAATCCCTCGGCAAATAACGAGGGTTTTGCCGAGGGACACATTTACCGAGGGGCGGAAGTCCTCGCCAAATGTAAACACGCAGCCCTCGTTAAATTTAACGAGGCGGATATGGCCTATGGTTCAAACAATTTCTGGAAGCGTGGCCCTCGCCTATTCGCCGAGCGCTTTGCCGAAGGTAAATGCCCTCGCTAAATTAATTCGGTAGTAAAAATGTAATGCCGGGTTTTGGTCACGGCCGGAGGCTCCGCTCCCATGAACCACCTGGGACACGCGAGCCCTCCACTATAGCGGCGTATATGGGGAAATTACCCCCGTGTGATTCGAACCTGCGACCTCCATTATGTGGAGGCCTTATGTGTTCCGCCTAACCGTTTGGGCTAGGCGAGTTGTTAGTTAGGATTGTATTTTTAATTGTATAGGTATTATATATTGTGTTTTTAAATTTTTTTTCTTCTATAATTTATTTTAATTGTTTGTCATGCATATATTTACTTTGATTAAGTTAAAATATTTATAATAAAATTATGTAATAAATAATTTATATTCTTATGCATCATTTATTATTATGAGTACATTTATATATATACTTTTATTAATTATTTTTATAAAAATATTATTAATAAAATTTTAAATAATTAGTTTTATATTCTTTTTAACTATTTATTATTATGAATACATTTATATATATATATATATATATGTTTATATTAATTATTTTTACTAAAATGTTTTCAAATAATCATTTTCATACTCTTTTTCACTAAATGTAATCCTAAAACGTTTGAATTAAATTATTTTTAATAAAAAAAAATTTAATAATCATATTTACTTATGTAATATTTACTAACAAATATACATATTGATCATTATTTTTTTTAAATATTTTCAATAAAATTGCAGAATTATTATTTTTGTATTATTTTTCACTATTACTTAACACGTGTACATATACACCTATAATATTTTTTTTAAAATAAAATTTTAAAGCATTCTCACAAACTAATAATAGAGATTAATCAATAATATTCATAAAAAATAAACATAAAACACACATGTGGTGTTCGAATATTCTAAAATAAAACACAACAAAATATGTAGAGTTAAAAGCAACATAAAAACATAACAAAATATTAGGTCAAATGTTTAAATAACACACACACACAAAAGTTTAATGCATCACATCATCATCATCATCTTCATTATCATTATCATTTCTTTGAAATTGAATAGGAGGAAAAAAAAGTGGGATCAAATGCCATTTTTACTCTCGATCAAGTCGGTGAGACCTTGAGTACTCCCTTTAAGAATCGATGGAACGACGTCGAACACGAAGCCGGTAGAACCAATGGGACCTCTGAGGAGCATTAGGAGGAGCACGATTACGAGGAATGGAGGAACAAAAAGATCGGTGAGCATAACCACGGTTTGGCGGGAGTAACCCCACCGTTTAGGAACCACCCGATTCCGCGCAACCCATCTTGAGGAGTAACACCGGTCTGTGGTGCACCTCCTCTCGCCATCTCTGCTGTGGAGCACCGATGTGGAGCACCGGTTCGTTGCCACAATGCAGATTCTTATTGTCCCTGGAACTTTTATCGACAACGGTTAAAGTTGCCGCATGGAGAAAAATTAGCTCATCTGGTTCATTTGACTTTGCATTTGTGTCATCTGTCTAAATGCCATTTCCTCTCTTTGTTGTCTTTCATGCTCGAAGGCCTCTCTGTGCCAAAAAAAGTGTTCTTGATCAAATTGGGAGTAGCAGATAGAGGTGCCCCAGGATGTTTCTACTGGGCGGGTATTGAATCGCCCAAACTCCGAAGCGTTTGCCCAAACCCCTGAATTTCCCATGGGAGTACGGCCTTTCTGCGTATAGAATGGTTGGCTTGTTTATTAATGCTCATTACTGCGTCTGCATCCTCGGGTACCTAAACTTCAATCCGTTAGCCTCCACGGCTGGCGACATACAAATATTTTTAAAAAAGTTACTTGAAAAATGCACTTACAAAGTTATATATTGGATAAACAAGTTACTTGAAACACTTACAATTCTGGATTGCATCTCCTCATACGTTAGGCACCTTTTTTGAGAAAATGCTTCACGAGTTCCCATGCGGTTGGGAGACGTCCATGTTGCAGCCACTGTATATTTTGTATAATTTTGTTAATTATCAATTATTATGTACTAAAATAATTTAAATATCGATTTGTTGTGGTGCAAAAACTACTTACAAATTCATACGCAAAAATCTATCGCTCCTTTGGATCCTCCATGATGCGTGGAATTTTTTGGATGCCCGATTTTTTTCGCCTTGATCGCTCTTTACCTTGACCTCGGTCGGTCCCAATAAAGTTTCAAACTCTTCCATATTTAAATCGTCCCATGGTGGCACCTTTCCATTTTTTACGGTGTAGGGTCTTCCAGTTATTGAGAAGATCACCGTACCGGCGTGCAGCCCCCTCTTGAAAACAACTCTTTAATCCGTGCTTTGTTTTCCCTCTCGTGTATCCCAGGTGACATCCCTCTAACAAAAAAATAAAAATTAACGTTGATTAATTATAAGTAACAATATAATAAACGAGCTATTTAAATTAATCAAACGAATGCATACCTGGAATGTTTGCTACCATGTATTCTTTCGATCAGCAGTAACCGATGCCCAGTTGAATCCACCCAACTCCATGTGTTGGGACATTATATTTCTTATTATCCTCGAACATTTATTAGGGGATGCAACTTGTAAAATTAAAGAGTGTTACACATGTATATATATGCATGATATATAAATAAAAGACAAAGTGGTATAACATACTTCCCGTTGAACACACGTATATGTAGTCGGATCGGTGGTGGATCATGATCATGTTGGGGTTATACTGGAAAGTATGCTTTTACTTTGTATAACCAAACTGGATTTTCTGTCTTATTTACTGAAATAAATTATTTATCACTGATGCTTTAAATATCATTGAATGTTACATATATTTATTGCACAATTTTTCAATAAACGATCGTGTTACATTGTAGTTAATTTAGTGATACCAGAATTTTTACATCACAAAAAGATTAAATTAATGATCCGCATAAATAAAAAAGTACGATGTTCACGACCTAGATGGAAATGAACAATCCATCGTGAAAAGGTTGAAGTGTAAGACTTCAGTTGACTTGTCTTGACCAAGAGATTACACTAGTGCATGGTGATGCGATGCAATTTGAATAGGACCCTCTGAGGAGGATAAATTCTTGAGCACTGAATTAGGAAGAATTAGACCTCAGTGGTTCGTTATTTCTTAATCTTCGTTCCTTAAATAGGATCGTGTGTGGTTAGTAATTATTGCTTTGACTTATGATGGGTAGAGAATCAATGAGATTTAATACTTTATATCTTGGGCAATATTACTGGTCACGTGTGATTGCTAAGATTTAATACGAAGAATCGTGTGCGAGTACGCTCGTTTGATTTGCCCCCTTGGGAGGTTCATAAGATTTATCATACCAAATCTTGCAAGTGGAATTTGTTTCCGGTATGGATAATAATGTTGAACCGTTCCTTGACCAAGGACAAAATATATTAATTAATGGAAAGCTATTTCAGTGGCTTGAATTAATTAATGGGCTAGATAATCTTAAACACGGAAAATAATAACCGGGAGCCATATTAACAGTAATATGGGTTAAGATGGATAGTGCAATATTATTTATGTAGTGGGATTAATTAATATTTATGGGCTTGAATAATATTGTGGCTCAATATTAGATATTCAAAGTCCATTAGAAGGTCCAATCTTAATTCTCCTAAAGGCCCCTCAAGTAGCCCAAAGATAAAGTCCAATAACTGAAAAATGTGTTTAAAATAAAATAAATTATTGTTGCCTAATTTTCCTATTATTTTCGAAAATAATAAATAAAAGAGGGAGAAAGATTTTCTTTGAATTTTGTCATGAAATGAAGATAAGTATTCTTGGAATACAAGATTATCTCATTAAATTCAAGAAATCTTCCACTTGGTTATTTATTAAGTAAAATTTCAAAAATCTCAAGATAATAAGGAGAAGAAGATTTTGTTGGGATTTATTTTGAGAAATAGAATATATTGGATATATTCAAGATTGTTTCTTGGAGAAGAAACAAGGAAATTTCCCAATGACCCATAAACCCTAAAATTTTCGTCCCCCCTTATTATAAATAGGGGATGAATGTTTCATCCCCAAGAGAGCACGAAAATTAGTTTTTGGGAAAAATATCAGCGTCGATAAAATATCAAATATTTTGAAACGTTGACAGATTGTGTATTTTCGAAAAACTTGAATTGTGAAAGTGCAATTCCATGTGTTGGAAAAATTAGAAATCCACAAAGGTGGTGCAACATAATTTTTTTTTTCCTTTTGTTAAATTGTTCGCGAGTTCTTTCCATCGGATTGTTGAACAAGGACAAGGGAATACTTGAGAAGACCTTTTGGTGTGTTCGTGTGAACGGGATCCATCTTCTCAACGGTTGTCACTCCGAGATGTTAGTTTACGTAAACCCGTAGTAATTCCGCATGCGTAGGATTTACGTGAACTATTTGTATGCATGATTGGTTGTTGAATTATTATTTGAATTAATATAGGATTAATTCATGCTAGTAATAATTGTTAGAATTAAATTTGTATTTAAATATTCAACCTGAATAGATCCGGGCAATTAATTCCCCAACAGATCAGCGAGTTCATCTGCGTCGATCTCCCGATTCCTAGAAGAATCATCATCACCTTCAGTTGATTCACGGTGATCATCATCAGTACTCGTCGTCTCATGATCATTGGGTATCGGTACCCGATTCGGCTGTTCGTCTTCATCATTATCACGGGAATTCGACCCAGATCCACTGGATCTCCCAAATAAAGCTACTGCTTTCGAGGTCTTTCAGATACATCTACCTTTGTAACAATATTGATTAAATACATTAATTAAAATAATATTTCATTATATATATATATATATATATATATATATATATATATATATATATATATATATATATATATATATATCATGAATACATTAATTAAAACAACTCATTTCACAACTCATATATCATCTTCATCAATAATTAAATACAAGCAACCATAACAAAGATATCTATAGATAGTACTAATTAGTTTCATCAATTATCTTCTGAATCATAATTATGATATCTATCTTCATCTTCATCTTCATCTTCATCTTCATCTTCATCTTCATCTTCCTCTCCTCTTCCCTCTTCCTCTTCCTCTTCCTCTTCTCCTGCCTCTTGTTCTTCATCTTTATCTTCCTCTTCTTCTTCCTCAACTACTCCACCGCTCAAATCTGCCAAAACGACAGGATCATAATCTATTTTCACATTCATTTGGGATGATATGTCGTCCTCTTGGAGTGGGGCAAGCTCTGGTGCGGTATTTCTATCGATTTCCACTAAGGATCTCGGTTTTGTGGTGCAAACAGCCCACCAATCTCGGTCCCGCACAGATCCGGGGTACTTGCAATAATAAACTTGACTGGCTTGACTTGCTAGCACAAATGGATCAAAACGACCGTATCGTCCTCTAGGATTAACGTCCACGAGCTTATAATTAGGGATGTATTCTTGTTCCCACAGGCACAGTTGGATCAAACCACTCACATTTGAACAAAACTACTTTTTTTTTTTCAGTAAGTCCGGGATATTCCAACACCACTACCTCCTCGAGTATCTCGTAGAAATCATTTTCATTTGAATCATAGTTTGTTCCCTTAATACAAACTCCACTGTTCATAGTGGCTTTGGATGCGCCATAAGCTCGTGTGTGAAATTTGAATCCATTCACGTAATATCCAGGGTACGTGGTGACACTACTAAGAGGACCGCCAGAAATATCGCGTATAGACTCATCCCGAACACGATTTCTCCTCACCTATATATTATTGACGAGATACTTTATTATTAGAATGCGATTATATTTTTTATACTATACTATACTATATATATAGGTCACTTACAAGTTCATCCAACCACGATGGGAATTGTTGTTGAAGAAATTCATCTTTTTGAGCATTCGATAGATTCGGTTGAACCGTATGTAGTTGCTCGAAAAACACACTACAATTGTAAATTTTGATGAGAAATTGCTCGTGTAATTAATATCAATTAATTAATATCTAATTAATTAATTATTTACTTAATATATGGTTGCACCTCGGGGCAATTTAGTAGCACGTATGTATGAGGTGTTCGCTTCTCCAAATCTACAATTATTCTTCTACCCTTCTTTCCAAGTGTACTACCAGGAGGCACAAATATCGAGAGTGTACCTCCAACTGATCGTGGTACTTCATGAGGTATATTGCGAGGTCTATTGTGTCACCTCGTCAGCACGTGTTCCTCAAAGTAATGAGAACAAAACATTGATGCTTCTTTTGTTAAATAGGCATTTGCAATTGAAGCTTCCACGTGTGCCTTGTTACCCACACTTAACTTTAAATTGTGAAGTTACCTAATTCAATAGAATGGGCAAGTGTAAATTGTATATTTTTTTTATCAAATTATTGAATGAGTTAAATAGATTACGTACCTCTCAAATGGATACATCCATCTATATTGTACTGGACCAACAATTTTTGCTTCATATGCAAGATGGACAGGTAGATGCTCCATCGAATTAAAGAAGCTGGGTGGAAATATACGTTCCAACTTGCACAAGATCACTGCAATATCGTTGTCCAACCGAGTCATGTTTTCTACAGTAATGGTCCTCGATGTTAACTCCTTGAAGAACAAACTGATCTCAGTGATGGCTTGCCAAACCTTAGACGGCAGAATCTCACAGAAAGCAATTGGGAGTAGTCTTTGCATAAATACGTGACAATCATGACTCTTCATCCCAAACATCTTCAATTTTGTCCAATCTACGCACCGAGACAAGTTGGACACATAGTCATCGGAAAATTTCAATTCATCTACCCATTTGCAAACCATATCTCTGTGCTTCTTATCAAGGGAATAACTAGCTTTGGGGTACTTTCCTGTGTGTGGACATTTCTGCAGCGAGGGTCGACGACAGTATTCATTAAGTTCATCCCTCGATTTAGTTGTGTCCTTTGTTTTCCCTTCGACATTCATCACCGTGTAGAACAAATTATCAAATATATTTTTTTCGATTTGCATCACATCCAAATTGTGTCGGATCAACAATGAGCTCAATCGCAAATCCCGAAAAATACTTTTCTTCTTCTTCCAACCACATTGTAAACCTTTGTTGTGAGCATCAACACCGAACTCTGTTACTTTCTTCAAGCCAATCCAATCAATTTGCTGGAGGATCTGATCACCTGTCAAGATGGGAGGTGGATCGTCATCAACTACTACATTCTTTTTTAATGCAATCTTGTTCCTTCAGTACGGATGATGTCTATCTAAAAACTTACGATGGTTATCAAACCACGACTGCTTGCGACTATGCCTCAGACTGAAAGCCTCAGTGTAATCTGCACAGTGTGGACAAGCAAGTCTTCCAGCTGTGCTCCATCCAGACAACATCGAGTAAGCTGGAAAGTCACTGATGGTCCAGATTAGTGCAGCCCGCATCATAAAATTCTGCTTTGTAGCAACATCGTACGTTACCACTCCCTGTTCCCATAAAAACATCAAATCACGAATCAGTGGTTGCAAAAATACATCCAATTTATCTTTTGGATTCTTTGGACCGGGCACTAGAACCGTAAGAAACATGAATTGATCCTTCATGCACAACCACGGGGGTAGATTGTACGGTGTCACTATCACTGGCCATGATGAATATTGTTTCCCATGCGCCCCAAACGGTTGAAAACCGCTGCTGATTACTCAACCCAACCTCACGTTCAATTTACAAGCAAAATCAGGATGCGACTGATCCAAGTGTTTCCAAGCCTGTGAGTCTGCAGGGTGACGCATGACACCGAGTGGTCGTTCAAGCAACGTGCATGCCATGTCATATCCTTCGCAGTAGCATTAGACTAATACAACCTTTGCAGATGAGGGATGAAGGGAAAATAGAACATCTCCTTAAAAGGACGTTTCTTTTTTAATCGCCCATTCACGTCACGTCTAGCAGGTTTGAACCGTGGACGATTGCAAAACTTACAGTTTTCAAGTTCGCCGTCTGCACCCCAATATAACATGCAATTTTGTGCACAACAATGAATCCTCTCCACTGGAAGACCCATCTCACTCATCAGTTGTTTGCTATCAGAAAATTTCTTGGGCACGAGGCTATTCGGACAAAGAACATGAATCGCATCAACCATTTGATTATAGCCCCTTTCAGACAGTCTGTTTTCTATTTTAATATTCAGCAATAGGGCATTGTATGACAACTGTGAGTGCGATTCACAACCAGGCATTATATCCTGATTCGCTGCACGAAGCCTGTTATAAAAATGTGCAGCATGCTCATTAGGAGATTCCTCATTAGGGGCCTCATCATCCACATTTAAGTGGGGACCAGAGGTTAAGTCCATCATCATATCGTGGTACGAGCTAGATGCAAAAGTTGTTGGGGAATAAGTTGCACAGATCTATTCGGGGTGAATATTTAAATACAAATTTAATTCTTATAATTATTACTAGCATGAATTAATCCTATATTAATTCAAATAATAATCCAACAACATATCATGCATATAATTAATTCACGTAAATCCTACGCATTCGGAAATCTACGAGTTTACGTGAACGTACCTCTTGGGATGACAGTGATCTGGCTGATTAGACTAACCAAAAGAACTTCCCAAGTATTCCCTTAATCATTGTTCGACTATCCGGTGGTAGGACACTTGTGAACAATTAACAAAAGGAAAATAAATTATGTTGCACCACCTTTGTGGATTTACTAATTTTTCCAGCACATGGAATTGTCCTTGGGAATGAAAGAGTCATCCCCTATTTATAGAGCATAGGTGGTCGAAAATTGTGGCAAAAAACAATGTGGGAAAATCTTTTCTTGATCTCCAAGAAATCTTGAATATATCTCCTATATTCTTTTTCCCATAATTATAATATTCCACAAAATCCCACCTACTCTTTGCTATGGGATATTTTCGAAAATAATAGGCAAGAATCCAAGATTTGAATCTTCTTGAATTTATGAGATATTCTTGTATTTCAAGAAATACATATCTTCCATAATATCTTTTCAAGAAAATCAAGAAAATCTTTCTTGCCCTTTATCTTTCAAAAAATTCGAAATTTTCCTTATAAATAACCAAGTGGGAGATTTCTTGAATTTAATGAGATAATCTTGTATGTCAAGAATACATATCTTCATTCCATAACAAAATTCAAAGAAAATCTTTCTCCCCTTTTATCTATAAATTTCGAAAATAATTAGGAAAAATAAGCAACAATATTTATTTTATTTTAAACATCTTTTTCAGTTATTGGACTATATGTTGGGCTACTTAGGGGGCCTTTAGGAGAATTAAGATTGGACCTCCCAATGGATCTTGAATTATCAATATTGAGCCACAATATTATTCAAGCCCATAAATATTAATTAATCCCACTACATAATTAATATTGCACTATCCATCTTAACTCATATTACAGTCAATATGGCTCCCGGTTATTATTTCCCGTGTTTAAGATTATCTTGCCCACTGAAATAGCTTTCCATTAATTAATTCAAGCCACTGAAATAACTTTCCGTTAATTAATATCTTTTGTCCTTGGTCAAGGAACGGTTCAACATTATTATCCATACCGGAAACTAATTCCACTTGCAAGATTTGGTATGATAAAGCTTATGAACCTCCCAAGGGGGCAAATCAAACAAGCGTACTTGCACACGATTCTCCGTATTAAATCTTAGCAATCATATGTGACCAATAATATTTCCCAAGATAAAAAGTATTGAATCTCGTTGATTCTCTACCCATGATAAGTCAAAGCAATAGTTACCGATCACACGTGATCCTATTTAAGGAACGAAGATTAAGAAATAACGAACCACTGAGGTCTAATTCTTCCTTGTTCAGTTCTGAAGAATTTGTCCTCCTGTAGGTCCTATTCAGTGCATCAGTCAAGCACTAGTGTAATCTCTTGGTCAAGACAAGACAATCTGAGCCTTACACTTCAACCTTTCACGATGGGTTGTTCATTTCCATCTAGGTTGTGAATGGCGTACTTTTAGTTACAAGGGACTGTTAATTTAATCTTCTGTGATCTGGTATCACTAAATTAACTACAATGTAACACGTACGAATTATTGAACATTTATGCAGTAAATATATGTAACATTCGATAATATTTAAAGCATCAGTGATAAATAATTTATTTCAATAAATAAGTCCGAAATTCAGTTTTGATTATACAAAGTAAAAAGCATACTTTCCAGTATAATCCCAACAAAAGTCTTTCGTCAACCGGCCCATGTGAAGTCGAAGCAGATGGATGATCGTATTCATGACCCACATTTCCTCACCGGGAAAAATCCAATTGCAATAATTGGGCATGAATCCATTTCTATACAAATGCGCTCTCACCTCATCAGGGTCATGATACGTATTAGTGTTCCGACATCGAAATTTATTGCAGGGACACCTAATCTTTCCCTAAATCATCCCATTACTAGTGGCAAAATCTATAAACGATTCGAGTGCATTATAGAATTCCGGAGATATATTGCCATTAATCGATCTAGGACCATACATCCAACGTAAACGGATGGAATAATCCATATCAATTATCTATTTAAAATATTTAGGAATTAATTAGTATTCAAAAGTCTAATTAATAATTAATATTTCCTAAAAAATTCGGCAGAGTATCGTCTTATTTTATCGTATTCCCCAATTAATCAAGATCCTTCGTGCATCCATTTCCGACTTAATCAATTAAAATCAATCAAGCCGGAATGCACATGTTCTACAACAAGCAATAACCAACATTCATCAACATCAATCCCTCCACTCCAACACAATTAATATATTAAATAATACTAAATAATTAAACAACTAATTAATATTATATACACACAAATAAGATAAATTTAACTAATACTAAATTAAGATAAACAATACTAATATACACATATATATTAGCTAGAAATTATGCTAAATATTACTAAATATGCAACTATCAAGTAAAATTAAGCTAAAATATACACTACAATAATATTACACTAAACAACTACACAATTAAACTAAAATATAAAATTATCAATTATCAACCAAATTTAAAATATTACACTACACAACTACACAATTATCAACCAAATTTAATTAATTTAAATTAAATTTAAATTTAACCTAATACAACTAATACTAGCTAGATACATAAACAAATAATACGTACTAATTAAATTAATGCACAATATACTAATACTAAATAATTAAATAACTAATACTTACCTCTCCAAAGCTTTCGTCTAGCTCCACTCGATCTCCTCTCCTCTAGCTCCTCTAAAACAATTAAATACTAAACAATATTAATTAAAACGATTATACAATATTAAACAATTAAATAACTAAAACAACTAAAGCAACTAATACAATATTAAAATAATTAAACAACTAACAATTAAAAAAAAAAAAAAAACTTACCTGCCGCCTCCTCTCCAAATCTCACGAGCAAACTTCCCTCTACCGCCTCCTCTCCAAATCTGTAACAAAATGGGAAAAAATGGGAGATGGGGATATATAATAACAAGCGGGGCATTTATGTTGGGATTATCTTTGGAAAATATGCTTTTACTTTGTATAATCGGTGAATTTCTGACTTATTCTTTGAAATAAATTGTTTATCAACGATGCTTTAAATATCATCGAATGTTACATATATTTACTGCATAACTGTTCAATAAATAGTACGTGTTACATTGTAGTTAATTTAGTGATACCAGATCACATAAGATTAAATTAACAGTCCCTTGTAACTAAAAGTACACCATTCACGACCTAGATGGAAATGAACAATCCATCGTGAAAGGTTGAAGTGTAAGGCTCAAATTGGTTTGTCTTGACCAAGAGATTACACTAGTGCATGGTGATGCAATGAAGAGGACCTCTGAGGAGGACAAATTCTTGAATCCCGAACTTGGAAGAATTAGACCTCAGTGGTTAGTTATTTCTTAATCTTCGTTCCTTAAATAGGATTGCGTGTGGTTAGTAACTATTGCTTTGACTTATTACGGGTAGAGAATCAAGGAGATTCAATACTTTATATCTTGGGCAATATTATTGGTCACATCGCGATTGCTAAGATTTAATCACGGAGAATGGTTAATAAGCATCGCTTTGTTCGATTTGCCCCCTTGGGAGGTTCATAAGTTTTATCATACAAAATCTTGCAAGTGGAACTAGTTTCCTGTAAGGATAATAATGTTGAACCGTTCTTTTACCAAGGATAAAAGATATTAATTAATGGAAAGCTATTTGATGGGGGCAAGATAATCTTAAACTTAAACACGGAAATAATAACAAGAGCCATATTAAGCTGTAATATGGGTTAAGATGGATAGTCAATATATTAATTATGTAGTGGGATTAATTAATATTTATGGGCTTGAATAATATTGTGGCTCAATATTGATAATTCAAGATCTATTGGAAGATCCAATCTTAATTCTCATAAAGGCCCCCCAAGTAGCCCAACATAAAGTCCAATAACTGAAAAAAGTGTTTAAAAATAAAATAAATATTTGTTGCAATTTTTCCTCATTTTTCAAAAAATATGGATAAAAAAGGGAGAAAAATTTTCTTTGAATTTTGTTATGGAATGAAGATATGTATTCTTGGAATACAAGATTATCTCATTAAATTCAAGAAATCTCCCACTTGGTTATTCATGTGGAAAATTTCGAAAATTTTGAAATAAAAGGGAAAGAAAGATTTTCTTGAAAAGATATTATGGAAGATATGTATTTCTTGAAATACAAGTATATCTCATAAATTCAAGAAGATCCAAATCTTGGTTTCTTTTTCCTATTATTTTCAAAATACCCCATAACAAGAGGAGTTGGAATTTTTATGGAATATTTTAATTATGGAGAAAAGAATATAGGAGATATATTCAAGATTTCTTGGAGATCAAGGAAAAAAATTTCTTCCCCTATTCCATGCCAAAAAATCGTCCAACACCCCTCTATAAATAGGGGATGAATGTTTCATTCCCAAGTACAATTTCATGTGCTGGAAAAATTAGTAAATCCACAAAAGTGGTGCAACAAAGTTTATTTTTCATTTTGTTAATTGTTCATGAGAATCCTTCCAATTTGGGATTGTCGAGCAAGGACTAGGAATACTTGGGAGACTTTTTGTGTGTTTTCATCGACGAGTCCATTGCCATTCCAAGAGGTAAGTTCACGTAAACTTCGTAGTAATTCGCGTCATAGGATTTACGTGGAACTTTTATATGCATGATTTGTTGTTGAATTATTATTTGAATTAATATAGGATTAATTCATGCTAGTAATAATTGTTAGAATTAAATTTGTATTTAAATATTCATCCCGAATAGATCCAGGAAATTCGTTCCCCAACAATTGGTATCAGAGCCTCGGTTTTGGGCTCTGATCTTTAAATTGTAATTTAATTCGCTTTCATTAAATTTGAAATTGGATAGTAGAATTGCTAGATCTTTTTTGCAGGAATCCAATTGTCATGGAATTTAATGTGTTTATTTATGCATGCATATAAATTGTTTTTTTTAATTCGATTCGTTCGAATTCGTTTTGCCTTGTGAGAAAATCCACGAGTAGATTAGAATTTGTTTGATTTGATCAATGTAATAGACTAGTCTAGATCTAGGTTTATTTATTTTTGTAAAATAAATTGTAACCGGATCGGAAACGGAGGCGGAGACGAAGAATTAAAAGACGGGATCGGGCACCGGAGTAAGCGGTGTCGCGTCGTCTAAACGTGCCAAGGAGGCACGACGACGCGACGCGACGTGGGCAGTATGGCGAAGGGGCGAGGCGGCCTTGCCGAGCACGCTAAGCGGATCGAGGTCGGGCGCAAGCGATCGCTTGCGCTGATGTGGCGAAAGGGCAGACGGGCGGACGCCTTGGTGAGGCGGCATCGACGCGGATCGGCATGGGCGGGCCTTAGCACCACATGCGGGCATCTTATTTGGGATCGCGCGTGCTGCCGAAAACCGTGAAGCTTCTTTGCTAGAGGCGTGATTTTCTTGGGGTGACGTCGTCGAAGCGCTTCAAGGCGTCTTGTAGCGGATGCCACTCGACACGGCCGGGGGAGTGCTAGGCGGGCACTCCGACCCGCGAGCTGGTCGATGATGTGGCTTGACAAGGCATTTTTTTTAAGACGGTCAAGTGGGAGCTTTTCGAGACGAACGATGAAGGCTATGAATAGATTTCTCAAGATCAAGACATGACAAAAATTAACCATGACAATTGGATATATTTGCCCAATATGTTTAATTTTTTGTTTTGATGTTATGCATTATTTTATGCTTATTTAAATCGTGTTTAAATTTGCAATGCATGAGAAAATGTTTTGAAAAATCTCACTTTCGAAAATTACTAAGTATGCTTAAACAATTAATTGACAATTTTATGAATAATAAAATTGAATTAATTTTGACCTCCATGATTTATTTATTTGTGAATTCTTTTGGAGAAATTCCCCCCACGTGACGGTCAAAAAATAGCTTTCACATGAATAAATTCCAAATGGATGATTGTGGATTATTACTAGTGGCGACGATGACCCTCCCCACGAGTCTCGTTCAAAGCGAAATAATAATTCTGTATTTAATCATGGTTATTACTTAGTTATAAAATTGATATGCATATACTTCCCCGAAGTCCCTGTCAATTTTATATTGGTCAAGTGGGAGCCAACTATTAATCTAGTTGTTAAAGGTTTGTAACTGTTCTTGTTTTGTAACTTTTCTTTAGAATCGTTTAAATAATGACCCACCCCACGTGGCTTATTTAAATTGTTTTGAGATGTTGGCTGATGCATGTTCATATTCTTTTGAGATTTTAATATGAAACATGTGATCGAACCTTGTGATATATTTGTGCTTATGCATATTATTATTTATTTCAGTTCATCATGTCGCAACCTTTTAATCCACTATTCAATATACTTAAAGACAATTTGCTTACTGGTGAAAACTTCATTGATTGGAATCGTAAACTTACTATTGTCCTAATCTTTAAAAAGCCATAACGGGTTCTCACTACACCTAAACCGAAAAAGCCAAAATATGAGTCAACTAAAAGCGGTTAAAGAAAGAGTATCTTGACCGGGAGGCGTTCAAAGCGAAATGGCAAAGTGTACCATCTTGGCTTCTATGTCGGATGTGTTGCAACACCAACACCGAGCGTTGAGACCATTTGTAGACATCATGACTAGTCTTAAAGCGATGTTTCAACATCGAAACCGTGTGGCTCGTCCGGATCACCATGAGGGACTTGCTCTCTATGAAAAAATGGAGGGAACGCCCACGTAGGGAGCACGTTCTCCGGATGATGGCTCACCTTAACAAAATTGAGGTACTTGGCTTTGAATCGACATCGAGACCCAAATCGATTTAGTGCTCCACTCTGCCGAAAAAGTTTTGAAATCGATTCAGTTTGAACTACTACGATGAAAAATCAAAAGTTCTCGATGCCTGATATATTGCAAGCTTTAGTCTCGGCGAGAGGCGATATTAGGGCAAAAGAGTCAAGCCTTGGTGGCAAATGGACCTTCTTCTTCTTCTTCTAGGCCAAGGGGTGGTAAGAACAAGAAAAAGGACAAAAACCACAAGCAAGTGAACTCAAGTGTTGCCAATGCAAAGAAAAGGTGAAGGGAGGTGGAGGTAGGCAAGCCAAATAGGGGAGGTGCTTCAAATCGCGTGAAAAAAGGACATTGGAGGTCAGACTGTTCCAAACCCAAAAGGAATGGAAAGAAAGGTAATTCTCACGCACTAGTTAGTTGAAACTTGAAACGGGCGTATGCCTCCCATTTATGGGTGGTGGATCTGGGATCCACTTGATCATGTTTGTTTCACTTTCTGGGGGGTTCAAACGGACCCGAAGAACTTAGTGGAAGTGAGATCCTCATCACACTTGGGGAGATTATGCGAGAGTGGCCGTGAAGTAGTGGGAGAAGTGCACTGTCCTTTGAAGACAGAGTTTTAATTTTAAGAGATGTACTTTAACGTTCGAATTTTAGAAAGAACTTAATTTAGGTTTCTAAACTTTACCTTGATGGATATTCGGTTACTTTTGATAAAAGTTGTTACCATTTCTCTTTATGATAAATTTATCTATCATGGAACGTTGTCAAGTAATCTCTATACAATTAATTTGCACACACCACTCACGAAATGCATCCTATAACACATCAATTGTTTCCAACAAAAGAAAACATTCATCAGACGTGAACAAAACACTTCTATGGCATCTAAGATTGGGACATATTAATCCAAGGAGGATCCAAATGTTGGTAGAAGATGGTTCACTGGAGTCTCTCCAAGTTGAACCAATTCCAACCTGCGAATCATGTTTGGAGAGTAAAATGGCCAAGAGGGCATTCGGAGCCAAGGGGAATAGAGCCAAAGAAGTGTTAGAAATCGTTCACCAGACGTATGTGGTCCAATGTCAACCAAAGCAAGAGGAGCTTATGAGTATTTCGTCACTTTTATTGATGACTACTCGAGATACAATTATATTTTCCTTATGAAGCATAAATCTGAGACCTTTGAGAAATTCAAAGAATTTAAGGCTCAAACAGAGAATCATAGGGAAAAACGTATCAAGTCTCTACGATCCGGTCGTGGAGGCGAGTACCTCAGCGATGAGTTTTTGAACTACTTGTCAGATGAAGGGATTGCATCCTAGCTAACTGCACCCGGAACCCCTTAACAAAACGGGGTTGCAGAGCGAAGAAACAGAACTCTTTTAGAAATGGTTAGATCAATGATGTGTTATGCGGATCTTCCCAAGTCGTTCTGGGGTCATGCCTTGGAAACAACGGCTTACATTCTGAACTTGGTGCCATCCAAATCGGTTCCCAAAACTCCCAAAGAATTGTGGACTGGCCTTGAGCCTAGTTTGAGACACATGAGAATTTGGGGGTGTCCGCCTCGTGTTGGACAAGGAAGCCGGAAATTGGATCCTCGATCGAAATTAAAATTTTTTTATAGGATACCCCGAGGGAACAAAAGGGTGTATGTTCTATGGTCCCGAAGATCAAAATGTGGTAATAAGCACCCACTTTAGATTTTTGGAAGATGACTATATGAACAAAAGAAGACCCAGAAGTGAGATTACCTTAAATGAGCTAAGGGGGCTAACCTCGTTGCCAAATGTACACCACTTGTTAGGCCCGGTGGAAAACCCATGAAATGCGAAATAATCATGAAATGCATATAAAAACAGGGGTGAAGGAATGGTGATTCCAGATTTTTGCGTTTTAAGTCCATGTGTTGTGTTTTGCTTATAAACGAATGCATATGACAAGATAAGAACGTAAAACAATAAAGAACACAACAAAGTATAGTGGTTCGGAGACTCAAGCTCCTACATCCACTCTCCCTGTTCCTAGGGAAATTCCTTCAAACTGGACTTATCACCCTCTTGGGTTCGCCTCCAGATATTTAACAAGCTCTCACTCCAACGAGACTTATCACCCTTCACGGGATCGCCTACAAGCTTTCAGGCTAACTCACTGTAGCTTACTCACTTTTCTACAGAGTTTTCTGGCTGACTCACTGCAACTTACTAACTCTTTACAACTTCACACAAACTACCTAACAATAGGGTTTGGGTTTGGTTGATGTCTCCAACTAGGTTGAGATTTTCCCTTACATTTGGTTTAACCTCAATGCTAAGGTTGGGAAAATCTCTCTCTAAACTTAGGATATATCGTGGGTTGCTTAGATTGGGTTTTAGAACACTCTTGAACATATTTGTATATCTACAGACTTGTGTTCTATGGTGGGAATGCTTGAATATAAGGCTCTTGGCTCTGTAGCATCTTTTGCATATTCTCCACACTTAATTTGATGGAAGATATTGTATTTATAGTGTGGATTTGAATGTTACCGTTGGAGAGAATCACATTCAAATCCATACTATTCTTTATGAAGTTCTATGACTTTTTCGGGCGGTTGTCTTCCTCTCATTGCTCCCACGTCAAATTTGAATTCTAATTTATATTCTTGATTTCTTGAGTCTCGGGATCTTGATTCTATCTCGAGCCTTGAGTTTATCCGAGCTTGAGTTACTCGGGGTTCTTGATTTAGCGGACTTCTCTTGGCCGGACCTTATCGATCGGGCATATTGACACTTTTCGGGTTTCTTGAGTTCAGCTCTTCTGAATTCAGACATCCTGACCCTCAGGTCACATTTACTTATTGAGCCTCAGATCTCTTTACTTACTGAGCCTCAGATCAGTTTTACTTACTGAGCCTCAGATCAGTTTACTTACTGAGTCTCAGATCACTTTACTCAGGCTGTTATCATATCTGATCTTGATCACGTCTGATCTTGATCAGTCTCATCTGCTCATCTTCTGATCTGCAACCTTCTCTTCTGATTTGCTGGCTTTAGCTTTTCTTCACATTTGATTTGCCTGCTTTCATCGATTAACTTGGAACTCATCTAACTCATCGATCTCGATCGGTCTAAATCTCGCTATGACCTTATCGATCTCGATCATCTTTTTCTGATTTCGTGAGTTCCCCCTCAACTTGTTCTTTCGTTCCCCCTCAACTTGTTATCTGTAAATTAGCTTGAATAACACAAGTTGATAATGTTTTGGCATAATTCATCAAAACTAAAATATCCCAACAAGATGACATACCAAACGACACACTTACACAACCGAAACCTCATCGTAGTGGGAGGGTTGTGAAACAGCCCGAGAGATTCATGGGGATAGGAGAGTCCTCGAACTTGATCCCCGGTCAAGACGAATCAGACCCATGGACATATGATGAGGCAATCCAAGACAAGGATCCGATTTTTTGGCAAAAGGCAATGAAAGCAGAAATGGGGTCTATGGATCATAACAGATTGTGGGAGCTAGTTGAACCACTTAATGGGGTCAAACCTATTGGTTGCAAGTGGGTATACAAGAGAAAGAGGGGATCGGACGGGAAGGTGGAAACCTTCAAGGCAAGACTTGTGGTGAAAGGTTATACTCAGAAAGAAGGGATCGACTATGAGGAAACCTTTTCACCTGTAGCAATGCTCAAGTCCATCCGGATTCTCTTGTCGATCTCGATTTTGAAATCTGGCAAATGGATGTCAAGACAGCTTTCCTTAACGGAAGTCTTGATGAGGAAATTTATATGCAACAACCCCAAGGCTTCATTGAAAAGGGCCAAGAACACCTAGTTTGTAAGCTCATGAAGTCCATTTACGGACTCAAACAGGCATCCAGAGCTTGGAACCAATGTTTTGATCATGTTATAAAGTCTTATGGGTTTGATCAAAATGAGTTCGAAAGTTGTGTGTACAAAAAGTGTGTCGGAACTGCATTGGTATTCTTAGTACTATACGTAGATGACATTTTGCTCATCGGGAATGATGTAAAGGTGTTATCAGACGTAAGGGCATGACTTTCAAAACAGTTTGATATGAAGGACTTAGGGGAAGTCGGACACATCCTTGGGATCAAGATCACTCGAGATCGCAAGAAAATGATGATAGGCTTATCGCAAGCTTCATACATAGACACTGTCTTGAAACGATTCAGCATGCAGGATTCCAAGAAAGGCTTCGTACCTTTCAGACATGGAATCCATCTATCCAAAGAAATGTGCCCTAAGACACAAAGGGAGATAGATGACATGAAAGACATTCCTTATGCTTCGGCTGTCGGAAGCCTTATGTATGCAATGCTGTGCACGTGACCGGATATCTGCTTTGCCTTTGGCATGGTGGCAAGATATCAAAGTAACCCCGGGAAAGAACATTGGACGGCAGTTAAAAATATTCTGAAGTATCTGAAAAGAACCGAGATAGAATGTTGGTTTATCAGTCAGATAGTATAATCCCCATAGGCTACACGGACTCGAATTTCCAATCAGACTTAGATTTCAGAAAATCTACCTCCGGTAGTGTGTTTTGCATGGGGGGAAGAGCCATGACATGGAGAAGCGTTAAGCAGAAATGCGTCGCAGATTCTACCATGGAAGCCGAATATGTAGCTGTTTGCGAGGCAGCGAAAGAAGCGGTTTGGCTCAAGAACTTCCTAGTTGACTTGGATGTAGTTCCGAATTTGCCCAGCAGAATCACTGTTTATTGTGACAATGCCGGAGCGATTGCAAATTCAAGGAACTAAGAGCCCACAAGGCAAACAAACACATTGAAAGGAAATACTATCTTATACGAGATATCGTTAAGAGAGGAGATATAGAGGTGGCAAAGATTGCGTCGGAAGACAACCTAGCTGATCCATTCACAAAGGGTCTGCCTCAGAATACATTCAACAGACATGTGGAATGAATGGGTGTCAAGACTGTTGTCAATCTGCTTTGAGTATAAGTGGGAGACATTATTAAGTTCGTGTAGGTGACATTAGTTGTCACGTACTACACGAGACATGCTGTAGTATACTTAAAAGTAGACTTTGAGTATAAGTGGGAGATTGTTGGGATTATCTTTGGAAAGTATGCTTTTACTTTGTATAATCGAATGAATTTTGGACTTATTCTTTGAAATAAATTGTTTATCATCGATGCTTTAAATATCATCGAATGTTACATATATTTACTGCATAACTGTTCAATAAATAGTACGTTGTAGTTAATTTAGTGATACCAGATCACAGAAGATTAAATTAACAGTCCATTGTAACTAAAAGTACACCATTCACGACCTAGATGGAAATGAACAATCCATCGTGAAAGGTTGAAGTGTAAAGGCTCGAATTGGTTTGTCTTGACCAAGAGATTACACTAGTGCATGGTGATGCGATGTTCAAGAGGACCTCTCTGAGGAGGACAAATTCTTGAACGAACTTGGAAGAATTAGACCTCGGTGGTTAGTTATTTCTTAATCTTTGTCCCTTAAATAGGATTGCGTGTGGTTAGTAACTATTTCTTTGACTTATTACGGGTAGAGAATCAAGGAGATTCAATACTTTATATCTTGGGCAATATTATTGGTCACATCACGATTGCTAAGATTTAATACGGAGAATCGTGTGCGAAATACGCTTTGTTCGATTTGCCTCCTTGGGAGGTTCATAAGTTTTATCATACCAAATCTTGCAAGTGGAACTAGTTTCCGGTATGGATAATAATGTTGAACCGTTCCTTTACCAAGGATAAAAGATATTAATTAATGGAAAGCTATTTCAATGGCTTGAATTAATTAATGGGCTAGATAATCTTAAACACGAAATAATAACAGGAGCCATATTAAGCTGTAATATGGGTTAAGATGGATAGTGCAATATTAATTATGTAGTGAGATTAATTAATATTTATGGGCTTGAATAATATTGTGGCTCAATATTGATAATTCAAGATCCATTGGAAGGTTCAATCTTAATTCTCCTAAAGGCCCCTCAAGTAGCCCAACATAAAGTCCAATAATTGAAAAAGATGTTTAAAAATAAAATAAATATTTGTTGCAATTTTTCCTCATTTTTCAAAAAATATGGATAAAAAGGGGAGAAAGATTTTCTTTGAATTTTGTTATGGAATGAAGATATGTATTCTTGGAATAGAAGATTATCTCATTAAATTCAAGAAATCTCTCACTTGGTTATTCATGTGGAAATTTTCGAAAATTTTGAAATAAAAGGGAAAGAAAGATTTTCTTGATTTTCTTGAAAAGATATTATGGAAGATATGTATTTCTTGAAATACAAGTATATCTCATAAATTCAAGAAGATCCAAATCTTGGTTTCTTTTTCCTATTATTTTCAAAATACCCCATAACAAGAGGAGTTGGGATTTTTATGGAATATTTTAATTATGGAGAAAATAATATAGGAGATATATTCAAAACTTCTCGGAGATCAAGGAAAAAAATTTCTTCCCCTATTCCATGCCAAAAAATCGTCCAACACCCCTCTATAAATAGGGGATGAATGTTTCATTCCCAAGTACAATTCCATGTGCTGGAAAAATTAGTAAATCCACAAAAGTGGTGCAACAAAGTTTATTTTTCCTTTTGTTAATTGTTCGCGAGAATCCTTCCACCGGATTGTCGAGCAAGGACTAGGGAATACTTGGGAAGGCTTTTTGGTGTGTTTTCATCGACGAGTCCATTGTCATTCCAAGAGGTAAGTTCACGTAAACTCGTAGTAATTCCACATGCGTAGGATTTACGTGAACTGTTTATATGCATGATTTGTTGTTGAATTATTATTTTAATTAATATAGGATTAATTCATGCTAGTAATAATTATTAGAATTAAATTTGTATTTAAATATTCATCCCGAATAGATCTAGGAAATTCGTTCCCCAACAATTTAAGAGGGTAGTTGCCTCGGGACGCGCACCTCGGGCAGTGGTGTCGCAGACATCAGAATTTTGTATTTACTGAGGGCGGTCAACACTCGTCAGAGCCCTCGGTAAATTTTGGAAGAGCTTTACCGAGGGTGCGTGCCCTCGTTGACTTTTGCGAAAGTTTTACCGAGGGCGGCCGGCCCTTGTTGAGTGTGCCGAGGGTTCTTCCCTCGTGAATGCCCTCATTAAGCTGATCCCTCGGTAAAACCCTTGTTAAATACCGAGGGTTCCTTTCCCCTCTCCAATCCCCTCGTTAAATTGATGTTTTTTTGTAGTGTTAGCTCGTTGACTTCACAAGTTGTCTTGTTTCATTCAAATTCAACGCGCATGCAGCAGTCAAAAAGAGTTGGTATATTATGATTCTTGATTAAAATTCAGGACAGTTTGAAACTTTTAATTTAATTTAATTATAAGATTAATAGAAGATGAAGTAGGATTAATTGAGGCATTCTTTCAATTACCAGTAAAAACATTTTATTGCAACAATAGGTATAACACATGCCCTGTTATTTTATTGAGGCACCAAAATTAACAACTTAATATCATTCTCGGATTTACAAGTCAACCACTATAACTAAATCTAGCACACCCGATAAAATAAACATAAACAGAAAATCAATTCGAAAGTCTAACTTTAATGTCCTCAAATGATTCTCTGAACAAAAGATCACATCATTTTTTCCATTCCAAATATGTCAATCCACTCGGGACGTTACAAAATGACTATTTCTAAAATAAGAGGAATTAATTAATGGTTTAACACCAAGGGCCAATGCGATGTTTGTTTTGGATTTATGTCAAAATGAGATGAATTTTGATGGGAAAAAAAATCACTCTGTTATCCACTTTTTGTCTTATATTCTCCCGTCCAAAAATGTGTTACGATTAAATATTATTACTTTTGTCTTCAATAGATAAAGTTATACTATCAAGAAATTTATAAGTAAATCTAGAATTTTAAACACGATAAATTATGCTATATTAATCTATAAGAAAAGAGAGAGAGAGTCATATTTTTAGAACGGAGAGAGTAATTATTATCTTTAAATTAAGAAAAACACCTTTGAAAAGGTTTTCAAATCGACTTAGTTGTGATTGGTCTTGTGATCAGGGACGGGCCCATGTGAGGGGTGCACTGCCCCTGGGGTTTCTAAGAAAAATATTAATATATTAAACAATTCATAATAATATTATAAGAAGGCGTAGACAAGTTTGTTGAGTGCGGTAAATAGGGTTCTGAGGTTGGGGTTCCAGTTCCATCCTGAAAGAAAGCACTTTTGAATTATTTTAAAGGTTCGTCCCTGCTTGTGATCATGATAATAATTTTTCAACTCTTATCTTCATTTCTTTTCGTTATTTAATTATTATAAAGTGATTATGGTTAATGAATTTATTTTATTACGCTATAAATATTTTTAAACAGTGACAATTTTTATACACATTCGTGATATTTGAAAAAAAATAGTTCACTTGGCGACGGTTTCAAATGCGACCTGCTCAATTAAACAATTCAAACCCCTACCATTTATTCTTTGAAAAAATTACTTTAAGATAAATTTTCTCAAGCTATTACTCTAAGATACAAATTTTTTAAAACTATTACTCTAAATTAAATGTATTTTTTATTATTGTAAGTGTTGGTCCCGGTGCAAACGAGTCTTACACGTGTATGAGGGGAATACACGTGTTCAGTGTTTTTAAAACTTTTTCTTCTTGAGAGGTCGACTTGGGTCGTTTGTCACGATGATTTGGTCTGAAAGCACGGATCGCTTCTGAGTCAAAGTCTCATCGAGACAGTGATCCCGAAATTGCTTTTAAAACCTCGATAATCCCAACCGAGTCCTCGATTTTTGAGATCCTCGAGTTGCTTGGATCGGATAACTAACTTCTTCAACCCTCGGAAGAGTAAGTTCGGTTTAGTAACTATCTGTTCTAGCTACTCAGATGTGCGGAATGGTTGGCCCTTAGTTTATACTATTTTTTAAGCTTTTGCTGAAAACCTTCCTTTAATGGAATAGTGATTAGGCTGTGATTCAATTATATGCAACTTCGATGGATTGATTCCAACCGAAATGTCGAGAAAAATATGCTTTTCGAATATATACCTTGTTAAGCAAAGCAAAAGCGAAAGCAAAAGAACACAACAATTTATAGTGGTTCGAGGAGACTCAAGCTCCTACGTCCACTCTCTCTCGATCTCTTGGAGAAATTCACTAATCACTTCCTTGAGCTTTACATTTGGGGAATGATTCGCATGATCTATTCAGGTGAATATTTAAATACAAATTTAATTCATTAATTATTACTAGCATGAATTAATCCTATATTAATTCAAATAATAATTACAACAACATATCATGCATATAAAAAGCCACGTAAAACCTCACGCGTGCGTAATCTACGAGTTTACGTGAACGTACCTCTCGGGATAAGCGGTGACTTGGTCGGACGGACTAACCAAAAGGACTTCCCAAGTATTCCCTTATCCCTTGCTCGACAATCCGATTGGAAGGATACTCGCGAACAATTAACAAAAAGGAAAAAATAAACTTTGTTGCACCACTTTTGTGGATTTGCTAATGTTTCCAAAGACATGGAATTGTCTTGGGAATGAACTAATCATCCCCTATTTATAGGATAGGAGGAGCCGCGAAATTTTGTGAATTTTTCAATGTGGGATAAGACTTTTCTTGGTCACCAAGAAATCTTGAATATATCCCATATATTCTCTTTTCCCATAATTAAAATATTCCACAAAAATCCACCTCCTCTATTATGGAGAATTTTCGAAAAATCTAAGGTGCAAGAATCCAAGATTTTGATCTTCTTGAATTTATGAGATATTCTTGTATTTCAAGAAATACATATCTTCCATAATATCTTTTCAAGAAAATCTAGAAAATCTTTCTTGCCTCTATTTTCCAAAAATTTCAAAATCTCTTAATGAATAACCAAGTGGGAGATTTCTTGAATTTAATGAGATAATCTTGTATTCCAAGAATACATATCTTCATTCCATAACAAAATTCAAAGAAAATCTTTCTCCTCTTTTTATTCATAATTTTTGAATTTAATGAGGAAATATAAGCAACAATATTTATTTTATTTTAATCACCTTTTCAGTTATTGGACTATATGTTGGGCTACTCAGGGGGCCTTTAGGAGAATTAAGATTGGACCTTCTAATGGATCTTGAATATCTAATATTGAGCCACAATATAATTCAAGCCCATAAATATTAATTAATCCCACTACATAATTAATATTGCACTATCCATCTTAACCCATATTACAGTCAATATGGCTCCCTTGGTCATTATTTCCCGTTTAAGATTATCTAGCCCATTAATTAATTCAAGCCACTGAAATAGCTTTCCATTAATTAATATCTTTTGTCCTTGGTCGAGGAACTATTCAACATTATTATCCATACCGGAAACAAATTCAACTTGCAAGATTTGGTATGATAAAACTTATGAACCTCCCAAGGGGGCAAATCAAGCAAGCGTACTTGCACACGATTCTTCGTATTAAATCTTAGCAATCACATGTGACCAATAATATTGCCCAAGATAAAATGCGTATTGAATCTCTCTCGATTCGCTACCCATGATAAGTCAAAGCAATAGTTACCGATCCCACGTGATCCTATTTCGAGGGGCGAAGGTTAAGAAACAACGAACCACCGAGGTCTAATTCTTCCATGTTCGGATTCAAGAATTTATCCTCCTCAGAGGTCCTATTCAACAGATCACATGCACTAGTGTAATCTCTTGGTCAAGACAAACCAATCGAGCCTTACACCTCAACCTTTCGCGATGGTTGTTCATTTCCATCTAGGTCGTGAATGGCGTACTTATAGTTACAAGGGATTTGTTAATTTAATCTTACGTGATCGGGTATCACTAAATTAACTACTGATGTAACACGTCATTTAATTATTGAACAGTTTATGCAATAAATATATATAACATTCAATCATATTTAAAGCATCAGTGATAAACAATTTATTTCAGTAAATAAGTCTGGAAATTCAGTTTCGATTATACAAAGTAAAAGCATACTTTTCAGTATAATCCCAACACTTTCTGACTACCTCTGTAGTTTACTTACTCAACTCGGCCCTGAGTTTTCTGACTACCTCTGTAGTTTACTTACTCAACCCGACCTTGAGCTTTCTGACTACCTCTGTAGTTTACTTACTCAACTCACACAAGCTTTCAGACTACCACAAGTAGCTTACTAACTTCTCCTCTAGAGCTTTCTGACTACCTCAATTAGTTTACTCACTCTTTACAACTCCAATCTCACCAACAATCACACTCAAACTACCTTCTAAAGGGTTTGGGGTTTCTTGGTTGGTTTCCAACTAGGATTAGATATCCTTTACAATAAACTAGGATATCTCGACTAAGTTTTGGATATATCTTATCAAGCTAGGCTTAGTTTAATGAGCTCTCTTCAATATAAAGCACTTGGGAAATTATTGGGTTTTCGAGTGCTTCAACTTTGCGATAATAAGTTTGAGCTCTTGAGTTGCTTACAAATTTCCCGTAACCTTTCAATGTAGAAGATCACAAGTATTTATAGGCATACACCAAGGTCACTCTTGAAAAACTATCCGTTGGAGAGATAGCTCCGAGAGTTTCCTCTTATGGTGTGTGAGAAACGGCTATATTTAGGGTTTGACACTCCTTAACACATTTTAGGCAATAGCCTTTCATGTAGCCGGTTTTCACTTTTTGCAGTCTGGAACTTAGTACTTCTGACATCTTTTTTTTTTTTGACCGGCTTTGTCGATGTCGGTATGGTACGATCTTTGTCTTCCTCTTTTTGACTTTTGTCTCCAGTTAAAGGTAGACAACTCAACGGCTCTTTTGGTTATAATCTCTGAGTGATATAACCTTAACAACACTTTGTCTTAGTTCCTTTTATGCATACTTGAATATGCAGGCAATATCTAACTTTCTAAGAATCGCGATCTTCCGATTATTGCATCCTTGAGGATAGATATGTTCGATGCCTCGGAACATTCGGGTTTATCTTTGAGCATTGATTACATTCTTTGAGTCTTGATAATTCTTGTGCCTTCAGTATTCTTGATCTTGATTCTTGGTCTTACATCTTCAGTCTTAGTCTTGAGGTCTTGAGTCTTGAGGTCTTGAGTCTTGAGTCTTCGAGTCTTCTGGATGTCTTGGTACGATATCTTTGATCTTCATCTTGAGTTCTTGATTCCTCGGTTTCATCTTGAGTCTTGATATCTCGATTTCATCTTGAGTCTTGATATCTCGATTTCATACTAAGTTTTCGATATCTCGATTTCATCTTGAGTCTTGAAAATTTCCGATTTCATCTTTGAAACCGGTTTCTTCGAAAACTTCTTGAGTTCTTGATCTTGAGATCTAACCTTGATCTATATCTGTGACTATACATTTTTTCGAGATAACATCACGAATACTCTAAAACCGAATCTCGACTCAACTATCAAGATTATTCTAACATTTCATACTCAGGGGTTTTGGGATCTAATCAAAATCATATCTTTATTAAATTCATCTCCCAACAATTTCCCCCTTTTTGATGATGCCAAAACCTATCTTGTTACAAACATACTTAACCTATATTCAGGTTTCAGTTTATCCTATTACAAGATTGGTTTTATTTTCAACAATTTCCCCATAAATAATGAGTCTCTTATCAATTAATCTCCCAATAATTTCCATACAGAGAATCTCACAGCAATTTCTTCAGTAATGAATCTCTTAAAGGATTCATCACCAAATACGTAATTTCTCAATCAATTAATCTCAGAGACAATCATTCAGGCATATCAAAATTTAAAAGACATGTAAATAAGATAATGAGATATTATCTTTTCAGCATAAATGATAAAATTTCATTGATGATAGGTAGACTGTTACAGGTTACAATGAATCTTATCTGAACAAAATCAAAAAGACAAAAATATAAAAGATTACAAAAATCTTCTGAGTCTTCATCTTCTGAGTCTTCATTTCAGCTCTTCGGTTCGGCTCTTCAGCTCTGCTCTTCAACCTCATCAGCAGGGACTTCTAGGTTGAACATTCCGTAATATCTCTTCTTCAGTGCATCTCTTTCTTTGATGATATCCGGACTGTTTCCTGTCAGACCTAACTGAGCAGCATACTGAGATATTTCCTGAGAAATGGCTTTCTCATTCACACAGCCATTCTCCAGCCTGGGAGGAGGGTACACATATGGACCAGGGGTGGTTATCTGCACCTTTCCTTCATCCGCTAGATTTATCCATCCTTGGAGATATTTTGGATAGAAGGTCAGGAGATAATCGATGAAAGCCTCATTCGGATCTGAGCTCTCCCCTCTCCATTCTCTGAGCACATCGTAGTAGAACCAGAAGGTTCTCTTGATTTCTTCCCACACATCGTTGAGATGGACTGGCATCCATTTGTCAACGTGCGGCCATTTCTGTGCTTTTGTGCTCCCTCTCCTCTTGCTTGCGAACCTTTTGAACCCAATTCATTTTTTTTTTTCTTCTTGACTTTCTTTCGATCCTTTGGTACACGAAGCGAAGCAACAGCTTTCTTCGCTTGTTCAATCTGGAGTGTTTTCAGAGTGCTTCTAGTGTTGAAGACTTTCTTCTTGGGCTCAGACTCAGAATCTTCAGTACCCAATATCAGCTTCCTCTGAACTGGCTTAGAAGCCTTTGCTCTTTTGCCCTCAGGCTCTTCCATCACCACGACCTTTCTCTTGATGGACAATTCAGCACCGGCCTGGCTTGTTCCAATCCTTCCTCTACTACTCAGTTTCTCCATAGCTGACTTCTGCATTGTTTCGCCGAAACTGAGTGTAGGCCGACTTCTCCACCTCTTTGAATTTCAGCTTCTCGGTGGCTTCAATCTCTTTCATGGCTTCGGCAAGTATCTTTTTTTCAGCATTTTTAACAACCTTGCCCTTCAGAGTATGTTCCAATAATTCCCTGAGATCAGCTCCAGGTCTTTCCCCCTTCTTGGAACCATACTCTGGCAGAAGCCTGGAGAGTATTGTGTCCATGTGATATTGCTCTTTGCTGACACTCCACACCTCCCCTGCCATATGATCTTGCTCCTCCTCGAAATAGCCTAAGGTGGTTCTTAAGCCCGCAAGAATTCTTGGACAAATGTGCAAATTGACTTGAGAGAGCTTCTTTGAACATGTCTGTCATCTTGGCCATGAGCATTGAGCTCATTTCCTCAACAGCGTTCTTCACTAGCATCTCATTCCTCTCAACCAACTTTGCTTCAAGAATTTTTGTCTGCTCCTGATGCTTTTGCTTCAGCTCTTCATTCAGCTCAGCCTTGACCCCCTCCATCTTGTTTTCTAGCTTTGCTTCCATGGAGGTCAGCTTTTCTGTCATAGAGCTCTGAAGCAGCACCAGTTCTGAAGAAGTACTCAATCCTTCAAACTTCTGAGATTGGTTGGCCAAAACTTCCTCCATCTGAGCAATTTTGTTCAGTATAGGCTCAACCTTCTCCAATTTTTCCATCAAATGAGATCAATCTCGGAGCATTCTTGATCTGCTGTGCCTCCCCCGAGTTGGTCGTTCATCCTGAGTCTCGGTCCCCCGAACTTGAGCTTGATTTTGAACCGGGGCTTCACCGAAGCTTGGCCACTGAGCCTCGGTCCGCATATCGGACATTCTGATTTAAAGGTAGGAACTTCCGATAAACTCGGCATAATTATTAATTGTGCCAAAAAGTTACTGAAGGCTAACTTCGATCTGAGGATGTTCAATAAAGACTTTGATCGGATCGATTGAGTCTTTCTACTTCGAGATTGACTCCCATCATCCCCTTGTTGGTCCCCATCCCGAGATTTGTCAATGGAGCTCGGGGCACCAACCCCAAATTCTCTCGGCCACCTTCCTCTTCACAAGCTCATCAAAATCGAGATTTTCATCCGAGCTTGGTTTTCTGAACCCCGAGAATTCATGAGAAAAGCTGTCTCCTCGTTCCACCAGTCTTCCCTCTGAATGAAGCAATATTAAGCATCTCTGGAAGAGTCTGGTTGAGGATGTAGACCGTTGACCTCAATCTAAAGAAGATGTCTTGGAGGTCGATTGAATGAGCTCACCGGGAGTAGCGGTCAAGAATGAACCGTTCCCCTTCGCCCGCCATTCGGTCTCTTGACTTCTCCTTTCTTGAGCATCGGGCTCTCGGGGTTGATGGAAGGGTCAATCAACAACTCACTCGGGAGCTCTTGAAAGTTCATCTCTCGAGGCTCGGCGTAACTTCGAGGTTTGGACAGCGAACTTCCGATCTGGATATGACTTGGATCTCAGTCCAGCCGCCTCCTCGATGGGAATATCTGCTGCTCTCGAGAACTGGTGGGCATATCCTCGGCAGAATCTGAGCATCTTCTCGGTCTGAGCCAAGATATCCTCGGAGGAATCTGAACTTTCTCTGAGGTCTGAGGTCCTGGAAAATTTCACGAGAAAATTTGTGCGAGCTTAGTGAAGTCTCAAGAACCTCGGAGAAGACTTGCTCCTCGGTTTGATCTGTGCCTTTGAGATAGCTTTGAGCCAAAACATGTAATGGCGATTTCGGCGGTTTGGCTCTCAGTCAATCTCCTCGATCTCACTTTCCTCATCTTCATCAAATGAGAACCACCATCCTTTTTGCGTTTTGGAGCAAGGGTTTTTCGCTTCTTCAATTTCTCACTCTCTGCTCCTTCTTGGCTTCCAACAACACCTTCCCCCCAAACTTGTTGGGTTTCCTTTTCGATGAGTCGCATGAATCGGTGATTCCACTTTCTTCTCTTTTTTTTTCCCTTGAAAAGTCCTCTTCAACAATGGGCTTGAACATCACTTTGGACTTAGGGAATGGGGTAGAGTTGGCAAAGATATCCTCCTCCTCCTCGGCACATCTCCGAATGAATGCAATTTTGGTGGCGTGGAGGATTCTCGCTGATAGATATTGCCCCATCATCCTCCCTTTTTATGACCTTGGCTTGCTCAATCACCACCTTGATCAGATATTTCAGCCAGTTGAAATCCTTGGTGGGTGAGTCCTCAATTGCCGCCATCATTCGGAGTTTTGGAGTGCTGCTCTGCTCGAAGTTTCCAGATCGACACATTATGCACTTTCCCACAATATCCATCAACACTCTGTATTTCGGCTGTAGATGTCGTTTGTGCAGAGGTGCCTCAAACTTAACAGGTTTCTCGGCAACCTTGTCAAGATACTCCTGCTCCCGTCCCAACATATACAATGAGGGATCATCTCCCCTATCGCACAACTCAAATACATCGTTCAGATGCTTAGGGACTATATAGAGCTCTCGAACAAAATCTACATATTTCATTGATTGTTCGAGATGCAAAACAGAAATCTTAGATTCTATACAATCTTCCTCATCGATTTCCATATTTGCAACAAACTCTATTACCTCACGGGTATACTCCGCCTCTAGTCGATTTGCGACGAGATTCGTCAGTTTCGCCAATCTGATTAAGTGGAGCGCTTCTTCTTCGTGCTTGGCATTTGACGTGCTCTCCAGAGACAGCACGTATTCGTACCATGGCTTATTCATCTTGGCTAATCTCTCGAAAATGGTTGGGGCCATTTGAGATTTTGAAGATTTGAAGATTTAGGGTTTGGGTTTTCTGGGCAAAGGGATTTTCTTTGCAGAGGATTTTGGGAACGAAGGGTTTGATAAAGTTTGGCTTGAATGACTTCAAAGGATTAAATAGCTTGAGATCGTGGGAAGTCGTCTTCTAGGGTGAAAAGCAACGGTTAAGATTAATCCACGATTAATCGGGTATGCGAAAGGTTGATCCCCGAAAAGTAAGCCACCATTTTAACTTCATTGGAGATTAAATGTAACAGAGCATTTAATGATTGTTGACCTTATTTAGGAATTTCAAAGATCCCGCCCAAAAACATTCCTCGGGTGTTTTGTATTTATTGCCAATGATTACTGAGTTTCACTTAAGCAATAAATGAGTCGCATGAGTCATTACTTCTTCAGACTAATTTCCCTCTATCAGTCTTACTGAGTATTGACCTTGATAAAATGTCAGTATGATACTGAGTAATGAATGGGTTCAAGATAATCTTGAAAAATCGACCTTGATAGAATCTGAGTTTCCTGAGACTCAGTTTAGTATTTCCATTTTATCCTGAGCTTCTCAGTAGAATTTTGAGAAAACTTCATGCATCTGAAAACCTTCAATTTTTCAGATTTTACTCTATACACCTGGATCCAACATCCCTAATTTAACTGATAGTTCCTGAAATCTTGATTCAGCCAAAGGTTTAGTCAAGATATCGACTCTCTTATATCGATATGAATTTTCTCCATCCTTATGTCATTTTTCTCGACATGACCTCCGATGAAGTGATGTCGATATCCACATGCTTGCATCCGGGTGTGCAATACCGGATTTTGTGAAATAAAGAATGGCACTATTGTCACAAAATATTGGTACTTCATTAGCTACAACTTTATAATCCCTTAATTGTTGTGCCGAGCGAAAGAATCGAAACCGCAAGACTTCCTGACCATGTATTATGTATTCAAATCATCTTGATTGTCAAGCACGAGGTATGTTTCTTTGAAAACCGGGATATCGACTTGCTTCCAAAAAATTGACAAGTTCTCAGAGTGGACTTCGCATCAATTCTGCAACCTCCATAATCGAAGATCTGAATAACCCGGTTAATTCAAGGTTATCATCACCGATACCATAATCCTCTATTCATTGTGCCCTTAAGATACTTCAAGATCTCTTTTGGCGACCTCCATGTGACTAGCCTTATGATTAGCTTGGTATCTTGCACATATCCCAACAAAGAAATGTTATATCCCGCCTACTTGTCATGAGATAGAGCAATTATCCAATGATTCCTCTATAATCAGTATGACTTACTGATTTGCCTTCAGAATCAGGATCCATCTTGTAGTTAGTATTCATAGGAATTCTAACCGCATTGCAATTTTGTACACCATACTTGGCAATCAGATCTCCGATGTACTTTTGGCCGGTTGATGAAGATTCCTTCCTTTGATTGTTTCACTTGAAGACCTAGAAAGAAATTCATCTCTCCCATCATTGACATCTCAAACTTGCCTTTCATCAGTGTTGAAAACTTTTTACACAGCTGATGTTTTGGAGATCCAAAAATGATGTCATCAACATATATCCGAACCAGTAAGATATCTTCCCCATCTTCTATCCTGAACAGAGTTCTATCAATAGTTCCTTTGACAAAACCATGGTCAAGAAGAAACCGAAAAAGAGTATCATACCATGCTCGGTGTGCTTGTTTAAGACCATACAAAAGCTTTTCCGAGCTCAGAAACTTGGTCATTCTGTTTGAAACCAGTGGAGGTTGTTCTAAATAAACCTCTTCTTTAAGCACACCGCTTCAGAAATGCACTTTTCACATCCATTTGATAGATCTGTGAACTTCATGTGGGCAAGATATGCAAGAAACAATCTGATGGCTTCTAGTCTTGCAACTGGTGCAAAGGTTTCATCATAATCCAAGTCTTCTTCTTGGGAATAACCTTGTGCAACTAAATTTTTACCTTGTTTCTTACAATGTTGTTGTTTTCATCTCTTTTATTCTTAAATACCCACTTGGTTCCAATGACATTGTGCTTTTCGGGTTTATCTACTAGCTCCCATACTTCATTTCTTGAGAATTGATTAAATTTCATCTTGCATAGCAAGAATCCAATGAGAATCTTGTAGAGCTTCATCAATCTCGATGGCTCTTTCTCCGATAGGAAAGCAAAGATAATAGTGCACTCTCACCATGGAACCTTTTTGTTTTGACACCTTCAGTTAGATCACCCACAATCTGACTTGTTGGATGACTATCTAACCATCTTCTTCTAGATGTTCCCCCTTCAACAGTATCCTCAACATTTGAAATGTTAGGTTCAGTTAATTCAGTAAACTCAGGGAACAACAAAAAAGGAGAAAGGGAATCATCTTCCTCAGGGGAAATTCTATTCAGAACATTGTCAGAGACATTTGTTCCCCTTTGGTTGATAGATTCAGAATTTGCCTCAGCTGTGACCACATCTTCATTGGCATCACATACCTGAGTCTGAACTGGTGTCTGTTCAGATTGGTCACCTTTGGTGTGTTGGCTTTCCTGAGTCTCACCATCCTGAGTTTCATCCTGAACTTCTTTATCTGAGTCTGAGTCACTCCAATCATAGAATGTGACTGACTTCTTCTTTTCAGGTTCAGTGGATGATTTGTCATTCTTTTTCAGGCTTAATCTGGTGATCCTCTTGGTCAGTTCTTCTGCATCATGTTCCTGTTTCTTCTGAACACAAGTAGATTCATCAAAAACAACATGAGGTGTTTCCTCCACAATAAGAGTCCTACAGTTGTAAACTCTGAAAGCTTTTTGACTTGAAATATCCTAAGAATATTCCTTCATCAGCTTTACTATCAAATGTTTTCAACTGATCTTTACCATTATTGTGTATGAAACACTTGCAACCAAACACACGAAAGAAAGAAACAAGAGGCTTCCTTTCATTCCAAAGCTCATAAGGTGTTTTGCCTTGACTCTTGGTCAGCATGGATCTGTTCTGAGAATAGCATGCAGTGTTGACAGCTTCAGCCCAAAATCTTTTAGGAATATCAGCTTCAGCTATCATTGTCCTTGCAGCTTCTTTCAGAGTCCTGTTTCTTCTTTCAGCAACACCATTTTGTTGAGGGGTCCTTGCAGCTGATGTTTCACGAGTAATTCCATTTTCCGCACAATAATCAGATATGACATGATTTATAAATTCAGTTCCTTTGTCAGATCTGATTTTGACCACACTCAGATTTTTCTCAATCTCGAGCCTTTTCGATGGTCTGGCGCTTTTATCTCGAGTCTCTTTTCTTCGAAAGAATATGACCCAAGTATATCTTGAGTAGTCATCAACTACTACCAATGTGTATTTTCTGCCATTAGTGCTCACTGGTGTTATAGGACCAAAAAGATCAATATGCAGTAACTGAAGTATTCTTTCAGTAGAAACATCTACTTTGCTTTTAAATGATGCTCTAATTTGTTTTTTTTTGTACGCATCACAAATATGTTCCTTCTTGAACACTTCATTAGGCAACCCTCTCACAAGAGCTAATCTTACAAGCTTATTCAGGGTTTTGAAATTCAGGTGATTCATTCTTTTATGCCATAACCAACTGGTATCTGTGGAACTTTTAGCAACCAAACATGTATCTTTAGGAGTTGAACTCCATCGACCAGAAGATACACATTTCCTTTTCTAGTACCAAATCAAGAATACTTTCTGTGATGTATCATCTTTCACATAACATAAGTTCTTAGAGAACTCAACATTAAAACCCTTATCACAGAATTAACTTATTGAAAGCAAGTTATGCTTCAATCCAGATATATATGAAACACCATGGATATGAACTGAGTCGATTTCCAAAGTTCCACATCCTCAGTCTGTCCCTTGGAGTTATCTCCAAAAGTGATATGAGGGCCTCTTTGTTCAACATAGTCACTGAGTATCTTCTTGAATCCTGTCATATGCCTTGAGCATCCACCGTCAAGATACCATACATCGGGGGCTTTTTCATCTCTGCTCATCGATCTTTATATGATCTTTAATCACCAAAGCCCTTGTTTTCCTCCCCGAAAAAACAGATCAATTTTTAGGTACCCAATTTGTGTAGGGTCCTACAAGGTTAAATTTGTACCTTCGAATCCAAATCTGCCTGACAACTCTAATCACTTTAGAGTGGCTGATATGTCTTCCATAAACATCTACATACACATTTACTACTCTGGGTGCCTTAGCAGTTTCCTGTGTATGAGTGCTAGCCTTAGCATGAACATGAGCTTTTGAATTTTTCTTTGGTTCAGGTCTTTTGTTCATTTGCTTTGGCTTCTGTGCAGCTGGTCTGAATCTTTGTTGACTTGGGTTTAGGTAACCTTTACCCTTAGGCAAGTGGGGTTCAGGTTGCCTGTACTGAAATTTTGGTCTTTCAGTATACTGAGGACTAGGTCTCTTCAGTTGAGAATGTCTCTGCTGAGTGTTTCTCTTCTGAAGATTCCTCTGATGGTTCAGTGTAGATCCTTTCAGGTTTGCATTCTTAGCCTGAGGCTTCAAAGTACTTGCCTGAAATTTTCCAACTGAGTGCTCAGGTTTTCTAGCCTTCACCTGAGGTTTGGGCTTTTCTACCTGATCATTCAGTTTTACTGAAACCATGGGTCCTTTTCCCTTGTCTACAACCTTGGGCATTTCTTCATTTTGAAGTGTGGGTGCCACTGGTTTTACAAAGATTGACTTCTTGCTACTTGATGCAGCATTCAGATGACCTTGTGAGGTTCCCCCTGGAATGTATCCCAATCCAGATTTTATAGTGGCAGATCTCTGGTAACTCTGAATTTCATCTATTACTTTAGATGCAGTATTCAATAGAGTTAGCTTCTTCTGTGCACTATTCTCACAGTTCTGTAGATTTTCATGCTTCTCAGAGAGGTCATTGACCTTAGTTTTGATCAGCTGAATCTCTTCAGTGGATTTCTCTAGCTTTTCAGTTAGGGTCACTATCATCTTCTCTTTCTCTGAGAGTTGTATCAGAACATCCAGTTCATCAGTAGCTCCCATTAATTGAGAAGTGATTTCAGTATTGCTAGAGTCTTTCCATTTTAGATTTTCAAACTTTTTCTTTATTCTCGCTCTTGAGTTTCATTTAGCGAGTTCTTGTAAGACAAAGATAGTCCTTCATTAGACTCTCAAAAGAATCCATCAGTCAAAATGACCATTTACATAATTGAACTTGACAACTCTTGTGCTAGTGTAGGAGCAACAACAAGAGAAAGAAAGAGTTTACCTCCTCAATGGCCATCGATGATGTCATCACTTTCACTGTCGAGAATATTTCATCCTCAGAGCTAGATCCCTCCTCGTAATGTTCTTCTTCTTCCGCAACCATGGCCTTTTTGCTAGAGAACTTCTTGTCTCTTTTAGCTTGCCTTTCTCTTCTCTCCTTAGCACTCGAGATCCGGACAATCATCTTTGGAAGTGACCTTTCTTTTTAGCAATTATAGCATCTGTTGCATCATCATCCCGATCATTTTCTTCTTTGGACTTGGAGTCCTTCTTTTTCCGGATGAAGATCCCTTAGCTTTCGTGTCCTTCTTCTTCTCGGTGATCCGTCCCTCGGGTTTCTTCGGTACCCGTGATTCCCGTAATAGTTTTTGTATTTTCCATATCGATCGTTAAGTCTTTCAAACCTCCTTGCCATCGCTTTAGCTTATCCTCAAGCTCATCCCGATTTTTAGCAAGGGAGTTCTCGAACTTTCTAGTTTTATTGTGTTTTATCTTTGGGCTTTAAAAGCCACATTTTTACTAGATGATGAATCATCTTTCTTTGTCGACCTTTTTTGGATTTCTTATCAATTACAAACTCATAGGCCTTCAGCTCAGAGAAGACTTGTTGGTATGGCATTGAATTAATGTTTTTGGTGTTTTCAATCACCACTTTGCATGTATATCCCATTTCTTAGAAAAGACCTCTAAGAATTTTCAATGCAACTTCTCTCATGGATATTTCTTTCCAAGTGCATTTAGATCATTCATAATGCTAGTGAATCTGACTTCTAATTTGTCAATAGATTCACTTTCTTCCATTTCAAAACTATCAAACTTTCCAATTGCAACTGAAAGTTTGTTTTCTTTGATATGATCTGTGCCTTGGCACATTACAGATAGTGTATCCCAAATTTCTTTAGCGAGATTACGGTGAGAGATCATTTCCATCACCATCATCATCAATTGACCACAGTATAGTGTGTCTTTAGCAATATAGTCTAGATTGACTAACTTCCTCTCCTCAGAGTCACTTGGTCATCGACTTAGGAAATTCTGCTCTAGGATCGTTTCTCTCATTTTTACGCTCCTCCGATTCACCACAATGAAATTGGAATGGCCCTTCAGAGACCACTCTCCACATTCGCTCATGTTTAGAATACGGGTGAGCTGCATTCTCGATCTCCATAAATCATAGTTCTCCACCGAGAACATGAGAAGTTTCTTAGAAGACATTTTATCCGAGTCTTTTAAGAATTGAAAAATAAGATCGATTCAGATAGACCACAAGTATTTTTAGAAAATAAAACTTTGGTCAACAAAAGCAGGGTCAAGTTGAACCACCGCTTCCGATACCACTTGTTGGTCCCGGTGCAAACGAAGTCTTACACGTGTATGGGGGAATACATGTGGTCGGTGTTTTTAAAACTTTTCTTCGAGGTCGGCTTTGGGTCGTTGTCACGATGATTTGGTCCTGAGAAGCACAGATCGCTCGAGTCAAAGTCTATTGAGACAAATGATCCCGAAGTTTGCTTTAAACCTCGATAATCCTAACCGAGTCCTAATTTTGAGAGATCCTGAGTTGCTTGGATCAGATAACTAACTTATTGAACCCTCGGAAGAGTAAGTTCGGTTTGGTAACTATCTGTTCTAAATTCTACGGATGTGCGGAATGGTTGGCCCTTAGTTTATACTCGTTTTAAGCTTTTTCTTTGAAAACCTTCCTTTAATGGAATAGTGATTAGGTACGTGATTCAATTATATGCAACTTCATTGGATTGATTCCAACCGAAATGTCGATGAAAATATGCTTTGAGAATATATGCAATTAAGCAAAGCAAAAAAAAAAGCAAAGAACACAAAGAATTTATAGTGGTTCAGAGACTCAAGCTCCTACGTCCACTCTCTCTGATCTCTTCAGAGAAATTCACTAATCACTTCCTTGAGATTTCTGACTACCTCTGTAGTTTACTTACTCAACTCGTCCCTGAGTTTTCTGACTACCTCTGTAGTTTACTTACTCAACCCGACCTTGAGCTTTCTGACTACCTCTGTAGTTTACTTACTCAACTCACACAAGCTTTCAGACTACCACAAGTAGCTTACTAACTTCTCCTCTAGAGCTTTCTGACTACCTCAATGTAGTTTACTCACTCTTTACAACTCCAATCTCACCAACAATCACACTCAAACTACCTTCTAAAGGGTTTGGGGTTTCTTGGTTGGTTTCCAACTAGGATGAGATATCCTTTACAATAAACTAGGATATCTCGACTAAGCTTTGGATATATCTTATCAAGCTACGCTTAGTTTAATTAGCTCTCTTCAATATAAAGCACTTGGGAGATAATAAGTTTGAGCTCTTGAGTTGCTTACAAATTTTCCGTAACCTTTCAATGTAGAAGGTCACAAGTATTTATAGGCATACACCAAGGTCACTCTTGAAAAACTATCCGTTGGAGAGATAGCTCCGAGAGTTTCCTCTTATGGTGTGTGAGAAACGGCTATATTTAGGGTTTGACACTCCCTAACACGTTTTAGGCAATAGCCTTTCATGTAGCCGGTTTTCACTTTTTGCAGTCTGGAACTTAGTACTTCCCGACATCTTTTTCAAATGACACATCGCTTGTCGATTAGATATAGTGGCATGATGTTGTCTTCCTCTTTTTGACTTTTGTCTCCGATTAAAGGTAAACAACTCAGCGGCTCTTTTTGGTTATAATCTCTGGTGATATAACCTTAACAACACTTTGTCTTAGTTCCTTTTATGCGCTTGAATATGCAGGCAATATCTAACTTTCTAAGGAATCGCGATCTTCTCGATGTTGCATCCTTGGATAGATATGTTGATTGCCTCGGAACATTCGAGTTTATCTTGAGCATTGATGCATTCATTTTAGTCTTGATAATTCATGCCTTGATATTCTTGATCTTCGATTATTGATCTTACATGTACGTGTCTTGAGTCTTACGAGTCTTGAGGTCTTCCCGGAGTCTTGAGGGTCTTGAGTCTTGAGTCTTCTGGATGTCTTGGTGATATCTTGAAGTCTTCATCTTTGAGTTCTTTAGTTCCTCAGTTTCATCTTTGAGTCTTGATATCTCGATTTCATCTTGAGTCTTGAAACTTGATTTCATCTTTGAAACCGGTTTCTTGAAAACTTCTCGAGTTCTTCGTAATCTTGAGATCCTAACTCGATCTATATCTGCGACTATACATTTTGCGAGATAACATCCTGAATACTCTAAAACTGAATCCTGACTTAACTATCAAGATTATTCTGAACATGTCATACTCAGGGGTTTTGGGATCTAATCAAAATCATATCTTTATTAAATTCATCTCCTAACAGTAAGATACAATTGCACTTGCACATACGAGTTGAATTTGCACATTCAACTACATAATATGCAAATTTAACTACGTATGCGCAAGTGCAGAAAAATTTTGTACCTTAGAATAATGAGTCTCTCAACTTTATATCTTAGATTGATGACCCCATATTCTTTTAATTACACGAAATCACAATGTAAATTTTCTTTTTCTCCTAGGGATAAATCGAGATATGCATGTATTCTCGAGTGTCGCAGACAACACTGAATTTTGATTTTGTTGTCGGGAAGTAGTTTATAATTTTATTGAATTCTTAACAAAAAAAGAAAAATAAAATTTTGCGTCGATGGACTAAGTTAATCTAAGTGCATTTGTTGCCGTCTTACTTATTGTTTTCATTTGAAGTAATTGATAAATTTAAATTCTCACATAAGTCAACTATCCAACAAAGAAATGCCTTAAAAAATAGAAAGAAGAAAAAAGGAAGACAAGTAAAGGAACGGACAAAGGGGAGGAAAGGGGATAAAAGGTGGATGAAGGTGCACAGTATGTACAGTGCACTGCTCATATTAATTTACTACTGAATCAAAAAACAAATGTGGTCTCTGATTCTGAGTTGTCGCTTGTTGATTGGACACTTCCATTTAATGCTTCTTTGACCAATGTCAGACATGACACATTCATTCGCCTCCTATATACCAACATTGCCAAAAAAAAAGAGTAGCTCCCTTCAATTCAATTTGGATCACATGATTGTTTTTTGTTGTGGGTATAAAATGTGAAATATCAATGTTTAAACAAAAATACTTTATATGAACAATAATAATGATATGTATACACAATAGTAATAATGTATATACACATGTGATACTTGATGAAAATAAATCGATCCCAGAAGTTTTTTCCTAAAAATATAGACTACTAGAAAAAGGCTAAACAACAACATAGAATAAACAACGGATATTTCGAAATCAATTGTCTATTAGGCTATATACGTTGTCTATTTGACTAACCATTGTCTTTTAGCGAGAATTTTCGCTAATAGACAATGAATATAGGCATACGTTGTTGTTTCACGTTGTCTATTAGCGTGAATACAACGTAATAGACAACGGATAAGGCGTCTGATGTTGTTTCACGTTGTCTATTAGAGTGAATGCAACGTAATAGACAACGAATATAGCGTCTATTGTTGTTTTACGTTGTCTACTAGTGTTTTGAACTGTAATAGACAACTATAGTAGATTGACGTTGTTGTAGTTTGTTGTCTAACTAACGTAGAATAGACAATGGATATTTTGAAATCCATTGTCTATAAGGCAATATACGTTGTCTATTTAACTAACCGTTGTCTGTTAGCGAGAATTCACGCTAATAGACAACGGATATAACCTTACGTTATTTTTAGTCGTTGTCTATTTACACTAATGTATGCTAATTGACAACGGGTGTAGACTGGCGTTGTTGTATTGCGTTGTCTGATAGTTAGCTTGCCTTCTAATCCTCTCAAGGGCCCGACTCGATTTTTAAATCGCTGCCGCCGACGCTTATTTGTCGATCCGTCTCTTCTTTTGCTTCTCGTCCTCGCTCTATCTCCTTTAATTACCACTCCTCTCACCTCGAAAACACCTACAACCGTAAGTTATTGTCTGTTGTTGTGTTTCCATCTGTTATTTAATTAAATTCATTTTCCATCTAAATGTTGTTATGGTTCTTATTAAATTCATGAGATGTTGGCTCCTTGTTTCGGCGTGGCCGGTCCGCCTCTATCAGCATTAACCTGCTTGCCTTCATCGACTTTGGCTCTCTTGTAAGACCACCTTGATCGGTCAAAGCGATTTATCTGCGGGGTAAAAATTAAACCGCTTTCGGCCGTAAGTGGTCGACGACGAGCACAAAATTTACTCCTATAAATTGTACAGACGATCTGGACAGAGGAAAGTCGCAAATTGCTCGGCCATAAGTGGTCGACAACGAACGCAAACTCTCCTAGCTCCCTCAAGTATCTCTGGCTCTCTCACGAGCCATCTCAGAAGACCTACTCATCTCGAGCAGGATCCCATTCGGCTCTCTCACGAGCCATCTCAGAAGACCTGCTCATCTCGAGTAGGATTCCATCTAGCTCTCTCTCACGAGCCATCTCAGAAGACCTGCTCATCTCTAGCAGGATCCCATCCGGCTCTCTCTGACGAGCCATCTCAGAAGACCTGCTCATCTCGAGTAGGATCCCATCTAGCTCTCTCTCACGAGCCATCTCGTAAGACACGCTCATCTCGAAGCGGGGATCCCATTCGGCTCTCTCGACGAGCCATCTTTTGAAGAATCTCACCTCGGCGGATCCCATTCAGTCAGCTCTCGGCCAGGCCATCTCACGAAGACACTGCTCACCTCGAAGCGGGATCCCATTCCGGCCCTCTCTCCGACGCGAGCCATCTCCCCGAACCGCTTCGTCCTCGGCGCGGATCCCATCCGCTCTCTCCACTAGCCACCCTCAAGACCATTTTCCCACGGGCATAAAAGAGGCTTCATTACGGGAGCCACGGAAGTCTGAGCCGCAGAGAAAAGACTCAGTCTGACGGGCTCTCCCGGCGACGAGCCTGAAAAAAGACTTCAGACGACCGGGGCTCTCCTCAAGTACGAAAGTACGTAAAAGACTCAAGACGACGGGGCTCTCGAGAAGTCTGAGCCTGAAAAAAGAACTTCGTCGTGATGGGGCTCTCCGGCACGAAAGCCTGGCGTAAAAGACTTATGCAGCGAGGGCTCCCGAAATCACGAAACCTGAAAAAAAGACTTCGTATGTGGGGCTCCCCCGTCTGAGCCGCAAGGAAAAAAGACTTCGTCTGACGGTGCTTTCCCCGAAGTCACAGACACGAGAGAAACTTACTCAAATGCGGCCAGGGCTCCCGAATTACGACACGAAAGAACTTCGTCTGACAGGCTCCCACGAAATCTGAAAGCACGAAGCAGACTCATACGACGGCTCTCGGGCACGAAGATGATAAAAGACTTCGCATTTGACAGTGGCTCCCCCAGCACGAAAGAAAAGAAAAGACTCGTCTGACGACGGGCTCCCCGGCACGGGCTTTAAAAGACTCGATAACGGGCTCCCAAGCACGAGCAAGTACGTAAAAGACTCATACAACGGGCTCCGCCACGAAAGTCTGAACATTACTAGATCGACGACGAGAGAAGGTAAGATCCTCTACGCGGGCTCATTCTCAACGATCAAGATCTCATATAAAGACCGAGCAAGCTCGAAGGTAAACAATGTGACTGCAGATACAACAAAGCATGAAATCTGGTCGAGACATGAAACAAGAACAAGCTCTGAACAACGTCACAGCCCGATCTTGGGGGCTATTGTTGTTCTTAGATATATCACATGTCAGCATTACCAGATTTATCACACGTCAGCATTACCAGATTTATCACACGTCAGCAGGACGAATTATCGCACGTCAGCAGGTCCCACCGAGACCACGTGATTTGTCGTGCTTACGCATATGTTTTGTCATGCTTTATGCACATGACTTGTCGTGCTTACGATTTGTCGTGCTTATCGATTTGTCGTGCTTATGATTTGTCGTGCTGGTCCTCTTTATATAAAGGACCTCACCTTTCATTGTAAAAAAAACTCTGGAATGTTTCCTCATTCCACTTATATACCTACACCCACATTTTAGGGAAGAACTACGGTTCTTCCCGCAGTGTTCTTGTTCGATTTCTTATTTGTTTGGTGGTCAAATTCAACAAGCCACATCAGAATTCGTAAATTATTTGGCCGTCAATAATAATATGCAAATTTAACTACGTATGCGCAAGTGCAGAAAAATTTTGTACCTTAGAATAATGAGTCTCTCAATTTTATATCTTAGATTGATGACCCCATATTCTTTTAATTACACGAAATCACAATGTGAATTTTCTTTTTCTTCTAGGGATAAATCGAGATATGCATGTATTCTCGAGTGTCGCAGACAACACTGAATTTTGATTTTGTTGTCGGGAAGTAGTTTATAATTTTATTGAATTCTTAACAAAAAAAGAAAAATAAAATTTTGCGTCGATGGACTAAGTTAATCTAAGTGCATTTGTTGCCCTCTTACTTATTGTTTTCATTTGAAGTAATTGATAAATTTAAATTCTCACATAAGTCAACTATCCAACAAAGAAATGCCTTAAAAAATAGAAAGAAGAAAAAAGGAAGACAAGTAAAGGAACGGACAAAGGGGAGGAAAGGGGAGGAAAGGTGGATGAAGGTGCACAGTATGTACAGTGCACTGCTCATATTAATTTACTACTGAATCAAAAAACAAATGTGGTCTCTGATTCTGAGTTGTCGCTTGTTGATTGGACACTTCCATTTAATGCTTCTTTGACCAATGTCAGACATGACACATTCATTCGCCTCCTATATACCAACATTGCCAAAAAAAAAAAAAAAAAGTAGCTCCCTTCAATTCAATTTGGATCACATGATTGTGTTTTTGTTGTGGGTATAAAATGTGAAATATCAATGTTTAAACAAAAATACTTTATATGAACAATAATAATGATAAGTATACACAATAGTAATAATGTATATACACATGTGGTACTTGATGAAAATAAATCGATCCCAGAAGTTTTTTTCCTAAAAATATAGACTACTAGAAAAAGGCTAAACAACAACGTAGAATAAACAACGGATATTTCGAAATCCATTGTCTATTAGGCTATATACGTTGTCTATTTGACTAACCGTTGTCTTTTAGCGAGAATTTTCGCTAATAGACAATGAATATAGGCATACGTTATTGTTTCACGTTGTCTATTAGAGTGAATGCAACGTAATAGACAACGAATAAGGCGTCTGATGTTGTTTCACGTTGTCTATTAGCGTGAATGCAACGTAATAGACAACGGATATGGCGTCTATTGTTGTTTTACGTTGTCTACTAGTGTTTTGAACTGTAATAGACAACTATAGTAGATTGACGTTGTTGTAGTTTGTTGTCTAACTAACGTAGAATAGACAACGTAGAATAGACAATTGATATTTTGAAATCCATTGTCTATAAGGCAATGTAAGTTGTCTATTTAACTAACCGTTGTCTGTTAGCGAGAATTCACGCTAATAGACAACGGATATAACCTTACGTTGTTTTTAGTCGTTGTCTATTTACACTAATGTATGCTAATTGACAACGGGTGTAGACTGGCGTTGTTGTATTGCGTTGTCTGATAGTTAGCTTGCCCTAATCCTCTGCGGCGCCGACTCCAGTTTCCATCGCTGCCGATGCTATTTGTCAGTCCGTCTCTTGCTGCTTCTCGTCCTCGCTCTATCTCCTTTAATTACCACTCCTCTCACCTCGAAAACACCTACAACCGTAAGTTATTGTCTGTTGTTGTGTTTCCATCTGTTATTTAATTAAATTCATTTTCCATCTAAATGTTGTTATGGTTCTTATTAAGGTCAAAATATTGAGTCAGAACTTTAATTTTTACTCTCAAGCGTAGGAAGAAGACTTATGGAAAAGCATTAATATTAAAATTAATTTTGAAATCTAATGTAATAATCTACTTCCAGGGTGTTGCCTAATGTGATTGTATTCTAATACAAGGTGGAATGTAGGATGTAGTTGTCAAAACCACTAATCAGTTAATAAACCCCAAAAGTTTATCTTATTCCGCTATGGTTGAAACCAATAGAATTGTATAGCATGGAGTTACGGGTAGGGGAATACAAGTTCAATAGAGAATAAGCGAATCAACTTGATAGCCTGTTAGAAAGTAACATCCATATATAGGTGCATGTCTGAATAATAAATTAGATCACCTAGTAGAAAGGTTTTCATGGAAAGAGCAGTAAACATAAACATATTTTTGAAATCTAATGTAATTAATCTACTTCAAAATTTTGAAATCTAATGTAATTTTTCTACTTCAAGGGTGTTGCATAATTTGATTCTATTATTAGAAGAGGTGAAATGTGGGATGTAGTTGTCAGCACCACTAATCGATTATAACAACAATATTAGTGAACATAAGTTTCTCATCTTATTACCACTTTGTTTGAAATCAATAAGTGTATTGATGTAAATGGGAAAATACATACAGGAACATAAATAAAAGTTCAATTGAGAGCAAGTGAATCAACTTGAAAGTCTAATGTAAAAACTAAATACATGAGGCTGAATTCTAAAAAGATCACCTGAAGCAAATAAAAGATCACGAGTAAAAGATCATGTGAATAATTTTGTAACTTTTGGTCAAGGACAATGTATGCTGAGAGCCTTTGCAATGGCGGTTTCTCAGAGTATGTAGTTATATATTTGGCTTTGTACAAAATCATTTGCCTTATTTTCTAAGTAAAATGTATTTAGTAATGTGATACAAGATTCTGTAAGCTATTGGAATTATCTCTTGAGCTGGTTTAGGGGCTGACACAAAGAAGTGAAGAAAAATAACCTTCTGCCCTGTTTTACTTGGATTATTATAATAAATATTTATGTGAAGTTTCGATTATTAAAAATAAAAGTGAGATTGCAAAGTTGTGAAAAGTAGTTATTATTATTTTTTTGGCTATTACTGATTTTCTGTTGAAAATTAATTATGGGATAACCGTACCTTTCATCTTGTTTCAGGTTCCGTCACCAAAAAGAGTTGAAACTGTTCTTTCCCTAATTTGTCTATTTTGAGAATTTTGCATAATGTGTTGCAGTTAAAACACCGGAGATCAAATTGATGAAGTGCGGGTGGAGTGGGTTGAATGCATCCAGAGTTGTATTTCGTTGACTAGTAATACTTGAGCTTCTTTTAAGGTGTATTTGACATTTTCGACCTACTGTAAGTGGTGGTATTTTGGAACAAATTAATTATGTTTAGGCTTGTAACTTTGGCATATCGGAATATATTATGTTTAGGTTTTTGCTGTTCTGGTGTTTTGGAACAGATTATATGATTTGTAATTTTTAATTTAAAATTGTTTATGTTATGGAATATATATGGAAGTTATGGTTTGAAATTTGAAATATTTGTAAATTATGATTCTATTATTATTAATGCAGACGCAATTTATTATTGGGAAAATAGATGTGATTAGACAACAGATGTAAATTGTAGTGGAATTGTATTGTAGAAAATATAATAGACAATGGACATAAATCGTTGTGGAATTGTGTTTTAGAATATGTAATAGACAACGGGTAAAATCAGTTGAAAAACAGCATTGTAAAAACTGTTATAGACAACAGGTATTGCTCTGTTGTGGAGCATCGTTGTCAAAATTATTATAGACAACATACACTAACCGTTGTCTATAAAGATATGTCCGTTGTCTCTTTGTACAATAGACAACAGATATAATCCGTTGTTAATGGGAAGAGTGTCTTTAACTACACCTTAATAGACAACAAGTGTTTCAACAAATAGACAACGAATAATATATGTTGTCTATTAACGTTTTTGTAGTAGTGGGCCGGGAAACTTTTTTTTCCAATTTGCACGGAGTTTTTTTTTTTTTTTAGTAAATTTTTGATAAAATTTGTTCAAAATTTATTCATTACATTTATAAATTACTCCCTCCGTCCCAACTCTTTCTTCACACCACTTTTTTTTCTCGTGTTTTAGCGAGCGAGTTATTTATTAATATTTAAAATAATAAAATGACTTTTAAGAAGAAGCGTGATAGATCTATATCTCCGTTATTATATTTCTCCTTAAAAATTTCTTTATCCTTTTAAATACTAATAAAAAACTCGTTCGCTAAAACACGAGAACACAGTAACTGTGAACAAAGAGTTGGGACGGAGGTAGTAATATCATAACACTTAACAACTGATATCATTACATTTATAAATTGGTATCATAGCATTAAATACTAAACATATTAGTTTATAAGAATAATAATATTAATTTATAAGTGTAATAGTATCGATTTTATATTGTGAACAAGTTTCACAGGAGATTTTGTGTTATTTCATTTTTAAAATTTTTAACTTGAAAACTAATTTATTGACGAGTCAGTCTCCGATAAACTTTGATCAACATATGAAATTTTTCATTTAATGTTACCATAACATTTATTCAGTAATATCATTACATTTATAAATTAATATCGTACACAGTTCGACGTGTTTATGTATATAAAAATATTATGATCTCAATTTATAAGGGTGATAGAATTACTGAAGGGTTGTTATGATACATATTACTGGAAAATTTTAATTTCATACTATGAAACTTGTTTAAAAGAGAGTTTGTATTTATTAATTCTATTTTCAGAGTATATATGGTGGTGTATTTTCAAGAAATTTTCAAACTTTTATCAATAATTAAAACCATTCGACCAACCTTGAAATGTACTCGAGCTTTTTTAATTTTAATTTTTGTCAACAATTAATATTAAGTTGAGAGTGTTTGATTCCGCTTCTGGATTGAGAGTTTCTATTTTTCTCTTCTGCAATAAGATTATAAGAGCATTCGTTTTGTTTTTTCTTTAATTTGGCTTGTGAAGTCAATACTTTTGGTGGTTAGTGAGGAACGTTGACTACGTAATGAGTGAAGTAAATCGACGAGTGCCACAATTTGTAATTTCAAATGGAAATCCTTGTGAAAATTACCATTGTATTCTTGCTAATCCACACAAAAGGAGGACATAATCAGAGACACATAATGTTAAGAAGGAGAAGATCAAAGAGACATAGTATGTTCCCGTCTGCAATGACATGTAAAACTATATTACAACAACATAGAGACTACAAAATTCTTCTTGTTCGTATAGAGAAATGTCAATGATTTGGCTAATCGTTTTGTCGAGGGTGGTTCTCAAACCAATTCATTATTTGGATTAAGTCTCTAACTATTGTGGAAGACCTTTTCGATAGCTCTTGTTCTTGTATTTTTAAAAAAAAATTAAAATAATGTTTTGGATTAAGAAAATCATAAACTCATTAGTTTAGTTTTCAATTTTAAAAAAATAAAAAAGTTAGGCTGTAATTACTATTTTAAAGAATCAATATAAAAAAAGTAAAGAACAAATAACTTTGAAATGAAAGATATTATATCTTATAAAAGCAAAAAAAAAATATTTTGGGATCACAAATTCTCCTGTGAAACTTGTTCATGCTTTAAATTTGATACCATTACATGAGTTTATATCACTACTCTTATAAACTAATACGTAAAACATTTAATGTTATGATATCAGTTTACAAGTGTAATGGTATCAGTTGATAAGTGTTATGATATTAGTTTATAAGTGAAGTGGTATAAATTTTATACTATGAACAAGTTTTATCGGAGATATACTCTTTCAGGATATATTTGTATGGTTTTTTGGATTTTAATTAAAAGGTTGAGTAGGTCTTGAATTTTGTTCATAGTATAAAATTAATACCATTACACTTACAAACTAATATCACTACACTTATAAATTGATACTACTTACTTATAAACTAATATTATATTGTTAAATGTTATTGGTATTAATTTATAAGAATATTGATATTAGTTTGATCATATGCCCACAGGTGAGCACAAATTTATATGTTCACCGCTTACGTGACGCTCCATATATATAAGGTTCCCACCATTATTTAATGAATTTCTTTAATTAATTCAATCTCCATATTTATATGTATTCCATATTTTATCTCATTTCATTAATTAGATCAAATATCTTAAACTTCATTTTTTTTTCTATTTTATATCAAATATATATTCCAAAGTAATTGACATGCGTTTTTTTTAACTCTCCATTTTTATTAAAATAATATATTTTATTCTATTTATTTTTATTAATTTTTATTTTACTTCTTTTTTCAAATATTCCTTTTTATCTTCTATTTATTTTCTTCTATTGGTTTATCTTTTCATATATTTTTTGTCTCACGTGATGGGATATAATATGGATATTGACACTTTAACATTTTGGGAGGGATAAATGTTGATTTGTGCTAAGAATGTACCCCGTCTCATACATGAGACATGTCATATACGAGTTTTTTTTTTCTTTTTAAATTTTTTTTCTTTCCACTTTTATTTTTCAGCTATATATTTTTGTTCAGCAATGATTGTATATAGTATGACCAAAACGGATACCAATTAATATGATTTCAAATATTTTTTATAATTAATTAATAAATATTAATAATAATAATTATTATTATTATTATTATAATCAATAATACATGTGATTTTTTTACACTAACATGTGTATGTGATTGACTGCAGAATTAATATGTGTACACGATTTTTTAAAATGTAGCGGTAAATTTAGACATATAGGGTTTATCGGACTGCATAATTAATTTTAGGCGAATAGGGTTTATCAGCGATGTGAAAAAAAAAATACATAAGATAAATCGCAAAAAAAAAAAAAATTAAGATGAAAAGGAATGTTTGAAAAAAAATAGAGAAAAAATGTAAAGTAAAAATTAATAAAAATAAATGAGATAAAATATATTATTTTAGTTAAAAAAAATGAAGAACAAAAAAAACGGACATCAATTATTTTAATAGAAAAAAATGAAGCTTAAGATATTTAATTTAATTAACGAAATAGGGTACAATATGGAATATGTATAAATGTACAGATTGAATTAATTAAAAAATTCATTAAATGATGATGATAGAGACCTTGTATATGTGTAACGTCACATAAGCGGTGGACATATAAGTTTATGCCCACCTGCGACATATGATCAAATTCGACAATATGGAATACATATAAATGTAGAGATTGAATTAATTAAATAAATGTAGAGATTGAATTAATTAAATAAATTCATTAAATGATGATAGAAACCTTAAATGTGTAACGCCACATAAGCGGTGAACATATAAGTTTATGTCCATCTGCGAGCATATGATCAAATCCGTATTAAATAGAATGCAATATATAATTCAAACTTATGAGAATCCAAGATTTCAAAATGAACAAATATAGAAGATGGAGTTGATTTACAAAATAGATAAATGGGAATTACCACATGAAACAAATATTTTACTTAAAATTAAATTATAAGTAAAAAAATAAAATAATGTAAACCAAATACAGTAAATAGAATTAAATAGTATACTATATATACTTCAAACTTACGAGAATCCAAAATATAAAATGAAGACATATAAAAGATGGAGGTGATTCATTAAAGGCTAGGTCTTTTATACACCCGGGTGCACCGTGCATTCATAGTGTATTTTAAAAGCATGCAACTTGTTATGCTGAAAAGTGTGATTTATTTATACAGAAAAGTGCAACTGTTAATATGGGAACATAGTTGCATGCTTCTATTTGGAATAGTTGCACGTTTCTATTTTGTATAGTTGCACGCTTCTAAAATACACTATGAGTGCATGGTGCACCCTGGTGCACATGAGACCCACTCTTTATTAAATATAAGTTATATCAAGAAGGCCTGATGCACCGACCTAGGATAAATTCAAATTGTTTTGCTATATTCGGTTCAGTTGATTGTATAATTTTAAATTGCGATTTTTTATATAAAAATGATCATACGATTTTGAGCGGTTTCGATCAATTATTTGCAGTTTGGCGGTTTTAAAGGAACACAAATGTTATCAAAAAATATTAACGTCTATTTAAACTAGTAAAAACACATTTAATTAAATAATGTTATATGATATGGTTTAAGTTGGAAATTTTTATATAGAAATAAAAAATGAAATAATATCTTTCAAATATCATAACATGATTAATTTGTAGAGGCTCAACTCTTTGAAAAACATGTTGAAAGATGTTAAAAATTATAATATAATAAAATATATGAGTTTGTTATCTATAAAAGCTAATGATACAAATTAGAAAATTATGAACATGGTTTATTACTTTGTGGACTTAGTGGAAAAATGAGGGTAAGAGATGTAGGATGACAGATTGAAATTATAATTTCAATTATGAGGTGCGGTTTACAACAAAAAATTAAAATTGCACCGACTTTGCGGTGCGATTTTGCACCAAAAAATTTAAACACAATTTATTGTAAAAAAATTATCAATGACGGTGCAATGCGGCTTGATGCAGGAGGTTCGGGCGATTTTGAGAATTTAATGATCGCTCGTGCACCGACCCCATCAAACTATATTTATTTGCACCGTCACATACAAATTATTCCCTTTGTACTTTTTATTTTCATGTGTCCCATATTATAGTTATATTCCCTTATTAATAACATTATTTATTGTTTATTTTAAAAAAATATTTCTATATTTAACACACTTGTTTTTACCAAAATTTTAAAAGCATCTAATATTTTTGTTATCTGTAAGGGTAAATCAGAAACAATATTAGAAAAACTTATGATTCCAATAATATTTCTAAATTTGATGGGGTCGGTGTAGGGCAATCATTAATGAATAGGTTTTGTGTGAGACTGTTCACGTTGAAAGAAAGTATAATTTAAAAATGTCTTTTTAACACTTTAAAAGATATGATGTTAATTTGTACTAGTTTATAAACCATTTAAAAATATAAGTAAGCAAAATGTAAAGTAAATTATACACTTCAACCGCCCCGAATCAGTTTTTACACTTTTTTTTGGGTTTGTCCCACATCAAGTTTCATACCAAAAAAAAAAAAAAATTACTCGTAATATTTACCCCACAATATACACTTATATACTTTTTATGTCATTAATTTTTCTAACATAATTAACTCATAACCACACAATTAAAGTTGATTTGACTCAAATACCCTTACTTTATCACTTTAATAAAACAAAACACATTCTTGGTTTTGGTGCCCATATCAGTATGAAAACTGATTTGGGACAAATGAAGTATATTTATATACTAAATAGAATTAAATAGAACACCATATATAATTTAAATTTACAAATAGGGGTGAGCATTTGGTTATTCGGTTATCGAACCGAACCGAAATAGCAAAATCGAAAAATAACCAAAATATTTATCATAATAAATTAAAACCGAACCATTTTACGACATAATTGGTCTTAAACCGAACCATAAAACCGAAAAAATAAAAATTATTTGAAATTATAAAATTAAACCCTTTTTAAAAGCCATGTCCTTTTTTTTTACGTAGAATTCAAAAATTAAATAACACAACACAAGGTCCAATGATACTATACAACTATATAAATTAATAATCCACATATAATGTATATATAATGTAATATTTAGGTTAGAAAATGGATAAATGAACTCGGAATAAAATTATATTTAATGTATTATTTCAGTTAGATTTTTGGTAATTTTACCCTTAAAAATCGAAACCGAAATAAAAAATTTAAAAATCTAAAAAAAAATTAAACTGAATACCAAATAAACCGAATCAAAATTTTATTTCGATTCAAATTGACTCGATTTTTCAATTTTTACAGGATAATATGCTTACCCTTACTTACAAGAATCCAATATTTCAAAATGAATCACATCATCAAGAGTAGGTCTCATGTGAAACAAGTTCCATGTTTACAGATTTGATCATTCAGTTATCACGACTAATATCATTTTGTAATGTAAGTTATACCCATCAGTTATTAATACTAGTACACATGAATGTATAATATAAGTCATACCCTTTATAGTCAAGAGTAATACAATTTTTTACAGTAATAAGCTATATCATTCAATTATCACGACTAATACCCTTTAATAATATAAATCATATCTATTCACCACCAGTTTCATAGATTCTTTGTGTGAAACTTCCTCACCCCCATCATCAAGATATGATGTCCATTAAAGCAAATTAAATGACGTTATCTCAAATATAAATACCACTATATATATCTTCACATTATTTCTCTAATGATACACTTGAATAAAGTATTCTTATGGATCATTTCAAAGTTCTCCAACATGTTATATTGTTTTGTCTTATTACTACTGATTTTACAACAAATATTGCTGCAAACGTAGTCCCTTTTAATCAAAACTATAATGTTCAATGGGGAGGGGGCCATGTCACCCCTCTTGATAATGGATATCAAGTTCAAATTCTTCTTGATCCAAACTCGGGTTCGCAATTTTCACTTCTACTTATATCAATTTCACACATGTATATATATATTGACTAAGTCTTGTATGCATTGAGGTGCACCGTGTACTTATAGTGCATTTTAGATCCGTAACACTTGTTATACTGAAAGATGCAACATATTACTATTTTTTCATATTAATAGTTGCACAATTCAATGTAAAAGTGCGACTATTTTTTCATATTAGTTGCACAGTTCGATGTAAATAAATTGCACATTTCAGTATAACAAGTTGCACGGTTCTAAAAGACACTATGAGTGCACGGTGTACCTGGATGAACATGAGACCTACTCAATATAATTTTTTTTTATTTATTTATCTGATTATCTTGATTCAATTTATTGTATGTATCTATAAGAAGGAGGTGGAATTAGATCAAATCATGCTTATGGTTCAGGCATTTTCCGAATGAATATTAAAGTTCCGCGAAATGAAAATGGAGTTGTGACTACATTTTATGTAATGGCCATATTTGACATTACGTTCTACATGCTTACGTAAATATTTAACTACATAAATAAATGTTACTAATTTTGTTTATATATTTATTTTCGTCTCAGTTAACTTCACAGCCTGATAATGCTCCAATAAATCATAACGAGCTTGATTTCGAGTTCTTGGGTGGAACACCATATATATTAAGCACTAATATATTTGACAATGATTCTGGCCACAGGGAGCAAACGTTCAACCCTTTGGTTTGATCCAACATTAGCTTTTCATGAATATAAAATTCTATGGAACCAACATCAAATCGTGAAATTAATTCCATCTTTTTAATTAATTACGTACTATTTTGTACTTAATTTTAAGATATGTTTTCTATAATTTGTCGGGAGAAATATTTTTTTAGTACAATAACATCGGAGGTTGTGTTTTAAGGACAATAATTTTACGGACTTGGAATTGTAGGACTATATGTTTTAAAATATGTAAATATAGGATAATATTCTTTAAAATCAGTAAATGTATGACAATCGAGCACGAATAAGCCCAAATCGCACTGAAATGTCATGTGAGATTCGGGCTTGGTTGTCCTACGTATTAAAACGTATTGTCCTACATTTACAAATTTTAAACATATTGTCCTATACTTACAAATTTTAAATTACATTGTACTACATTTCCAAACTTGTAAAATTATTGTCCTTAAAATACATGAACCCCCTAAGTTGCGGTCTTGAAAAAACTTTACTCCCATAATTTGTGCGGGAAAATTTACTAATAGGTACAATTTTTTTATACAAATTACTAATAATATGTACAAATTTTTTATGCAAATTACTAATAAGTACAAACAGAATTGTATATATAGTCAACAATGCACACGAAAGTATAAATGTAATTATATGTATATATGCAATTATTTTGTACCTGTTATCAAGTTGTAATCTTGAAATGTACCTATCAGTAAGTCTCCGTGCACTTACTGGTTTTATTAATAATCTTTTGGTTTATGATCATTTATTTCCAAAGGTTCTTGGTGGATAACATTCCAATTAGAGTGTTAAAGACTAATGGGAGAGGAGGAATCATGTATCCAAAGCTCCCAATGTACGCGCTATCAAGTTTGTGGAATGCATCAAATCGAAGGGGACCTCCGAATTGGAGTCACGGCCCTTTTATTGCTACCTTTCAAGGGTTTGAAATCGCTGGATGTCCTTTTGACAACTCTAATCCTAACATATGCGATTCTACACGATTTAATTGGAAAATTGGCAACTTGATCCGAAACAAGAAGCAATATATGAAAACATCAAGAGGACTCGCATGGTGTATGATTATTGCAAGAAAGATGTGGCTCACATATTTCCAGAATGTAATATGTAGTTCGTACATAATAATATTGATTGCCAGATGTGATAGTTTTATTGGGTCTAATTGACGATTTGTCTTATAAATAAACATGCATATAAATTTTAATTAAGGATTCTTGCAATTTCCATTTTTTATTTGTTTATGTGGTTTCATACGCATCAAGAAGTATTGGTGGTAAACCTGATACTATCTATGTGGCGAAACCAAGCCACTCTGTGAAAATTCATTTCATTCTTCTAATTTGATTCTTTCAATTTATTTTGTTTTGTATATTGAATTGAGTATTGAGGTAAGTAATTTGAGTTCTGAATTGGTTATAAATGAATTCCTTCTTTTCTATTCATAGCGATTTAATTTATTGAATTTGTTAATTTGATTTTATTTTTTATATTACAGGAAGTACTATTGATGTAAGTAATTTGAGTTTTGAATTGATTATGAGAATTCTGAATTGTCTATGAATGAGTTTCTTATTTTATATTCATAGTGATTCTTCTAATTTGATGTCAAAATGAATCACATTATAATCAAGAGTAGGTTTCCTTTGAAATTGATTCCATATTTTACAAATTTGACCCTTCAGTTATCACGACTAATATAATTTTGTAATGTAAGTTATACCATTCAGTTAGTAATACTAATACCACTGTTATAATATAAGTCACACCCTTCAGTGTCACGATCAATACCCTTTTCATAATAGTAAATTATACCATTCAGTTATCACAACTAGCATCATTTAATATTATAAGTCAATCCCTTTGACCAATTTCATAGATTCCATGTATGAAACTTACTCCCCCTGTATTTTGACCATCATCAATATATGAAATCGGATCCATTGTAGCAAAATGATGTTACAAGAAAAACACCACTATATATATCTTCACATTATAATTTCTTCAATACTACACTTGAATACATTATTCTTATGGATCATTTCAAAGTTGTCCAACACATTATATTGTTTTGTGTTATTGCTACTCATGATTTTACAATTAGTGCTGCAAACTTAGTCCCTTTTAATCAAAACTATATTGTTCAATGGGGAGGGGGTCATGTCACCCCTCTTGATAATGGATATCAAGTTCAAATTCTTCTTGATCCAAACTCAGGTTCGCACCCTTTCACTTCTACTTTTACCAATTTCACACACATATGTACATATACATCTTTTTTTTTTGGAAAATTACTAATAGCTAGATACAAATTTTTAATGTAAATTACTAATAGGTACAAACGTGATTACATATATAGACAAAATTGCACATGAAAGTGTAAATTTACTTACTTATATGCAATCATTTTTTACCTATTAACAAGTAATTGTAATTCTAAAAAATACCTATCAGTAAGTCTCCCATTTTTTAATTTAACTGATCATCTTGATTTGATTTATTGTATATGAACAAGCAGGAGGTGGAATTAGATCAAAATATGCTTATGGTTCAGGCTATTTCCGAATGAATGTTAAAGTTCCGCGAAATGAAAATGGAGTGGTGACTACATTTTATGTATGATCTTAATTATTTTGACATTTCGCTTCTACATAAATATTCAACTATTAACATAAATAAATGTTACTAATTTTGTTTATATTTATTTATTTTTGTGTCAGTTAACTTCACAGCCTGATAATGCTCCAAGAAATCATAACGAGCTTGATTTCGAGTTCGTGGGTGGAACACCATATATATTAAACACTAATATATTTGACAATGATTCTGGCCACAGGGAGCAAACATTCAAACTTTGGTTTGATCCAACCGTAGCTTTTCATCTATATGAAATTCTATGGAACCAACATCAAATAGTGTAATTAATTCCATCTTATACTCCCTCTTTTTTAACCTTACCTACTATTTTGTAATTTTAAAATATGGATAATTAATAACAAATTGCAATTTATACTAATTTTTTAAAATAAAATGCAACCTGTACTGGTAAAAATTGACAGATTCCAACTCCGACTCATTTTTTTTTTCCGAAAGTTTTCTCTTCAATTCAACGTTTGCTAAAATACTTTTTGACATTGTGGTATATACAATATATCATGTATATGTTATAACTAGCCGGAAAGTTTCTCAAAAAATGAGTCCGGTTTGAAATCAATCACTTTTTACAAGTAGATGTTGTATTTTGTTTTAAAAAAAACAAGACAAGTTGCAATTTTTTGTTAAAAAAATATAGTACAGATTGCAATTTGTAGTTAAGATATATCAAATTTTCTATAATCTATGCATTTGCTAATTGGTTAAGTCTTGTATGCATCCATGTACATAGAACACTCGTATATAATGCATTTTAAAAACATGCAACTTGTTTACACTGAATTGTGCCGTGCAATTATCTTTCCATATTAATAGTTGCACGGTTCCGTGTAAAAAAATTGCATCTTTCTGTATAACAAGTTGCATGTTTAAAAAATGCACTATTGAGTGTCTGTTGCACCTGGATGCACACGAGACTCACTCTTGCTAGTTTTATTAATAATCTTTTGGTTTATGATTATTTATTTGTAAAGGTTCTTGGTGGATAACATCCAATTAGAATGTTGAAGACTAATGGGAAAGGAGGAATCATGTATCCAAAGCTCCCAATGTATGTGCAAGCAGGTTTGTGGAACGCATCAAATTGGAGAGGACCTCCGAATTGGAGTCACGGCCCATTTTTTGCTAACTTTCAAGGATTTGAAATCGCTGGATGTCCTTTTGACAACTCTAATCCTAATATATGCGACTCTCCACGATTTAGTTGGAACGCACCTCAATATTGGCAACTTAATCCGAAACAAGAAGCAATATATGAACAGATCAAGAGGACTCGCATGGTGTATGATTATTGCAAGAATGATGTGGCTCGCAAATTTCCAGAATGTCATAACTAGTTCGTAAATAATATCGTGTAATTCATGATGAGTTATCTTATAAATAAACATGCATATTTATTTTTTTGGATGGAATTATTTTAATATTCGCATTATATATATATATATATATAAAATCAACTCTATAATACAAAGAATATATAAGATGATGTGGCAGGTGATGTAGCAAAATCATATTCCTCTATTTTAAATCCCTCAAATCTCATTCATTTTGTGTGTTATTTTAATTTTAGTTATTGATTTTGTCTTTCATTTCCTATAAATTTTCTCCATTCATTCTCTTCCATATTATTTTCTCCTATTCATTTTTTTTATATTGTCTTCTCTAACAAGTCTTATTCTTTTTTTAATATGCATTAATGATCTTGTAATTAAATAAAATGGTAAGATAGTCACATTATACATATATTTATTGCAATTTAATAATTTTCTTAATTTTGTGTGTTATTTTAATCTCAATCATTGATTTTATCTTTCATTTCCTATAAATTGTGATCTCTCTTATTCATTTTTTTTCTCCATTCATTCTCCTCCATTTTATTGATATATATATTTATTGCAATTTAATAATTTTTTGAGTGGACAATTTAATATAATTGGATTTGCTTTCAGTTGGCATCGAACTCAAGATCTGGGTGTGAGCTAAGGACTCTAATACCATAAGATTTTAAATCCTATTTAAAAATCCTAACTTATAGAGAAGTGTAGAATCAATTCATTTATGTTACATTAATTTCCTTCGTACTCTTCCTCACTCGTGAACTTAGAATTAAACTCAACTTTTTCACGGAGAGTAGGGTAAATATTTAATTTGGGTGGTAAGCCAATAACTATGATACCATAATTTGCATGAAAGGATCAGATGTATAATTAAAGTATTTAGGCCTTTTATATTAATACACAAAAAAGGAAGATATACTCTTCAATAAAACTAGTTCACAGTATAAAATTAAATTTATAATAATATTATAACATTTGTTTATGGATATTATTATTTTTATAAATTAATGCTATAATGTTGACAAAGTCTTGTATGCATCAAGTACAACATACAATTCAAGTGTACATTTGAAATGTTCAATTTGTATCATTTAAACATTCAACTTGTTTACTTTCAACTTGTTTTCTCTCATACTCAAGACTGGCCATAACTATCTTAAAAGAAAAGAAAAAAGAAGAACAATTAACATAAAATAGGGATGATGAATAATGAAGGTTAGGCTGAATGAAAGTACGAAAAGAACAGGCTTTAATAAATATTTTATGATGAGATTTGTGAAGCAAATAAAAGGGGGTTATTAGGGCCTGTCTCTGGCGTTTTTTCTATCAACTTTTTTCTTCATCGACTGATAACCTCCTTCTGACTTTCTTTAGTACCTTGTCTGCTTTCACGTTGCCAAGGAATAGTAATTCTTAAATGTCCCCCCATATCGTATTTATAAATGTCCCCACCTCTAATTCCAATGCTTTTATTTATTTTCAAAATTAAAATTAAAATTTCCTTTTAAAAAATAAATAGATAGTATTAAATAACAGCGGGGAGAATGCTGGTACGTATTTCATGATTATGCTGCATCTATATAACATGATCCGGTGATCAGATCAGCTAAGTATGTGTGGAGGGGTAAGATAGACCTTTCACCCGCATGGCTAGGATGGCTATTCTATTTTGAAATTGAGGCTTCATTTGATGTTGTTTAAGACTTTCAATATTAATATAGTACATTGATGTGTGTTATTACTTATTATATTGTAAATAACTTAGCGTCATTTGATCATTAATTTCTTCCGGGAAATGAACAAATTGCAGTTGAAAGTAGTTGAAATACATTTTGAAAATTTCCATTTCATTTAAAAATTTGAATATATTAATAGACGTGAATCACAGATGTTGATCTTTACCTTTCAGACTAACCTTGAACTTTTGGAAATTCTGAGATATACACTATTATAAATATGATTACGCAGTTGAATGAGAGCCTAAAGTAATCTAGCGATCAACTAATCAATAGAGGTGTTAACGTACCATTAAATTGTAGGTATAGATATTCAGCCAGGACAATGTATCAATATTGTACAGTTGGAGGTTGGAACCATTTAATCCGGCTTAATTCATTCAACAAAGAAAATAATTTTTGCTTCCACACGGCACCTACGAGGCACACTTGCATGAAACGATCTCACGATAAGACGGGCATAATGTCGACATTGGTACTTTAACACTTTAGAAATGTATCTCATTCACTAATAAATTCGATTTTGAATATTTCTTCCGGATTAATTTATAATTTTTTTAATTAATTGGTGTAGCTAGGCATTGGACAAAAAACGAGAGAGGGAGGATGAGAATACAACAGTGGAGCGCAGGGTGATACTGTAGAGCACGTACAACTAGTACTATACTATATCATGCAACGCCAAAACTACATTGCCATTCAGTTACCGAAGAAAATCTAAAGACAAAACAAAACAAAACAAATATCTCCACAAGGGCAAGGGCTTTTCTGGTAATCAAAGTACAAACATAACCAAAAGGCAAAAGCTAGCCTCATTTAAACCCCCCAACCACAAAACATCCAACACTTGCCCCATTTGCAAAAATACTCCTATTCGAAGAAACAAATCAAAATATATACATATATGGATCCTTCAGATGCCTTCTCCGCCAGCTTGTTCAAGTGGGACCCCCGCGCCGCCCTCGCCGCGGTGGTGCCGCCGCCTCCTCCTCCGCCGTACTCCCTCCGGCCAAGGGAGCTCGGGGGGTTGGAGGAGCTTTTTCAGGCGTACGGGGTGAGGTACTTCACGGCTGCTAAAATCGCGGAGCTGGGGTTTACCGTGAACACGCTTTTGGACATGAGGGATAAGGAGCTTGATGAGATGATGAACAGTTTGTCTCAGATTTTCAGGTGGGACCTACTTGTGGGGGAAAGGTATGGTATTAAAGCCGCAGTGAGGGCCGAGCGACGTCGCCTTGATGACGAGGAGGCGCGCCGGAGGCATTTACTTGCCGGGGATGCTACGCATGCGTTCGATGCACTGTCGCAAGAAGGTTAGTGTTGATGTCTACTTCTTTTGCAACTAATACTTTATAGTAGAGCAGGTAATACCTTTTATTGAAATAACTAATACTTTATCGTAAAAGAACGAATACCTTTTTGTAAAACAACTACTCCATACTTTATAGTAACATAACTAAAACCTTTTATTGAAACAACTAAAACTTTATAGTAAAACAACTAATACCTTTTATTAAAATAACTAATTCTATTAAACTAATACGTTTTGATGTAACAACTAATACTTTATAGTAAAACAATTAATACCTTTTAATGAAATAACTAATACTTTATAGTAAAAAAAACTAATACCTTTTAATAAAACAACGGGTAAATTGTAGAAGTGGTTCCATGTGAATTTGTCCTCATGAAAATGATCATTTTTTTTTAACAAAAATAGTCCCATAAGATTTACAAGCAAAAAACAAATGAATTTTTGGACCAAAATTATTTTTTTAAAATTATCTTGGGATCAAATTTGTTAAATAAAAATCAAAAGGGACCATTTTTGTCAAAAAAATGACCAAAAAAAAACGTGAAACTAAAACTGTAAACGAAAAATTCACATAAGACAAATTCTGCAATTTACCCATAAAACAACTAATAATATCAAACTAACCCTGTTAATGAAACAACAAATACTGGCATACAAAATGCAAGTTTGCCTATTATTGTTATTATTGTTATTATTATTATTATTATATTATTATTATAATGTAACATGCATGAGATTATAACGTAATGTTATGTTATGGACTAGGGTTGTCGGAGGAGCCGGTGCAGCAGGAGAAGGAGGCGGCGGGAAGCGGCGGTGGAGGGGTGTGGGAGATGGTGGAGGCGGGCGGGAGAAAGCAGCGGCGGAGGAAGAGTTACAAGGGTGGGCGGTCGAGAATGGCTTCGATGGAGGAGAACGATGACGAGGAGGAGGACGAGACCGAGGGGGCGGAGGACGATGACAATTGCGGCGGCGCCGGTGGAGGAAGCGAGCGGCAGAGGGAGCACCCGTTCATCGTGACGGAGCCCGGGGAGGTGGCGCGTGGGAAAAAGAACGGCCTTGATTATTTGTTTCATCTCTATGAGCAATGCCGGGAGTTCTTGATACAAGTCCAAAACATTGCTAAAGACAGAGGAGAAAAATGTCCCACCAAGGTCAGTTTAAGCTTATTAATTCATTTAAATACTACTTAATTTTTTAAAGAATGAATCAATTTAATTAGACGAGGTTTTAATTTGCAACTTGTTATACTGAAACATGCAACTTATTTAAGTAAAAATAAATTGTATATTTGTATAAATAAGTTGCAAACAGTACACTTGGTGCACACAAGACATTATTATTTAATTAATTAAGAAAGTATATTGGCTTGAATCAATTTAATTAGAGTAGGTAAATTCAAATGCATTCTTGAAATATGCCATTTTCACACTTGTCTACATTATTGAAATATGCCATTGTGCCAAAAAAACAAGTTTCCAGTGTACATAAGTTACAAACTAATTGCATGTTTAAAGGATGGGCACAACTTTCCATTTAATCAATTAAGCTGGTATATACTACCTCCGTCCCGAAAGACTCTGCACAGTTATTGTTCCGCTCGTATTTTTGCGAGCGAGTTTTTTATTACTATTTAAATGATAAAGTAATTTTAAGAAATGTGTATGACAGATGAGGGGTAAGACTGTCATACCCCACCTTAAAAGTCACTTTATTATTTCAAATACTAATAAATAACTCACACGCAAAAATACGAGTAAAAAATAAGTATGTTAAGTCTTTGGGAACGAGGGAGTATGATTTTATGCATGTCAAAATAGTACTAGCTATGTATATTCCTGTTTCATTAGTGGGGGTAGGGTTTTTGGTATGTAGGTATACGTTTGGATTTGAGTTTAAAAATAATAAAAAGGTACTGCAGTAATAATGAAACAAGAAAAAACAAGATTGATGATGATTTCAGAAAATGGGTTGGGTTGTGATGGGTTAGTTGGGTGTGCAGCAGAACTCAGAAGTATAGAGAGCTGTCCACATGAGAGCTTGACAGCTCGTGTACGGATATTCTGCAATTGAAGGGGGCCCAAATCAATGACACCTGTTTCTTTCTGCCCCTATTCTCTCTCTAAACTACCCTTGTTCCCATAAAAGAGTAATCATCATACATACCTTTGCAATTTTCTCTCTCTTTTTTATTTTTAGATTTGGGTTGGGTTGGGTTGGGAATAGAGAAGAGTCAATTCTAACAAGGAATCTTTTCAGTTTCTTTTCTTGTTTCTTCTACTACCAGAGTCTCTATCTCTATCTACAGTGAAGTGAAAAGAATTTGTTAAAATCAATTGCACGACGCAAAATAATATCTATATAATTTAGTGCGAGAAAGGTTCTGTCTTAATGTACGACCCTACTAAGATTTACTTTTAGTGCCCCTTCCCCCTGTCCCGCCAGTATTAGCAATCAATATATAATTTCATCTTTTGTACGAGAAAGGTCCCTATTTTTAGCACGAGTCTACAAAGAATATTTACTTTTGAGCCTCCTTTCCTCACTTGTATTGTATTATAGTAATCTATTTCTCATCTTGTTTTAGATTGTCCATTTATTATTTAACTTGTGTTTTAATTATACAATATTCCTTATTTTCAACGAACCGAAGCGTATTAGTTGTATGTGAAAGAATTTAAATGCCATCTAAAAAAAGTTCTAACATGGAAAAAGGGTAAAAATAATCTATTTATTTAATTTCCTCAACACTCCCCACTGCGTAAATAATCATTTGTCTCTTTTCCTGGAGAGGAGGCCCAACAGAAATGAACAATTTAAATGGGTGGAATCTTCCACGGAATCGAACCCACCTGACACGGCTCGATACCATGAGAGAATTTTTGTCTCATCTAAAAAAGTTCGAAACATGAGAGAGGGTCGGGAATAATCTATTTTTTAAGTTTCCTCAAGAGTATGTATTGAAGAGTATGAGTTCCTTCGAAAACGCACGCAGGTGACGAACCAAGTGTTCCGGTACGCGAAGAAGGCCGGGGCGACGTACATAAACAAGCCGAAGATGCGGCACTACGTGCACTGCTACGCGCTGCACTGCTTAGACGAGGAAACGTCGAACGCCCTTCGGAGGGGTTTTAAGGAGCGAGGCGAGAACGTGGGCGCATGGAGGCAAGCCTGCTACAAGCCCTTAGTCGCCGTCGCTGCCACCCAGGCCTGGGACATCGACGCCATATTCAACGCCCATCCGCGCCTCTCCATTTGGTACGTTCCCACCAAGCTCCGTCAGCTCTGCCACGCCGAGAGTAGCGCCGCCGCTGCTGCTGCCGCCGCCGCTGTTCATCACTTGCCCTTTTGAACACGCCCTATTGCATTTTGCCTCTATTTTTCTTGTAATTTGATTTAGCTTGCTTAGTTGAAACCAAACTTGTTAACCGTTTTTTTTTTTTTAATTACTAGTTAGTTATTGCGTGCATGCTGTGGTAATTTTATTCATAATATTTTTCTTGTGAGATTGTATTGTTTCTCATGGTATACATTGTTATGCCTTGAGACATATTCCCTTCATACACCAAAGTTATGTCGATATTTTAGGGATAAGATCACCTATTCTGTAATTGATGTTCCATTTTATATTTCATAATATGAATGGATAACACGTGGAATGATAAAAAATAAGGTAAATTGTATTTTTGGTCCCATGAGAATATTTTCAAAGCACTTTTAGTCTCATTGTTTCAAAGTGGTCCTGTTTTGTGCACTTTTAGTCCCAAACCTTTAATTGCACATCACAAAAATCTCTACATCTATATATGTTTAAAGTTTATTGTGCACTTTTGATTTTGGAAGATTTCAATAAGATATTTTTAAAGTTTGTTAGATATTGGAGGTGCAGCGATTTCTAAGGTTCAAGTTGCGGATGAGGATTTTTTGTGTTTTTTTGTAGAATGTTAGTAATCCCGCTATTTTGGTGGGAACACACGCACTTACATCTGTTAAAAACTACGGGAATATTAGTTTAGGATAAAAAATGCTTGAATTGAGACCATTTTGATATGAGAATATTCTCATGGAACCAAAAGTGCAATTTTTCCTAAAAAATATCCAATAAACCACCATATCCAGGGTTCATGTGTTAAAGATTCAGAAGGGTGAAACATCAATGTAATACGAAAAGTGGAATAGGAGAATCGAACTGAACATTTTAGGACACAAATACTAAAACAATACTTGATAAAGTTTTTTTTTTTTATCGGGCAAAGTTAGATGTTAGTTGTTAGTAGTTAGTACACCAAGCACCCAAATATTCCAAGAAATCGTCAATTCACCTTATAACTTCCATAACTCCAAATTCGTTCTCAGAGGGAATTGAACCTGGGTCTCCCACTTAAATGAGGAGCCCAATGGCCAGGTGGACTAAGCCACCTGGTTAACAATACTTGATAAAGTAGAAATAATTAAATGATGATGAAAGAATAATATTAAAATATTTATTTTTATAGAATATGAAAATAGATTCGGTGAATCAGCGAATAAGCTAGTGAAAATTTTTGGTGTAAAGACATTCACAATACAAATATTTTACTTATAATTTTGTCCAAAAAATATATATATATTAAAGAGAAGGTATTAATATGTGTATTTTGTGCACCGTATATTACTGTTATCATTGTTTGTAAGGACTAACATTTGACTTATAAAGTATTTGTTCTTCCAAGCACTAGTACAAAAAAAATAACTAGTCATAAAATGGAAAATATATATACTTTTGAGAGAATATAAACATTTTTTAGGGTTGAAATCATTTGAAATATGACAAAGTCTAGTATGAAAATTTTCATACATGAAAAAACTTTAATTTACAATCAAATTCTGTAATTGGTGAAGGTAAGACAAAATTGAGTGGTTCATGGTTCACTCGGCCCAAGTAATTCATGGTTCACCCGGCCCGAATAGGTCATAATTTAAGGTTCATTATTTAGTGTTTAGGGTGTAGATGGTTGATTTAGGGTAATTTTATAGATTTTCATACACCAGACATACTTTTGAAATATATAGTATTAATTCTTTGAGCTAATTTGATTAGGTGAGAGTGTACATTTAGAAGGGAAAAAGAAATGCGTGCGCAGCCAACAAGTAAATTTGGTTTGTATGATTTCTCAAAAAAAAAAACTGATTTTATGTACAAATTGTAGGTAGTTCGGTAGATGGGCCTAATGCAGCCCAAGCCTAGTTTCAATCTGTTAATGGGTCATTTTTCATTGTGTTGATAGGGATAACGGCCAATTTTTCATTCACCTCCCTCTGCTTCAAATCAAAATTACCCCCAAATTCAGCTTCAAACAACATCCTCGTTGCTGCGTATTCTCCAACCATAAACATAAATCATCTGTGATAGAAGAGAAAAGGAAGAAATCACGATTTATTTTGCGAATTGGAGCTTTGAGGACTGCTGCAAAATGATTTGGCAATAAATTATGAAGAAAGCGAGGGCTGAGAATGGAAGTTCTGAAAAGGAGATTATACAGGGCAGCATTTCATTTGAGAGACACTGCCATTATTACCCACAAATCCTATTCAATTTCTGCTTCATCACTGTCGCTCTATCCTGTATCAGGTGATTCGCTTCTTCTTTATTTCGTAATTTCGATCTTCTTGCATTTGTTTATCTTGATGTTGGTCTACTGAAGTATTATTACATTTCATGTGCTTATTCTCTGATTGAGTTATGGAGAAGTAATTGCAGATTAATATTAGGCGTATTGGTTTTTAAAAAAAATATTTATTAAACTTTATGTGTTATGGGCATGTTTTGCCTTGCCTGGTATCAGCCTAACACGCTTAGAACCCTAAACAAGAAATCGCCTCACGCGAATTAAAGCATGTTTTGCCTTAATGTTGCGCTAACCTTGCCCTAGTTTTTAGTATTTATATTCCCTAAGTAGTTGTTTAGGAGGCAGATTATTATTATTAAGAAAACCTGGGATTTTCCCCTCTCCTTGTGTTCTTTTTGTTTCCGCGTCATTCTCTTAGTGAGAAAAACCTTTTCTAATTCTAATTCTGGTGTGAGGCCTTGTAACATATATATGTTGTGAAATGGATTCAAATGAAGTGTACTTTTTGTTCTAAACAATTGATTAATTTTAACCGAGAAAATGTCAAATATTGTTTTGGGATTAGCTTCGTCTAGAGTATGATAATGTCTCCAGTACTACAAATGATGACCCTTTCTTCTTTTTCATATCCTACTGCATTCTTTCTTTGAATATATAGTTTGGTAAACTTGACGGGAAAATAGCCTCGTTTCCATTTTAGCTGAACTATTGTCTTTTAATCTTCATTACTGTAATCATGGTTAGATGTTGAAGTTTCATACATGAAAAGTTTAGGTAGTAAAAGGTCAAAAACACAACAGTTGGTCTCACTGCAATAAAAATAGGAGCTGTAAAGTATAAAAAGAACGGTAGTGCATAAAATATATTCCCACCCCCCGTAGACTGACATTTTCTTTTTCCAAAAGTATATGTTTTTTTCTTTTTCCAAGGATATACTTATCGACATATTTTTTCATTAGGCAGAAAATGAATTTAAGTTTTGCATTTTGCCATTATAAATAATCTATGCTTTAATTATATTAACACTTGGCATGTACATTTTTTATTACACTTTTTGATTTGCAAGTGGTTGGTTGTAGCCTAGATTAGCTTTCATTGATTTCACTCCCAAAACCTAAGTAACTCCTGCTCGTACCAAATGATCCATACTTTCTATTTTGGAACATTATACGTGTGGCCCTGTGGCGTCAAGTGAGAGTTCAATGCACCAGTGATGACATAATAATAGTGAAAAAAAATAAAAAAATATAGAGTTCAATACAATATGATGTTACTATGATTATGATAAAGTATAAGGTGTTTATTCTTGTGCTATAATCCTTCATTGTTTTATTTTTGTATTTTACCATTATTTCCCACTGTTTTTTTTTTTCACTCTCAAAAGTAAAATACCCGATGGCTTTTCTGTAATTTTGTTTCTTGTATTAATATCTTCAGATGATCAAACACTTCTCAGTATTCTTGGGTCGTGCAAGCTGTCCTTCAATATCAAGACTGCAGGTTCCGTCCACGGTCTAATCATAAAACAAGGGTATGGAATGTACCCATTACTTTTATCCATGTTGATAAAGGTGTATGAAGCTTGTGAAAAACCCAAACTTGCTCATCATGTACTCACCGAAATATGTTCGTTTAGTTTTGATATAATCTCTGTCAATCTATTGATCGATAGTTTCATAAAGGTTGGGGAAATTGATGTAGCCATGAAATTATTTAACGCATTACCCGCCCGAGATGTGGTGACGTGGAACTCAGTGATTGGAGGTTTTGTAAAGAGTGGATTGTTCATGGAGGCAATAGTCATGTTTAAAGATATGTTAGGAGCCAAAATTGAACCCGATAGGTTCACTTTTGCTTCTGTCATAACTGCATGCTCGAGGCTTGGAGCTCTTGATTATGGAAAGTGGGTGCATGATTTATTGATTGAGAAAAAAATTGAAGAGAATTATATACTGTCTTCTGCTTTAATAGACATGTACTCTAGATGTGGGAGAATCGAAACAGCAAAACGTATATTTGATGTTGCTAAAAGAACTCATGTTTCGATATGGAATGCAATGATAAACGGGTTAGCAATGCATGGTCTTGCTAATGATGCAATTTTGATGTTATCAGCCATGGAAAAGGAGAATATCTCTCCTGATTTTGTAACCTTTGTTGGAATCATCAAAGCTTGTAGTCATTCTGGTCTTGTAGAACAGGGTCGTAAGTATTTTGATCTCATGAAAGAGAGATACTCGATTCAGCCTCAGCTTGAGCATTATGGAGCAATGACCGATCTGTTTGGACGAGCTGGGCTTCTAGAAGAAGCTTATGCAATGATTAAGGAAATGGAGGTTGAGCCTGATGTTGTTATATGGAGGACTTTGCTTAGTGCTTGTAGGACCCACAGGAATTCGAATTTGGGTGAATTAGTTGTTCGTGAAATTAAGCATCTTTCTAGTGGAGATTACGTTTTGTTATCGAATACTTACTGCTCTACTGACAAATGGGGCAATGCAGAAGCTGTGAGGTATGCTATGAACAAGAAGAGAGTCAGTAAGAGTATTGGGAAAAGTTGGTTTGAATTGAATGGTGCTATTCACCATTTTAAGGCAGGAGATAGGGCCCACCCAGAAACTGAAGTAATTTATAGAGTATTACAAGCTTTGATCCATCGTTGTAGAATGGAAGGATATGTCTCTTCTCCAGACTTGGTTGTGATGGACGTATCAGAGGAAGAGAAGAACGAGAACTTGCAGTATCACAGCGAAAAATTGGCATTGGCCTTTGGTATAATAAAAACGGGCCCTGGAATGGAGATATCGATTTCCAAGAATCTTCGTACGTGTGTTGATTGCCATAGTTGGATAAAAATTGTGTCCAAGTTACTAAATCGGGTAATAATAGTGAGGGATAGGATTCGTTTTCATCAGTTTGAAAAGGGCTCGTGTTCTTGTGGAGACTATTGGTAATTTCAAACAATTTTTCTTTTTTAGAAAATTTCTTTTTTGAAAATTTCTTTCTACTTTATCAAATTTAGTTCTAGGGTGTCCAATTTTAGTCCTATATGTAAGCGACTTTGGGTCAATTTTGAATTTTCCCGCTGTAAAGGACTAAACTTGGAGAAAAACTAGGACTAAAATTGGGCTCTTAGGACCAAAATTGATAAAAGTAAAAGAAGAAAAGATTTATATTGGACCCACACTAAATTACAGGACGTAAATTGATATTAACTCTTTCAAATTGCACGTGAGATTACACTTTCGTAGCATATTCGTTAAAATTTATAGAAGTTGAACCGTGCACATAACAGGAATTGCTTGCTACTAAAGGCCTGTTTTCGAACATAATAGGATACTCCAAACTCACTCTTTCTCAAAGCCGGTAGACTTGGCTTTTCTGAGTAACAAGTGATTCTGGCTTTGCAATCTTTTTTGCAAACACCACCTAAGCTATATTTTTGTGGACGATGAATTTTTTTATGCGAGTCTAGGCATTTTGTATGGGAACGAGCTCCAGTTTGCCTCCATAGATCCGTGGGAGCTGGCTTTCGTCTATATCCTCCAGCAGAGTTTCTCGTAGTTTCTTGTCGTCCACGAATACGATCTGCTCATACAACAAATCAGGTATTGTATACGTCTCCACATTATGCTTTGAATATGAAATATTTTTGAGGTAATTACGTCACCTTCTTCTTGGTATTTTTGTCGATACATGGGTACACGATCTTCCACATTGCCATGAATATGTATGGAGCGTGGACGATGAATAGTTTCCCAAGTCTTTCTGGGTAGTATTCCTGTGTTTAAGGTTAGATAAGTATTCATACATAAAACCTAATTCACACCTCGTCTTGTCTGACGTTACACTGTGACACCTGGATTTTTGCTTAATGCACACAATCGTACAACATTTTTTAGCACTATGTACTATCTTATAAAGTTGTATAGTGGGTGCATTGAGCAAATACTCGGGTGTCAATAGACGAGCCCTAGTTCGTACCTGTAGAATAGTAAGAGCTGCCAGGTTCGCTCGAATATCGCTGTTGCAATATCCATAGCCTTGAAGATCTCCAATTATTGTGAACTTTTCTTGTCCATCAGGAATCCTGCTTTTTCAATAATGAAGAAACTTTGTCTGACTTTGATCTAAAATTTTATTTCCAGTGCAACTCAAATGTGAATAAAGAATGATTTTACCTTTGACACAGTTTGTCCAGAGCAAACACCAAGTAACCTGTAAATTGTAAATAAATTTAATTATGATCTTTTAGTTTTTATTATGCCACCTCTGGAACTAGATATGATTTATGTTACTGTCAATAGTATGTTGCAAGAAAATAGTGTCTTGTATGAATAGAGAAATGAAGGGGTTAAAAAGACGAACGTTTGACTTCGTCGAGGCCTCCACATTTGCTGTGAAAATGTCTAGAACCAAAAACGACGGAAATGGGGCGCCCTAGTTTATCGAAGCCTTGTGCAAACATCTTGTTTTGTGCTATTTCATTCGGGACCTCCGATGCTGAAATCGAACCCTTGGGAACAAATGTACGTCTCCAGTTTAGATACTTCGCCAGCATTATCGAAGCTTTCTCCACATCATGATCGCGTGCTCGAAGAAATCTTCTCATTGTTGATTCATCTATTTCCTGTTAACCCATTCAGGTTAGAACAAAAATGTGGAGAAAGCTTCGCACATTCTTTTGTTGCTATTTTGTGTCCATGTACTATTGAAATGAATGTGACCTTTATATCCTCCCCTTTTTTGGTTAAAGGAATTGTTTTTCTACTTATTTCACAAATACATTATGAGAAAATCTTATGTGAGATGGCGTCATATATGGGATGAAGTTCTATTTTGATTTTATGAATATTATAGGTTCTTAAACATGATTTAGGTGGAGCCTCAGTTTCATGATTCAAATTATATAGTAAGTAAATGAGATACGGCTCATACAACTTTTTGTAATTCATTTCACTTTTTTGCATAATATTCTAAAATAGTTTTACTAGAGTTTAGCATCCTATTTCTAATTAGGCAAACTAAAAAATTGTTGGGCATCCTATTTTTAATTAGAGTTTAAATCAATTGAGTTGACTTAATGTGGGTTGATATGCACAAAAATAAAAGTATTTGTGTTGTATATAGTGACCATGAATTGTAGTTAACATCACGTGCCAGGTTTGCATTGTGGTCAAAAAGTTGGTGCTCCTAATTTCATTATAATTTATAAGGTTGATGTGAATTGTGATAGTGAGTTCTGTATCTCGTGTCAATTTTATGCCGTGATTGATGGGGTTCCTCACCCTTTCGTAAGGGCAGAATGGGTAAACTTTTATTTAGGAAAAATGGGCAAAGGGTGGTATTCTTAGTCAATGATATAACCAAAATTCCAACAATACTACCAATAAAAATAAAACAACATTCATTGACAGAGCATTCAAAGTCTTAAAATCAAAATTACTTTGAATTACAGAGTTGGAACCATTCAAAACCTTGGCAAAAACAATTTATATATAGAATTAAGCTGAAAGGAATAGCGTTAACATTTGTTATATTATCCAAGTATCAACTAAATACATGCATTCTCAAGTTAAAATAAATGTAGTCCTCATGGCCATGGGAAGGAGAAAAGAGTGATACTTTTAAAATAAGATAAATATATACATCACTTTTACCTTTAAAATATTATTATTATTAGTCGACAAGTGACTAGATTTTTTTTTTTGGAAAATTGATCTGTTTGTCCTGTAATTTTGATTCATTTTGATTTTGGTCCTATTAATTTACGATTTTTTATCTTGGTCATGTAACTTTACAAAATTCAATATTTTCGTCCTGTCACCGGCTATTGCAATTGACAGGACTAAAAAGTCAATTTTTTCTAAGTTACAGGACTAAAATCAAAATCCGTAAATTATGATCTTGGTCTTGTAACTTACAGAATTCATATTTTTAGTCATGTTACCTGCTATTGCAGATAATTAGCCGGTAACAGGACGAAAATGTCAAATTTTATAAAATTATAGGATCAAGATCAACAATCGTAAGTCAGTAGGACCAAGATCAAAATAGGTAAAAAAAAATGTATATTCCCTTTTTCTTCGTTGCATGGAAGGTGATGTAGGTCGCGGAAGCGTATAAGAATATTATTCGTTGATTCTTGGAATATCCGGATGAATATGCAAACGTGATTAACGTTTAATTCCGTTGATTCATTACGAATACCGGAAGAACAACGATAAAAACACGAACAAAGAGATAAAACCCGATACAAAAAGACATAATTAAATAACTAATAAATAAAATGATCCAAAAACTAGGTGGATTAATGAGTAGACATTCAAACTTCTCCATTAATATTTAAACATCCCCATCTTCATTAGAAGGGGTCTTAATTTGCCCGGTTCAAATTTGGGGAAGTTTTTTTGACGAGATCAACAAATTTTTAATTTTAATTTACTTGACATATGAATATGATCATCTTAACGGGTCAAAATAATATTTATAGAGCTCTATATCAAAATGAGATATGGTAACATCGGGTTGACCTAAATTTTTGTGCACAGTAAGTTATCTCTATTCTCCACCAACCAAAACCTATCAATCCTGATAATTTGGAAATTAAAATGGTACGTCTCTGATTAAATTTAAGTAAATTCTTACTAAATTGTATAAAGATATTGATTAATTTATCAACATTCTATCTCTCAGACGAAACTCCAAACTTACTCATATTTCACGAATTAAGATACCTTAAATTTGATTAGTAAAGACTAAAAATAAATCATCAGGTCTGATCCAGGAAACCCTAAATATATACATACATGCATAACGTTTTTTTTTTTTGAAGGATGAGACGAATATATAAATAAATCATGATTAAAAGAAAAAACTTGGATCAATTTAGGTGAAATTACAATTAACTCCTTCAAAAGTTTTTCTTGGTTTAATTTGATAAATTATGAACATGGGGTCCTTTAGTATTCTTGTTATCTTAATGTTGAAGGATATATAGATCGTAATTTACCCCATATTTATATAAATTAAGATGAATTAATTAATAGTGATGAAGATGAAACCTTGCAAGAAGGATCTTTGTTCAAAAGAGTAGCTTTCATAAGGTCCAGCTTCTTCTTTTCCTCTCTCTCCATTCTTCCATCTTTCTCCTCCAATAATATTACTTTTTCTGGAGAATGAAAAATCTCTTCTTCCATCATGAATTCCTGCTTAATTATTTGAAAGAAATTATAATATGTATGTACATATATCAACTCTCTCTCTATATATATATATTTCATTTTATAGAAACACAAATACTAACCTACTATAAGCTGGAATTTGGAAGTAGATGGAGTAGAGCTAGAAATTAAATGTATATGTATGTGAGGGAAGGAGGCAACTGGAAGCAGGTGGAGAATTTAATGGCTTTTATCACATAATTATGATCATCTAATTATTTATGTTATATTATATATTAATAGGACAAGAGGTGCCCTGCCCACATTTCTTGATAGCAAATTGAAAATTCTAAGTCAAGACCTGGCTGTTGATGAGAACACATCAAATTCAATACTGTTTAAAGAGAAATCATAATTGACATTAAAAAATAGGAAGAAATTTCAGAAAACCCGAGTTCACGTGAACTGTTCTTTTTCAAGTGTCACTGTTGTGAGTATGAAGTATCATTGTTATGTTAGGAATTTTTTTTTTATCAGCAAAGGAATCTTCATTAAGTAAAAAGTGGGGTACAAGAGGTACACCCACCCTTACAAAAGAAGAAGAAGAAAAAAAAAACAGTCCACAGAAGATTACGACTCCCAATTACCCACTAAATTTTACACATAATAACGACTAAGTACTAACTGGATTCTTTCGCCAAATCCCAAAGGTTGCGTTTGTTTTGGGACATACACGGATAGACTTAAAACTTTGCGCTCCCCGTCTCATACGAGTTTGAGATTTAGAATCTAGTTTTCAAATCCCACATTCAATCAACACCTACAAATACCTATAAAATCTATTATTACCCTTCTCAATACATCACACTTTATACAATTTATTATTCTTCTCAATATAATATAATAATACAATATCAACATTGATTTGACATAAAGTTAAATCTCACCCTACTCAAATCCAAAACAAACACATACATTTACTATTCATCAAGGATTCTAAATCTCTGGATTTTAAAACCTTGACTTGTTCCGCACACTTAAATCCCAAAACAAACACACCCAAAGGAAATATCCCTAGCTTGTGCATTTTTCACCGTGCTCCATGACCATGTTCTTGCAACAATTTCATTAGAAATGCTCATTGGGTCCGGAGTTTTGTTTTCGAACACTTTTTCATTTCTTTTATTCCAAATAGTCCACACGACACCAATCCAAATAGTTGAAGCGATGTTACCTTTCCGGAGAGATCCGAAATTTAACTGCAATTATAGAGAAATTGATACGAACGAAAATGAAATAATTAATACAAATTTGTTGACTCGATTCGTTATGAATGACTAAGTCTAGAGGCACTATCAAACCAAGAAATTTACCCACCCGCAGAACCTACCCTAAAAATTAAGAGTAACACTCGAATCAGGTTAATTTATACATGAACTTTATCATTCATAAAAATTTTCATAGTTATATGCACTAAGATTTTCACTACTTAAAATATAAGATAATTTTTTAAATAGTATTAATAGTTTTTATGTATAAAAATAATAACTTTTATATATAATTATGATAATTTTTAAAAATAACGATTATATTAAAAAAATCAAGTTCACTATGAACTCAGATTCACACGAGTTTCTATAAAAAAATCAATATCAAATATTACGTACTACGTACGTATCTTGTTAGATATATAGTTGGTTCCATCCGCGGATTCATGTAGCATTCATAGACGGATCTATGTGTATCGAAGAGGGGGCACGTGCCCCTAGAACTTTTTTTGATATCTCTTAGTAATAATATTTTGTTATATAAAATTACTATTTTTGTTAGTATTAATTGTAATTTAAAAATCTCACCCTTAGGGTATGTTCGTTTCGGGCTTATAGTGGACGTGGAAAATTCGGACTTTGAAACCTTAGGATTTCAAAATCTTGATGAATAGTTAAGATGTATGTTTGTTATAGGATTTTATAGGGTATGATGATGGAAAAGATGATTGATGTGATATTATTATATTATTTTAAGTGTATTGAGAGAATAAAAAAGTAGATAATGTGAGTGTATTGGGAGAATAAAATGTAGAGTAGTAGTAGGTTATGAGGTAGAGTAAGATTAGTAGGATTTCAAAATCCTTACTTTAAGTCTCAAAATAAATGGGGATTTGAGATTGTAAAGTCCAAAGTCCGTCGGGATAGTCGCGGAACGAACATACCCTTAAAGCCCATCTCTATCAGTGTTGTTTTCAACGGGCCCATCATTGTAGTATTATACAATATAATTATAATTAGTACACCATCCGCCTTACTTTATTGTTAAAAATCAAAAATTTGTTCCATTAAGTCTTTTAAGTATTATTCCTTTTTTTCTTATCATTGTAGGTATTTTATGAATTTAGATATTTAATTTGTAGAATAAAATTGAAGCAAAATAAAATGAGCTTAAAATTTTAGAAATTATTAATTTTGTACAAAATATATTAATTGTACTCAATTTTATATTCAATTTATGCATTCTCTGAATTTTGAGAAATATTTGGACTAGGGTTCCTAAATTTTGAAATTAATGTTATGAAATTGTACGGTGAAAAAAAAAGTGGTACAGATATGAATCTCACAACCCACAATATGAATTTTTTTTATAAAAGAGCATTGAAACCGTCATTTGCTATTAGAGAAAATGATACGATCTATACATAAGAAAAAATCCTATAAATTCGGGTTTTTTTTTTTATTTTGTGCCCTCGCCATACAAATTTTCTGGGTATGTTCCTGGTAGCAATAACATCCCTCCAAATTGAAATTTTTCCTTGCCACCCCTAAAAATATAAAAATAATTGAATTTACACCTAACTTTGATTCATTATAATTACAATGCTAATATTTTATTTGAATATGATATGTGTAGGATAAAATTGTATATATGACTTCTATTATTATTATTTTTTTAATTAGGATTTTTTTTTTCAATGAACAAAGGCTTACAAAGAATACGTGTACAAAGTTTTAACAATCTAGTAACTTTTTAGGATCTATGTGCCAATCTTGATATGAGTATCTACACAAATTCTGTCCTTTACAATTTTAGTATCACTAATCTAAAATTTAGGAATATCCAAATAGTGTGTGGATGTAGGGGTGATTATTATTCGGTAATAACCAAAAAATCGAGCCGAATCGAAATATAATTTTCGTTCGGTTAATTTGGTATTCGGCATTGGTATCGATTTTGAAATTTAAAATTTTTAGTATTCGAATTTGGTTTTTAAAGTTAAAATACCAAAAAATCAAAAACCGAACCGAATAGAACAATATATATAATTTATAAACCCTAGTTCATTTATACATTTACCTTTTTTTTTACCTAACTATAAATTGGGTTGTTTAATTGATAAAATCTTTAAATTGGGTTTTTTTATTGTTTATAACGTGGGCAAGTTCTTTAATTTGAGAATTTATGCATTGTTATGGACTTGTGGAGAAGTTTTTGTTTTAAAAAAAAGAATTAAGTTAAAGCTCAAAACATTTCAATTTTTTAATATTATACCAAAATCGAACGAAAAGTTTGTTTGCGGTTAGTTTCGATTTTATGTATGTTCGGTTCAATTTCGGAATGTAATGGTGAAAAGTTCGACTAATTCTATTTTTCTTATTCTGTTCAGTTTGGTAACAAAAATAGTGAATGCTCACTCCCATGTGGATGTATTCAACTCCTTTGATGATTAATAAAAATATCAATGTTGAATTTTACAATGAATTGATGAGGTGGTTTATTGAGAGGATTTTGGGGTGAAGTACATGAATCAAAGTTATAGTGTGTGTTTGAAATTGTTGTACTATTACTTTTTTTTTATAACTCGGTATCCGGTCTAAGGACCGACTAATAAGGGGGACCAGAATCCACCGTCCACTAGCGGGGGCCCTACTTCAAGTCAGAGCTAACCTCTGTATAGACTGACTCTTCTCAAGGATTGATAAGGGGGTTTGTTGTACTATTACTTTGATTCGTCCAAAGTAAAGAATCTCCCGTGATTCATCCATTTGAGAGGTATGAGTATCATTCATTTTCCGTTCTCTTTCAATTCCTTGCAGTTTAGCATTGAATTTACAACAAGTCAACGAGCATGGATGAATGGAGAAAAAATTAAGTGTTCGTGCAATTGAAAGTAAATGTGAGATTAGAGTATGAAGAGACCTTGATCATGTTAAGGTGCATGTTTTTTAGATAGAGTTCTGTTGAGCATTATTTCAAATTCACAAATAAACATTCTCTAAAAATTTCGATTCGGTTCGGCTCAAGAAATAAAGAATATCCAATCGTCAAGTGTGGATAGCTCAAGTGGTTAGAGCTCTCCTGTCTAAGACTCTGAGAGTTCTTGAGTTCGAGATACGGAGAGGGAAATTTTATTTTAAAAAAAAGTTCAGAAATAAACATTCTCTGAAAATTATGAAGTGTGAAAAAAATGTGTTAAGCTGAAAAATGATAAATAAAAAAGAATGTGATTAAAAAAAATCATATATGTATTAACAAGTCTTTTTTTTTAAGGGAAAAACTAGTAACATTAGAGAGCCAAAAGATTAGCCTCTACAGTAGCTAACAACATTTTTCGAAACATGGACAGAAAAGAAAACAACATCAAACGAAAAAGCTAAAAAAACCAACCGATGGGCCACACAATTCTCAGAACGCCTAGTCCAAACGTAACCCTGTCAAAGACCTCCACCGGCTCTAAAATGTCTCGAAGCACGCATCCCAAATAGTTCAGATCTTGCCTCGAATGAAGCAAAGCATAGATGACAACCTAAGCATCATATTCAACCTCCAAATCACGTACTTCCATATCACAAGCATACTGCAACCCCCGTCTAATAGACATAGCCTCAGCAACCCCCGAATAATAGCCATAGCCTCAGCAACCCCCACATCACTCGTGCAACACCTCTCACTAAAACAACAATGCACACTTTCCTCCTCATCACGAAAAACCTCACCAATGTTTGCGCCCCACCCAACCCTCATCGAAGCATCATCGTTAAGCTTTAATTGTCCCTGCTCCGGAGGCCTCCACTTCACTCCCCCATCAAGCCTCGATTTCTCTTCAACCGCATGATGTGATACTATAAAAAAGTCATGTCTATGTGTAATTGCCCCATCCACTACCTCCTTCTCAAAACCCTGCTTTCCTGGGAATAAAGCAAATTTCGAGCAAACCACATTGTCCATAAAACTGTAGCAAAAGGACATAAGGCCTCCTCTTCAAGGAGACACATAGTCTGACGAACCCACACGGCCATACATCTAACGATACCCCACCATACACCAACGTAATGGGATAAGAATCTCACACCTTACGTATCCATTCAGAATCTCGAAATACGTGCTCCACAGTCTCCACCTCCGCCTCACACTTCACACAAAATGGGTCCACGTCTACAAACCTACCAATCAAATTGATTTTCGTAGGAATAATAGCGTATAATGTCTTTCATAAAACGACTCGAATCTTTGGAATTACCCTGAGCATTCATATTTCGTTCCAATGTGTAGCATCCCCCATCTCGACATCAGGGGAGATCTCACGTTCAGAAGCATCAAAGTAACCAGACCGTGTAGTATAGATACCGTTCGTCATGAACCTTCAAGATACTCAATGGAACAGTTTGTATCCTATTCACATCCACCCTATCAAAAGTGGCCTTTGACATCTCAAGGTTCCACCCCGAACGACCGTCCGCCATTAAGTCACACACCCTTAAATCAGACAGTTCCTCCATTTAAAAGAGTATGATTAAAGGAAAATGAATATGGTACATATAGAACAGGATTAATAACAAATTGCAAATTGTACTATTGTTCTTTTATAAATTGTAATATGTACTATTATTTTGAATAAAATGCAACATGTACTAGTAAAGATTGACAGATTCAATGTCTTACTCATTTTTTATTTTTTATTTTAAATATTTCTTTCAAATTTTTTAATTTTTTTCTGCTGCAATTTTTTCTTTCTTCAAGATTGACAGTCCCTCCATTTTTTTTTTAGAAAACTCATTATCCAGATCTATTTCTCTCTGCTGCTATGATATTTCAAGGGAAATTCAAAATATTTTCTTGATTAATTATAGCATATTTATGAACTTGCAAACTTTCAAGGGAAATTCAAAATATTTATGATTTTGCATAAAAAAATATGCTTTAGTAAATGGTGGAGAGTATAATAAGAGAATGAAAATCTTTGAATAAAACTCCAACATGGTGAGTTGCGACAATCACTACTACTGTCATGGTTTTTGACCATTTAATTGCTGAAAAATCATTTTACAGATGTGGGAACGTGAGTCAAGTGAGGGTAACTTAAATTCTAAAAAACTTGTATGTCTCGGTACTCAAACAAACATGCAAATTATATTTGATATGGCTATCTTTAAAACTTGCAAAACTTATATAATTTATCAATAGATTCCCACACATGACATATGTTTAGTTTATTCCCATAAATTATTCTTTTACCTTCCATTTGCCCGCATGGGAGTAGCTCAGTTGGTTCTTGGGTGACAGATTACTATAAGGACTCAAGATCGAGTCCTGGCAGCCGCAGTGTGGGAGTTTTATCCCTTCAATGTGGGGGATAGCTCCTTGTGGACACCGGACACTGGTCCTCCCACCTAATGGGCCGCTGAGTCACCATGATTTACCACCTCCACCATTCCTGTCGGGCCGGGGGGTGGGGGCCCTGGGGGCGAGGGCTTCGCCTTTTGCTACAAGTTTTAATGCCAGAAATGAAAATTCGACAAAATAAATTTAAAAAAAAAATACTTCAAAAATTTCTTGTGAACTATTTAAGTAAAATGTGCGGAAAAAAAAAAACTAGTTCAATGAAAAAGGGAAAGAAAGTGAGAATGAGTGTAAATCAATTACTACTACATTTTTCATGCTAAACTATTGAACGGTGTGCAACGGTGCATTTGGGTGTTGTACCTTTCATCATCAGTTGTTAATCCAACCAAAAAACAGCCAAACAGCTAATCTCCATTTCCCTTCTTCCATTTCCGCCGGAGCTTTCACGTTTTCCTACATCAATCAACTTTTCGCACTCTCAGAAACTGTCTTAAAAAAATTTAATTTTTGTTGTGCTCTCTTGTTTTGGAGTAAACCCCTTGTTGCAACCACTATCTCTCACTCTCTTTGATGAGATTCCAACAGTAATACTCTGTTTCTGAATTCAAAGTTCCGTGCTTGTTTCTTGAGGCAGATTGGTGCCTTTTGGGGCCAAATCTTGGCCTTTTTTCGGTTCTATCTGGATTTCTACTAATTAGTTGATTCGGTGAACAACGAGAGGGGGCTTTCCTTGTGGGGAGTGTGAAAATGTGGAATTATAGATGGGTATTTGCCCTGCTACTTTGTTTTTTGTTCTGTTTGAGGGTTGAAGCTTTCAAGTTCCATAGAGCTCAAAAAACTGAGAGGATCTCTGGTAAGAATCTTGTTTCTTCGTCGAATTTTTTTTTTTTATCTGCATCTTGCTTGAATGCAATTCCTTAGTATTGGTCAACTTTCATGCTAGATTCGGGATGCATTTAGCTGCTTTGGTACTCTTTATGTTGTGGAGCTTCACATGCTCTTGATTCGATTTGTTCAAATCTTATGCCGTCAATTTATAGTTTGGAAGATTACATGTTTGTAAATTAGGGTTGGTGTTTGGATTTAGGGATTTGAAATGGATGGGCATCACATATACTTGAATTAGAGTGCATTTTAAATCCATCCAAATTACTCATAAAATATTTCAAAATCTGTGTGGTGTTTCTCAAATCCATTAGTATATGTTGATCCAAACAACTACGAATGGATTCGCTATTAAAGATTTCAAATCCATCTTCGAGTACTTCCATCCAAAGAAGGAGCTCAGTCTTCAATCTTGAAATAGCTTTTAAACAAAGCTTTTGTGTAAATATTTCCTTAATGTTACATTACAATCACATACAAAATAGTGCACAATCAAGGTTCTTTTTGATAAGTTTATGAACTAATGGATGAGTATATAGGCCCTTTATGTTAATTATTACTTCTTCCTGGTGTGTGAATTCTTTGTGGGGATCTCAAAGGGATCATAACTCAGTTGGATTAAATGAATTTTAGAAAGGGAGACTTGTGTCCCTTCTCCCAATCTCCTCCTGACGATTGTTACAAGACAGTCAAAGTGGTCCTGCTAGGCAACTAATTAGGCTTAGAGCAATTGAAAGCATGAAACCCTCGTATATGAAAAGTATTGAGATAACAAATTAGAGCATTAATATTCTGTCACACAATACTATTGTTTTCAATAGTTTAATCTTGTGAGACTTCGATGAACTACTTTTAATGTGAATTACATACATCAGCATCAATGCATTTCATATTAATAATTATTTATTTATTTATTTGTTACTAAGTTATTTCATTTAGTTGTGAGTATACAAATTGTTGAACTATGATGCAAAACCTATTATAACTCCTGATAATAGAAACGGTACAGTAAATCGTTGGTTGGAAGTGGCAAACAACTTGTGTTTGCATCAGTTAGAAATTACTATGATGATCATAAAACTGATCATTCATAAAATTTAGAGTAAATTGCAAAATTGGTTCAATATCTATTGGGTGTTGGCGATTTTAGTCCCATACGAATTAATTTTCTCAATTAAGTCCCATAATTTTTAAAATGATAGTACAGTTTTAGTCGTATGTTAACAAGGTTGCAAGATTTTTCCACGTGCCGCTCACGTGAGCTGCTGGAATTCCATGTAGCAACCTGACTACTGACTTGGTGTCGTTTACGTGGCATAATGAGACCCCCAACATATTCATTTCAATTAAAATTATTATAAAAAATTAATCATCATCCTAGCTGAAAAATTGTCAATATAGGAACAAGTTGTATCGTTTTACAAATTACGAGACTTAATTGAGAAATTTGATTCGCATGAGACTAAAATCACCAACACCCAATAGATATAGGACCAATTTTAAAATATACTCTAAAATTTATATAACCTTAATTGATTGATGATACATCACTTGTTACAATATTGCAAAATGTGCTCATGTATCTTAGTTTCACATTCATATTTTAGGCAGTGCCGGTGATGTTTTGGAGGATGATCCAGTAGGAAGGTTGAAAGTGTTTGTTTACGAGCTTCCCAGCAAATACAACAAAAAGATATTACAGAAGGACCCGAGATGTCTCACCCATATGTTTGCAGCAGAGATTTTCATGCACCGTTTCCTTGTGTCAAGTCCCGTTCGTACTCTCAATCCTGAACAGGCAGATTGGTTCTACACACCTGTGTATACTACTTGTGACCTCACACCAAATGGTCTCCCTTTACCGTTTAAATCACCACGTATGATGAGGAGTGCTATACAGCTGATTTCGTCCAACTGGCCTTACTGGAATAGAACTGAAGGGGCTGATCACTTCTTTATTGTGCCTCATGATTTTGCGGCTTGCTTTCACTATCTGGTAAGAAAAGTCTCGTTATATATTTCTTTTTATCAATTAATTTCATGTAGTTCCCATCTGATCTTGCAGACTTTCTGTTTAAATCGAACCTTTTCTTACAAACTGGGAAGTATGTAAAACCGTAAAAACTCTTAGGTGATGTTTGTTTTGGGTTTTGTAATTTAGAACAGGATTCTAGTTCGGGATTTTTAAACCCGGTTTTAAAACACCTCCACTAAAACACTATAAACCATATCACACTTTCCAACATAATCAATTCTCTCTCCTCACAGTTTGATATATTTAAATCAGAATTCACATAATCCAATCATTACAATCATACTCAATAATAATATAATAACACACCTTCATTCACTCTTACACATTGATTTGACATAAAGGTAAATCTCACCCTACTCAAAATCTCACACACACACCATACTATTTATCAAGATTTCAAAACTCATGTTTTAAAAGTCACTTAAAACCCAAAACAACCATCACCTTAGTGTGTGTTTGATTTGAGATTTAGAGGAGTTTGAAATCTGAATTTCAAAATCTAGTGTATTTCAGAATCTTAATAAATAGTAATGGTGTGTATTTGTTTTGAGATTTAAGTATATTTAACTTTATTGTCAAATTGATGCGTAAGAGTGTGCAATAATGTATTTAATATATTATTGCTGATTGTGATTGTATGATTTGTGTAATAACTGATGAGTTTTATTTGAAGTTTCAAAAGTGACAATAAAATGTGTGAAAAGTGATGAATAAAATAAGAGCGAGAATAATGAGTCACTGGAGAGAGTGTGCTGTAGAAAAAAATTGGTATTTATAGGGTTTATAGGTTTTGTAGAGGTGGATGTGATGGGTTTATAAAATGGGAATCTAAAATCCCAAAGTAGAACTGGATTCAAATTTCAGGATCCCGAATTCGATTTTCTAATCCCAAATCAAACACACCCTACCGGATGCAGATTTCAAGTTGATTGACACCACTACTTTTATGCAGGAAGAGAAAGCTATTGAGAGAGGTATCCTTTTGTTGCTCAAGCGAGCTACCTTGGTTCAGACTTTTGGACAACGCAACCATGTTTGCTTAAAAGATGGCTCGATCATAGTTCCTCCATACGCCCCTCCGCAGAAAATGCAGGCACATCTAATTTCTCCTACCACCCCTAGGTCCATATTTGTTTACTTCCGAGGTTTGTTTTACGATGTTGGAAATGACCCTGAAGGCGGTTATTACGCAAGGTACGGTTACCTTGAATAATGTGGATGTTTTAAGATTCTTCATCAACTCAATGCTTGTGGAATTCGCTTGTTGTTTGTATAAGTTCTAATAAAAGTTATGAAAACATTTCATTAACTGATCCCCTGATTTCCAAACCGTCCTTCTTTACTAATAGGAATTTATCAATTCAATGCCTGAAAAATAGTAAAATTATCAATTAGAGGCATGAAAGAATATCTTTTTATCGATTTGTGACTTGAAAAAGTAAAAGCCTCATATTCAAGGCCTGAAAGATAGTAACTATCAATTTAGGACACACAATTTTAAGACCATATTTGGCATCATATAATATATAGTCTTATTTGTTAATATACATAATTATTTTTTTATTCTTACTTCTTTTTTCTTCTTTTTTTCACTGCGTCAAATTAATATATCTTCTCTTTTTTTGAAATTGTGATTTAAAAAGTTTTATTGGATTACTAGAAACTATAAGATGACAAATATGGTCTTGAAATGCGCAAGTTTATTGATAGTTTCTATTTTCAGGTCTCGAATTGATAGACAAAATCGTTCGAGCCCCCTAATTGATAGATTTACTATTTTTCAGGCTCTCCTAATTGATAGATTTACTATTTTTCAGGCTCTGAATTGATATAACTCCTTGCTAATAATATATGTTATGGATATTGCAGAGGTGCACGGGCATCAGTTTGGGAGAACTTCAAGAACAACCCTCTGTTTGATATCTCAACCGAACACCCAACTACGTACTATGAAGACATGCAGAGAGCCATCTTCTGTTTATGCCCACTCGGGTGGGCCCCATGGAGCCCCAGATTGGTCGAAGCAGTCGTGTTTGGCTGTATTCCCGTTATCGTAGCTGATGACATCGTTTTACCATTTGCTGACGCTATTCCTTGGGAAGATATCGGTGTTTTTGTAGCAGAGAAAGACGTACCTAAGCTGGACACAATTCTCACCTCGATTCCAATTGAGGAAATATTAAGGAAGCAGAGATTGCTCGCCAACCCTTCGATGAAACAGGCCATGCTATTTCCACAGCCCCCTCAGGCGAGAGATGCGTTCCATCAGATTTTGAACGGGCTGGCCCGTAAATTGCCACATGATATGGGCATTTACTTGAGACCTGGTGAGAAGATCTTGAACTGGACTGAAGGACCTGTGGGTGACCTTAAACCATGGTGAATATTCCTTGTTTTAAATGATGGAATGGATTTCACTTTGTATCAAATTCATGTTGTAAATTTGTCATTTGAGTTGGAGTAGTGAAGCCGATACAGAACGTGATCAATTGTCTGTAGCGCAGGTTATTCCACTTTGATCTTTTTGGTTTCATTGAAATCAAAGTATTATTAGTCGATTTATATAGAATTGGTTGATTGTTATCATTATTATCATTCTTGGAAAAGTCACACTTGATAAATTGCAGTTAGCAATATTGACCATAGATAGACACTTTGGCACCCCATTTAGCCATTTCACAAGAGTAACACTTTGTAACTGGGGTAATTTTGATCCGGTTTTTGCTTAAAAAAAATTAACCGAATTATTTTTTTATATTTTTTCGATAATTAAAGAGAATACAGTTAAAAGTATTAATTCATGTTATGAACAATATCAGTTTATAAAATAAAAAATATTAATTATATATTAAAAGGTACTAATAAGCTTTTCACTCTTTTTTTTTTAATTTCGTTCCACAGTTAATTTTTCTTTCCATAAATAAAAAAGGTAATATCATTATCCATAATTTTTATCCTCACTTTTCATATAATAGTACAAAAAATATTACTCGCTAGTTATAGAGGAATGGAAAGAATACTTTTTTATTATATGACCTAATGTTTTTTTGTTATATATTACAACCTTTTTTTGTGAATGAGTCAAAATTCTCCTAAAATTGGATGAACCAGACTAAATCCTTGTGGTTGTTTCATATATTGATTTATGAAAGAATGAGGTGTTTTGACCATTGGTTTATTTTTAAAGGTTAAATAATAAGTCGAATTCATAATCTTACGATTAATCTTGCATTTAACTTATGAAAATGAAAATGAAAGATGGTGGTTGGCTTAAGAGATAAGAAATGTCCAAAAGTGGGTTGTGGGGGAGTATGAAAGCCACGCTTCCATTCCACACGCAAATTCTGGTATCTCCTCCTTCTCATTATATCATTTTCATCATTCATCTCCAAATTACAAATTCATTTCTAACCAAATGGCGTTGGCAGGCACCGCCAGTATTCATGGCGGCAACTACATTGCTCCTCCGCCCGGCCTGCGGCGTCCTTCCGGCGGCGTTGCTCTCAAGTCCTCCTCATATTTGTCCCCCTCCGTCCACCTGTTGATGCCCTCTCAACTCTCAGCTACTGCGCTTAAATTCTCCATGACCCTAGCTTCCAAACAAGCCTATATTTGCCGTGATTGCGGGTAAATAATCTCCCTCTCTCTTATTTTACAGTTTCGCAATTCAATGAATGTGGAATTCTTTGAGTTAATCTGTTGATTTCTGTATGAGTGACTTTAGACTCGATCGATTACATACAGGGGATCCAGGATTTCGTCCCAAGGGGGCGAAATTTTCCATTAGGTAAGGGCAGTAGAATTTTAGAATCCTAAGGGGCTAATCGGACGAAATGACAAAATTTAACAATTTTAAGACATAAATGTTAAATTTTAGACTCATATAATATAAAAAATTTATATAAAAAGTCTTCACTGAAATTGGACTCAAGTGTATTTTCAAATTATTTTCACTGAATAGTATTAGTTATTTTATTTAATAATATTAGTTGTTTTCACTCAAAAATATTAATTTAATCAATTTATATGAGTCTAACAAGAAAGTGATTTCAGAGTAATTGATTTGCAGGTATATCTACAATGAGAGAACCCCTTTTGAGAAGGCTACAGATAGCTACTTCTGTCCTGGTACATACTACAATACTACATATGCATTTTTTAATTACTCAAAACATATAGTATATAATTGGGATATATTTATTACCGAGGCACACCTGCTTGAGACAGTCTCACGGTGAGACGGACCATAAATTGGGCACTGACGCTTTAACACTTTAAAAGGGGTGGGTATTGATTTGTGCTTGGTTGTGTCCCGTCTCATTTATGAAATCGTCTCATACAAGTTTTTGTCATATTTATCAATTAAAACATCCAGGAAAGAATCGCATATATAAATCTTTTCTTGGATCCTAGTCCTACAACGTATTTAGTTGGTATCAAACTGTCTTTTTAAATTTGGGAGTATGGTAGCAAAAATTAACAAAAGGATGCTAAGAAATTATGTTACCTTTAAAAACTAGAGCAACACTTAAATGCATTAACTGTAAGGTGCATAACTATTAGTGTTTTAATAAAAACCTACTGCATAATTTAGTAAAAATAATGAGTGCCTAATTGTATAAAAGAAATAGTTCAATATCCAAATTGTACTCGAACCAATAGTTAAGAGTCCAAATGTTCTTTATCTCTTTTTTTAACTGTTTTATGGGTATTATACCAAATGTTCTTTTATCTCTTTTGTGAGATCGTCTCATGTTAAAGTTAAATGTAGATTTGAATTTTATATTTTGGTTAAAAGAAGTTGTGTTTAGCGTCAAGGATGGACCTAGTGGGGGGGACGGCCGCCCCCTTGGAATTTTTTAATTTTTATACTATATATAGAAATTTTTTATATATGTCTTATAATTGCAAAATTTTGTCATTTCGTCCTCATTGGAATGTTAAAATTTTGTGGCCCTTACTCAATGGAAAGTTTGGCCCCCTTTAGGAAGAAATCCTGAATACGTCCCTGTTTATAGAGTTCCATTTCATGCGAGGCCGTTGCCTATAATCTTTTATATTTTGCCTAAATGATGGGATGCAGTATGTGGTGCCCCAAAGAGGAGGTTTAGGGCATATGAGACACCAGTGAGCAAAGGTGCTAATGACACTGCTGTTCGAAAAGCCAGGAAAGAACAGATGAAGAGAGATAATGCTGTTGGGTATGTATTTTATTTTCTTCTTCCTCTTTTATTATACTCTATCTATCCGTCTTATTTAGATTGCTCAGTCACTGTTTGGCTCGTGTTTTAGCGAGGGAGTTTTTGTATTAGTATAAGAAATGATAAAGTGACTTTAAAGGAGGTGTAGGATAGATGAGGGGTAGCACTATCATACACCACCTTAAATATTTTTTTATCATTTCAAATACTAATAAACAACATACTCGCTAAAACACGAGCCAAACGGTGATTGAGCAATCTAAAACAGGGCGGAGGGGTTACTGTATAACAAAGAAATAGTGTGTCCACTAAATGCATGCATGAATTGTTTGTGGTTGAGCAGGCAGGCGTTGCCGTTTGCAATAGCACTTGGAATTGCTGCATTAGCTGCTTTATATTTTTACCTCAACACCACCTACTAATCTTAAAGTTGCTGCACATCTTTGTACCTCCATTTTTGCCTTCTGTAATTCCTTACTTTCATATACTTATATTTACATTTCCTTTTTTTCTCAATTCGATATTGAGGAATTCTATAATAAGCAGATTTAGTTTTATCACATCAAGTTTCATTTTAACACATACGCATATGCGATTTTGATATGGAGTCCGACGATGGTTTTCTTATGAAATGCATGATATGGAGTCAGACGATGGTTTTCTTATGAAACGCAGCGTAAACTACTGATATTGAATTGTACACATAAAGGGTGGATATTTCCGTAAAATCGTCAAACAATACGGTCTAGAAACAGAGTAAATATTAGAAAATGTTATTAGGCAAAGTTGTGTATGCGCTAGGTACACTATATTACTTAAATACATTTTTTTTTAAAATATGCACTTGAATTATACGATGCACATAGTAGCAACTGCCCATGTCATTAAAGCAACTTATAATCCTTTGACGTGATATTTTTATAATGGAGTGGGGTTAACTTACAGAGCTATAAAAACATTCTTTCATGACCAATGAGCTCAATAACATTTTATTAAAACATACTCATAATGTTTTTTATTTAATCAATTCCCATTGTAAGTAATGAGCTCAACAGTTTTTTATTAAAATATGTAATGTTTATTATATTTACATAAATCACTTATAGAGCCAAACATCAACATATATTACTTATACCATATGTACAAATATGGCTTATGCTGATATTGAACTCCATAATAAACCCACTATCGAGTTTCATATCAAAACCGCACTATATATTCTATCTTCAATCCTAAGATATAATTTAATTTTCTAATCTCCCCCATGAATACACTTGATAGACTTGTACTCACTGCTCCGAACAGGGGACCATCATACAAATTCTAAAACACAATTCATCGGGATACAAATGTAATGAGAAAGACAGTTTATTTGCCAACTCAAATTTGCACTTTTCTTTATGACTTGAAAGATGAATAATGATAGAAGTTTTCTACTATTTTACTAAGAAAGTTCTATACAAATATTGAAAACAAATACAAGGCATGAGAAAGAAATTTATACTACGGTATCTAATAAGTTACACTTAATGTACACAATACTGAAGTGTGGAACAAGCAAGAAATCATTCTTGGAGGACAAACGAACCTTCAATCCGTTTCTCCATCAATTGGGGAGGAAACTTTAAAGACGAGAATGGATCACTAAAGCTCGATGCTGGTGCAGGTTTAAACTCGTAAGGACCACCTTTAACCCCCCAAACCTGTAAAATGAAGGAAACAGAGGATCTAAATGAACACTAAATGCACTCTTGAGATTTTAATCAAAAAGAAACCATCTCTTAAAAACTGACTTGATTTCCATCATCATCGTAGCCTCTGTCCCGTGTGTGTATCTCACTATTCTTTAAAACTGTAAGTTCTGAGGTACAATATGATGCTCCATTCTGCAGCAAAAAATAATAATAATGTCACATGAACTAACAAAAGTACAACTATGTGAGGTCAACTATATGGATCATATATGGTCACAGTTTCACTCCAGACACATGTTATAATTTATATTTAAGCATAACTTATCTTTTCTATTAGTCTCTTTCCAGGTCTTTTTTAGGGTCTTCCTCTTCATCTCTCAAAAAATCTGTTAAATTGCAAAATAAATCACGAAATTTTCAATTACAAAATATGTTTCTTAAATTCTCCAATTCGAGACATGACCTTTCAATTTTTTGCAATACTATCACATGACTATTTCCCGGCAAGTCTTGCTGAAGAGGTAGTGTATGAAATTGCAAAATAAAATAAAATAAAATAAAAGACTCTGAATAAATTGAAGCAATAACAAGAGCTCTTGAATCTATTTGAAATCTTTTCAAAGATTTTCTGGCTGCCAAGTCAGCATAAGTTGTTGGAAAGTTATATGATATAAATGCAAAATTTTAAAAAGTATGTGTATCGAATTGCATAATTATAAACATATATTGCAATTGAAAAAAAATGTGAAAAGGTCGTATTTATAATGCAATCAACCCATCTGATAATGATCCTCTAGTTTCTATTCATCATACGGGAGTGTCTAAAGGTCTCATATGTACCAAACCATCTTAATTACATTTATCTGATTTTATCATCAACTGGGCACTTCCTTTCTTACGCATTCGTAGCTTAATATATTAAATCTAGTGTGTTCTCATTGACAATTGTGATGTGAAAATTGAAACATGATAAATAGGAATGAGTACCCATGTATTAGGAAACCCATCTGCAGGATTGGAGCCTTCATACAAACAACGCTTCCCTCGATCACAGCGTTTTAGATATATTGTGGTCAAATGCTCAGCAATGTCCTGCATCAAAATTTCATGAGTTGGGCATTATGACTTCATTTAACATGAGAAGAATCATATAATTAAGGGTTCCTTGGATAAGGCAGTTCAAATTGTATACTTAAGTTCATCATTTATCCTCTCAAAAAAGGAAAACAAATAAAAATCATTTATGGCTAGCAGATCATTCACATGCAATAAAAACACAGAGCAGAGCAGATCACTGTGAATTGCATGAGTTCCAGCAGCATTCAGTTGTAAGATATTAGCAGATCATCAGTTTCCCTTTGATTAAACTCCACTCAGCATAAAACCTGAAAAGGATCTCTCCAATTGGAAGAACTAAGGATTTGATTTTTTTAAGTATCAGATATATACTCAGTTTCTGAAAGAAAAAAAAGGTCTCCATTCTGCTTTGCAAATAGCATGTTTACCAAGAAAAGTGCATTTTTACTCTGCTAAGCTCTGTCCTATATCTTTCCTTTAGATATCTAACCAGCACATATGGACACATAATTCCACACACTATTTCAGAGAACTCTATAAAGCTTTTGTTGCTAATAATCTTGGAATGATGCTACTTTATAAGAGAAATAAAAGTGAGATGAAATTCTGGGTCTTCGTAACAAAAAGTAACAGAAGCAAAAACTAGGATATGGATACCAGGATACATCTATGCATTCACAAAATATGATATATATATATATAAAAATTTAAGTTAAAAAATATTTAAATCGCTAATAAAAATTAATTTTGAATACTTCATTTCAATTAAGTTAAAGATTAAATATCCCAAACAACATGCTTTAAAGTTCAAACCACTATGATAAATATTAAAATGATATCAGAAAAAGAGGGAAGAATCAACTCATGGGTTGAAAGATTCAGTAACCGACCATGTTTTTTTTTTTTAATTAAAAAAAGAATTTTATTGCTAAAAGCCTAAAAGAAAAGAGTCAGGGATGAGAAATCCCTCAGCTAAGTACAATCAGACAAGTGAAAGTTAAAAGGCTATACTCCAACTCCTCGCTAAGTCGGAGATTTAAAAAAAAAACCTTTAAACAGACAAACAAAAAATTACCCGTACCCATGTTATATCCAAAAGAAAAGGGTAAACAGGGTTCAAAAGTAATGAAGGAAAAATTTAGAAGATAAAAGAACAGAAACAGTCCTGATTTTGAAGAATTCTTCAGCAATACATGTAAAATCAAATGCCCCACAGCTTAGAAAAGATGAGATATTCATAACAAATGAGGGACATCAAAAACATTTTATATATTTTGCTAAGGATTCTTAATGTCAACATATAAAATTCTACCAAATGCTAATTAAATTGAACTTACACCAATTACTTCTTCAGGCTGCGGCCTTTGGTTCCTTGACCTATCACAAAAGTTCTTGTACTCCTCAGAATCCCGGATTGCATACGTACTGAGCTGTCAAGGGACATGGAATTTTACCATAATTCAGAAAGCAGTAGAGGAGAATATTATTCTAATACCAAATTTAAATTATTCTTGAAAGATATTAGTAATTATTAAGCCACTAAGACTAGAGATAGACAAATAAGTGAGAGTCAAGGGTGGAAGGATATCAGTATATTAGAACAATAATATTAATCACGCAAATCAACAAAAACAGGATGTTCTCCGGGGGATAATCTCATTATCAGATTATAGCCAAAATTGACAATGATATGAAGGAATAAAGCCCAAGGGAAGTTTATTAAGGAAATTAAATCTGAAAGGCTATTATTAACCCAACGGTCAGAACTAACCTCAACATCACATTTCATCTCTTTTGAACAAGGCTTTACCATGAAAAATCTCTGCATTAAGAGTGCTGTTAGAATAATTAATTAGTGGAAAGTATGTAACATATCCAAATTTAGACTATTTCCTATTACATCATTCAGATGTTAATATGGAGCAATATGGCGGAGGCAGACAAACATAAGCCAAGTGGTGAATACGCAAAACAGCTTGGTCATATTGTATCTAGATTTCATATGAAAACTGCAACATTATTTTAATGTTCAATTTCTTAAAGTAGTTCAATCAAGCACCTGCCGAAAAGGTTTGTGGGGAGTTCTCCAGAATGCCTGTCCACAAAAAAGAATCTTATTAATAATCATATTAAAGGGCAAAAAGATCAAGCAAATACACAAACATTTACCAGGTATTTTTCACATAATGTACCTGTTCAAAGTATAAAACTCTTGAACCATCTACCATTTCCGCTGCTGGACAAGAAAGCCATCTACAAATAGCATTGAAAAGAAATATTAAACCAACAAGGAAAAAGATTAACTCAAAGATTTGTTAAGCATATAAGTAAAACTCGCTAAGCATCCATTTCATTCGGTAGAAAACAAGAAACACTACCGTGGATAGTAAAATATATCGCTGTCCTTGGTTTCATTGTCCAAACCTCATTTTCTTTCATCCAAAAATAAATTGTTTTTGCCACTTCCATTTTGGAGAGATAATATTTCATTCTTATAAAATACCATCATTCATCACAACATTACAATAACAAAGTAACACTGCATTCTGTCATACCCTACTAATTAGAACAGAACAATATTGTCAAAATATAAATAGTTAGAAATAACTCTCACTAGATACAGTGAATAACATAGGCAAAGCATATGCAACTAAAATTGTCTCCACTACCCAAAAATTAAAACAAAAATATCTAAATTCATCATGAAGCTTCAAATTTTACGACAGAATACGCCAATTAATCACCATTCACTGATCATACTCTTTCAAATAAAATAACCGCAACTATAGTATAACCAATCTGATTCAGATGATAAAGTTACCAAAACAACTTTAATTACCTCAAATTGAAATAGTTATCCGGCTCCCTAGAAGCTTGCTCCTTCGAAAACTGCCAATTTAAAATTCAAACAAACCACTCATATAAGCCCAAACGCACAGCTCGAGTTTCGAAAAAGGCAGAGAAAGCATGAATACAAATTAACCTTCTCGCCAGAGAGTGAGTCGGCGACGATTCGCGCGTGATCCCAACGAGTTGTGGACTTGGTGAGACGCTTCAGTAACAAGGCGCCACCGATTAACACCACAGACTTCAGCACTACTCCTCGGGCTTTGCTCCAACCGTTTGAGTCCGAACCCGAGCCCGAACCCGAGCCCATGCTGAGTGTAGCTCCTCTACTCAATCCGCCAATTGTCCGTCCATCACCAATCTTCTGAGAAGCTGGAAAGGGATTTCGATTTTTCAATATTGGTTCTAATTTTCGATAAAAACTGCAAACTTGTGGCTGGCGTTGTGAAGGCTTGGGTTTTGATTGTGGTCCAGGCCCACATTAAGAAATACTACTATAACTTGCATATTTCGGTCCAATTGCTCTTTCTTGAATACCGATTTTTCAAGATAAAATTTTTATTTTTTTGCCCTCTTACTTGTAATTTGAAATGATAAAAAATTATTGTTATGTATAAAAATTATTATTGTTATACTAAAATTATTATTGTTATATACAAAAATTTTAATTGTTCAAAAAATAAAATATTTTCTAAACAATGATAATTTGTGTGCGTAATAATGATAATTTTTTTACATAACAATGATAAAAATCATTTATAAATTTGATTTATAGAATTGTTACTCTTTTCAAATGTCACTTTTAATATGATGATAACAAGGTTTGTGTAGACTTATTAGTTCATCGCAGTGTTACTATTTTCAAATGTTACCTTTAACATGATGATAGTAAGATTCGTGCATCACTATTGATGTATTTATGTGTTTTGCTTTCAAATCTGGAGCTTTATACGTGGGTCACATATCCAAATTAGTAGTATAAAAGTAATATTATCTTCCTTCTATTTTCGGTTGTTCAAATTAAAATGATACGAATTATAAAAAGATAGTCATTTATTAATATTAAAAGGAGTAAATTTGTTTTTAATTGATGATGAATTGGTCCTTTTTAAAGAATGAGATCAAAAGTAAATATTTTTGTGTGTAAATATTAGTGGTGTAAGACGTAATTTAAATTTATTTGTAAGACGTTTGTTTGAGAGGGCAAAATTATTTTTTTACCATTTATAGAATGAGAAAACTAAATAAGAACATTTATTTTTAGATTTTAAGCAATAGAAAACAAGACATAGTAAGTATATGGTACACCATATTCACATAAAATTTACTCCTTTTATTCCCTTCTAATTTAAACATTGCCCAAAAGGTCCGTCCTTTATTTAATAAAACAACTTATTTTCTAATAAAAACCTCAATATTACATCATACTTATGTCATTACTTTTCTCATGCAAAAGTCGACTTTATCTCATTTATTTACACAAATATCATTACTTACCATTCAACCTTCATCAAAAAATATTTTTTTCCTTTTTTATAATGGGGGGCTTTTCTATGAAACATTTCACCATGAAATATTAGATTAAATAGGAAGTCCGCGGATCATGTATGTGTCGAACTGGGTCAAGCGAATTTTTCCTAAAAATTTGTGAAAAGACAAAATAGAAAAACTCATTCCCAATCTATGTTACTATAAAGAAAAGTATGTGTTACTGTAAGAGCAATTATGTGTTACTAAATGATATTGTAAAAAAGATATTTTTACTAATTTAATTATGTAATATGGAGGTTTGAGTCTTTACTTAAAGCAGCTAGGGATGCTCACGGTTCCGGAACCGCCGGTTCCGATTCCGAATCGGCGGTTCCAAAATTTTTGAGGGTGGAACCGGAACCGAACTGTGGCCAAGGCGGTTTCGGTTCCGGTTCCGGCGGTTCCTCCCCCCTTTTTTTTTTAAAGTTTTTAAATTTTTGGATCTAAAATTTGAAGAAATGTACATGTAGATGACAAATTATTGTTATGGGAATTTAAATGGAAGATTACAATAGTTAAAAATACATAATTTTATAATTAGATAATTATAAATACATGATAATTGTCTAATTGATACATCATCAAATAATTCTACATTAGAACAATATTAAAATGCAACAATAGTAAATTAGTAAAACTAGTAGAAGGCTAGTAGTACACTATAAATTATTATAGTCATTGGATTGAGTTGAAGGAGATCTAAACCATTGAAATTTAAAAAAAAAAAAAAAACATGAGAACCGGCGGTTCGCGGTTCTAGAAATGATGGAACCGGAACCGAACCGTGTATTTTACGGTTTCGGTTCGGTTCGAACAGCCGGTTCCGGTTTTTTTTTAGCATGCCTAAAAGCAGCTGTCATAGGCCAGAAGGAAAAATAAATAAAAAATATTGGAAAAAACATTTGAAAACAAAGGGAGTGTTGTTTTGATCATATAGTAATATATATTTATCTTTACAGTAACACATTTGTGTGTGATATAATAAAATAAATTTTAATACTTTACAGATAAATATGTGTGCTGAAAAAATAAGTATATGTTATTTGTTCTTACAATAACACATACATATACTCACAGTAACACATATTTATCCTAATGTTGTGGGTGTGAAAAATGTTGGGCTATGGTGAGTAGGTGACAGACAGGCGCCGATGACATATTGCGGCGGACGACGATGAGGCGAACTAAAGAAAAAGAGAATAAGATTTAGGCTCCATTTGGATGGATATATTTGAAATCCATAGATTTCACGTACAAATCATCACTCTCAAATGGATTTACAAATACGTAGATTTGAGAGTCTAGTTTAAAATTGAAGGATTTCAAATCCTCATCAAAATCTAGTCATTTTAAATCTCTTCATCTCTACCCCTTCCTTCCCTCTCCCCCCTTCACTCTCTTCCTAAACCCTCAAATCTAAATATTTGAAAATCCATTGGAGAGTGACGATTTGTGTGTGAAATTCATGAATTTCAAATTCATCCATCCAAATGGATCCTAAGTGTATTTATTGAAAGGCATAATGGGTAGTACATAATTTGTGTGGGTGTATTTCCTAATGTTGTGGGTGTGAATAAATGTTGAGCCCAATTAGACCATTTGACAAACAATAGACAGCCGGGCGGCCCGGGCCCATGTAAGTTTCTACACATTACAGGCATATGAAGGCCCAAGTTATTAGCATATCTTCTTTAGGAAATACGCCATTTAGATAACTTGGATTAGAATTTAGAGCACCCCACTGCAATTCCCGAACTACATCTCCTCCCTCTTAATCCTTCGCTGAATCGCGTACGCTCATACACCACCACAGAAGTTACTGAAATTTCCCAGCAACCTCCGCCGCAGCTGCCGGCCACCACTCCGCAACCTCAACCACCGCGCCGCATATAAATTAGGACACATCCGCCGGTGGTTGGTACGGTCGCTTCTTCATAGTTGAAACTTTATACAGGTAAATAAATAGTTCTCTCAATGTTGTGAAACAGGATAATATGGTATATTATATTGTAATTCTGATATAAATTTTATTGTTCAAGAATTGTCAGTTCATAACAATCCATAGTTTAGGTCGATATTGGTTCATAAAGTGCAACTGAGAGAACGAAATTGTGAAAATATTCGTGTAGGTTTAGCTCATCTGAAATATCTTTGTATTTCTTTTTAGCAATTGGAAATGTCAGTATTATTAACTGTGGAAAGAACTCTTTTCCGAGCTAAATAACACCAGGACAATTTATCTGTTGATTTTTACATCCTCACTTTTATGATACAATTTATTAACATGGATTAGTGTTCCATTGTTTTTCATTTTTCAGATTTTGTAGGTTTTCATAGTTGACAGAGTTTAAAGACATTTTCCAAGATGCAGAACGATGAAGGTCAGAACATGGATCTGTACATTCCGCGAAAATGGTATAAGCATATTTTTGTACTATTAATTTGGATTTATGTTTGTTAAGGATATACTTATAGTGACAAATTATTGACTTTCTAGTGTGACTCGAGGCACTCCTATTGATGATGTTGTGAAATGCATTTTTTGCATTCATCATATTTGGAGGGTCTGAAGCAATTCTAGAGAGCCAATATGAGTAATTATTGTTATGTTTGCCTAATAGTTTGAGGTTGTATTTGAAACAGGATAATATGATCGATTATTATATTGTAATTCTGATATAGAATTTTATTGTTCAAGAATTTATCAGTTCATAACAAGGCATGTCAAGGATAAAATTTGGTGTCGTCTCTGCAAAGCACCACAGATCAAACAAGAAAGAAATGGCATTCAACCCTAACCCACTATCTCTAAGCGTACCTGAGCCCGCATTTGAATCGTGGCTCCGCGATTCTGGCTACCTTGAAATACTCGACCAGCGGACCACGGACCTCCACAGCCTCCCAGCCGCCGCCACAGGGCAAGGCGTTACCGACTCCGCGATTAATTCGAACGGATTATTGCTTGTCTGGCGGCTCTTTTACCGAATCTGGACTCTACTATCGCTCCTGAGCTTCAGCCCTTTCTCGAAGCTTGCCGCCGCAGACTTTTCCGGTGACACACCGCCTTGGACAATAGCATTCTTTGGGTCTTTGGAATCATACTCGTTCCCCTCTTCTCCCTCTCAGGCTCGCCTCCGAGTCCATGAGAATGTCAAACGTTTTGCTCGCAATTACGCCACACTCTCCGTCCTCTTTTTTGCTTGTTCTCTGTAATTAATTACTTCTCTCGTTATTTGTATATATCTTCTGTGTGTTTCTTCTAGTTTTTAATGCTTCAAGTGTATATTTGGTGTGGTAAAAAGTATTTTGTTCTTCTTTAGGAGATAGAAATTATGAGGGGCGTGTGTTTCGTATTTGTGCCTATTTTCTTTGGTTGTCTTTTGTCTGATGAACTATAAAGTAGATACGACTCAGGAGGTGATGTTTCTGTGCATTTTGGTGGATTGTTTATATTGGTTTTGTGATTTCTTGCTTGATGATGGCAGGTATCAGCTGCCAATAGCTCTTTTTGGTCTTATTTCATGCTTGGCTCTTTGGGATGTATTCAAGTTGAGTGGTGATCGGTGGGGGTTGGACAGATATCCTTTATCTAGACAAATTTTGATCCGTATCGCTCAATGTGGTGAGTTTCTTATCATCTGATAGATTTCATTTCCTCTGGCTCTGATACTTTATTTTGTCATGATTGGGGATTGCGTATGCGAAATGCTATGTTATCTATGAATCTTTAGTGTTAATTGAGGAGTTGGACACATCTTCTGAATTAGGGATCCCAATAGTTCTGAAGGACAATGTTTTCATGGACATAACAACCTAGTGTGTTACACAACACTAGCATATCCTAACAATTAGACTTTCACTGGTTGCCTTTTCTTTAGTATAATGAGGCAGATGGTGGTTCTAAGTACTGAAAAAGGCCATAAAACTCGAGAGAAGGAAAATGAAAAGGCATAGATTTTTTGTTTTTATTCACAAATTCTGCTTTTGCCAAGTACAAACTTATTGATAACTTGTTTATGATTGTCGGAGCATCATAGTTTAGTTATTCTGGTAAGGTGGAATGGGGAGCCTTCTTTATGTTAAATAGGTGGGGGTGGAGGTCGGATGTAGGTTTAAATCATCTTCATGTATGCACTACTTGAACGATAAATTTCTTAAATGATAATTTGACATGGAAAACCTTGTGAACCAAGATAACAGATTTGAATATTTCCAGAGCATGGATCTCTTCTTCCTAACAACTCTACTTATATGGTATTCACCGTCGCTGTAACATACATCCTTCGAAGGACCAGTTCTGTCGAGTGATGTTTGATTTGGGTTGATAGTGGATTCTGAAAACTGGTTTTCAAAATCAGGGTAAATAATTGTTATGTGTGTTTTTTTTGTTTAAAGTAGAGTGAGATTTAACTTTTTGTCAAATCAATGTGCAAAAGCGAATGATGTTGTATTATTATATTGTTGTTGCCTGTTGGGTATGATTGGATTTGGATGATTTGTGTTATGATTAAATATATTAAAGTGTAAGGAGACATATTTGATTGTATTGGAAAGTGTGGTAGTAAGTTTATAGGTGTTGTAGTGGTGGTTTAAAAAAAAAAGAAGCTAAACTTGATTTTAAATCCCCAACTAAAACCGATTTTGAAATCCCAAATCAAATATTGTCGGATTTTTCTGCTTGGCTTTGTTCGATAAATTTCTTAGGACTCTTCTTCTTGCTCTATTCCACTGTGCTTTAAGGGCCTCATATCGGTTACTTGTTAGTGTTACTCTCATCTTCATCCTGAACAGCATCCATGTTTCTTGCGCCTAGAAAATTGACAAGCTTCACTTCCTGCAGTGGCTCTTGTAGTTCTGTTTGTTTCGAATATAGCGCTGGCCGTCGGATATGCTCTAGGCGTCAGTTATGCAGGTTTTGGCATTCCACTTTATTACTATTGCAAGCTCTTGTTCAAGTGTTTTGACATGAAATTATTAATGATTTTTTATATTTTGTGCAGTAATGATTCTACACGCCTCAATTAGAAAGTTGACACCCCCTGCAAATCAATCTGCTTTAAGAGGTGGCAAGACTGTTACTGCTACAAGACCAGGGTTTGCATCTGATTGATGCTAAGAACAAAATTGGGACACTATTATAATCAACCTTCCGCAGTGAATCGGCCCCCGCTAGTGGACGGTGGGTTCTGATCCCCCGGACTAATCGGTCCTTGGACTGGATACCGAGTTATAAAAAAAAAAACCTTCCGCAGTGAATCCCTCATTCAGATTGTTAAAATGTGATCAACAGTGCACACTAGCAATAGATTTTCCTTCCTATTCTCTGTGAAAAGTTGTAATCAAATTTTGTAATATGTACTCCCTCCTCCGTCCCATTGTAATTGTCTCATTTCTTTTGGTTGAATGATTTAAGGAATAATATTAAAATATTAGTTGGTGGACCTTTTTACTTTTTGTGGATGAAAAGTGATGAGCATTATATTAAATGGTGGACCTTTTTGTTTTATTATGCATAAAAATATATGGTAGTTGAGAGTTATTTTTTTTATTTATGGAATGAGAAAGTTATAGTGAGATGTTCATAAAAGAAAAGCGAGACAATTACAATGGGATGGAGGAAATATTATTTATGGATATAATAAGATTTATTCTATTGTCATGCACATAAATATTGCTTGTTGAGAACAAATACATAATATTTGCGTCCACTTCTTATTTGAATACTAGTTTGATTTTTTAAATCCACTTCTTATTTGAATACTAGTTTGATTTTTTAAATCACATGAATAAAAATGTCCACTTCTTATTTGAATACTAGTTTGATTTTTTAAATCACATGAATAAAAATGACATAACGTTTAAAAAAATATTTTAAAATATTAATTAAAATGTATTAATAGAAAAATAAAAGTAAATGAATTATAATATAAAATATTTTGTTACATAAAATAAATTAAGATGTACATAAGAGCAATAATAAAATAAAATTAATCATTAAAAAATTAATAATTAAATATAATTCACATTAACATAAAATACATTTAGATTGAATATTTTACTTATATTAAATTAAGTCAAAATAAAAATTAACTAAACAAAAATAAATGAAGTGTATAATAAAGTTAAATAAATAAAATATAAAATAATAAATATTAATTACACATTTTATAACATTCACACATACTTTAATATATAAATAATTAGAAAATAATTATATTGTGACATGTCATCATTATCTATAAATCAAATTCATTATTTACTTTTTACATAATTCTCATTTCTTAATTAGATGATACATCATCGAAATTCACAATAATGCGACACATAAGAAGTGGAAATTTCATATTAGTTTGTTGAGGGTTGTTTTCAAAATCGGTGTATGATAAAATTAAAAAAATATATATATAAAATAAAGGTTAATACAAAGAAGTTAATGCTCAATAAAATAAATATTTAAGATATTTAAAAATTTATAGATTAACTTTGTTTTTAAATAACATAAATATAATCTAAGACGTGCATGGTTCAAACTTTAGTTATTGCAATTTTTTTATTAAAGTACATATTAAAATGACACATGGATGCCATATATTACTATAAACCAATAAAAAAAATAACACATCAATACAACAAAATGTAACCTCTCATCTAAATTAATCTCAAGATGACACATCATCCAAATTAACCACAAGATGATACATCATAAAAAAAAAAAAAACTCTCTATTAGTATATAGAGGGAATATAGAGGGATTTGCTCAAAAGATTCTTTCTTTACTTAATTGAACATTTTCTTAAATAATAATTAAATAACTTTATTTATTTTTAATAATAAAGATTATATGAAAAATCAGAAGGAACTGCATTTTATTATAAGAGCTTCTGTGAGTATCAAAATCTTTATAGCACCGTTCGTGCATCATTTTGTTTAAAGCCGATTAAGTCCAATGAGACACATTTGCGTGAGACGGTCTCATGGTGAGAATGGACATGTTGGGCATGACGCATTAATACTTTGGAAAGTATGGGTGTTGATTGTGTTAGTTTGTATCCAGTGTTTTATATGAGACCGTCTCATACGAGTTTTTGTCTCACTTCTTTCAAATTGCTCTGTGTATTTAACAGTGGCATGTTAACCAGAAATACTGTACATAAATGTTCGATCCAGTTTCAAAATGAATGAAATTCTTAATCACAGTTGTATGAATTGATTTTGAATTTTGCGTTTTGAAAAAGAAGTTTAAATTTTTGATCATGTTAATTGTTATTGCTCAACTCTATATAACCATTTTGATTCCTTCTATACTCTAAAGCATGATTTTTAAATAGTTAATTGTTTCATTATAAAATTTTACTTATTTTACTATAAAAAGATAGATTCAAATGAGCTGCACAATAAAATTGTGTGCTGCTTGTAACTTGTAAGCAGGATTAATAAAAATCAAAATTAACTCGTACAATATGCAGTTATGCAGAAAATGACAATGGTAATTTTATATTGAATTTTTATGGACCCCTATTTATATTGACCTTTAACGGATGTTTGGAAACAATACTCACAGTTTATAAACTCAGATGTTAACTGTGAGAAACAGCTTAAAAAATAAGTGATTAAAGAGCTGCAAAAATGCTAATACAATTGTTTTAGTAAAATTGATACTAAGAAATTAACCGAGGTGAATCAAATTAGATTCTAATAATTAACAAACAACATTGCACTTTTTGCAATCTTTTCAAACCTCATAAGCATATAAATACCATTAAACAAAACGAAAGAAAAACTCTAATTAAAAAGACATAAACCCAAGACAAAAGGATATATATCAAGAGGGCCAAAACTGATTAATAGAATCAACATTCAAATAGTCTACATATGGCACAGTAATAATTGTCTAATACAGAACCATAAAACGTAAGAAGCCAAAAAATTTGCATGATTTGAGCTCGTACCATAACATCATCCTATTGTTGACGGACCTCAACTTTCTTCTTCTGCCAGAGGCGATCCACAGCACTGTCAGCATCACCCTGGAGAGTGACAATATTTTTTAGTTCACAAGATACAAGAAGAAATTCTTGATTTTAAATTTTTAATAGAGGCAAGAATGTATTGATTAAAACAATTTTACTTAAACAAGTTCTATATTTGTTTCTGAAAAATTAAGAGTACAAAGTTAATTTTGATTATAAACTCCATAGCGTAGATTTACCAGCTCCAACAGATAGTTAAAGGTCTTTTAACTGGACTATCTTCATTCATTTAGTGACACGTTTGTGTTGATCATGTCAATAAGCAAAACTAATCATATTCCGAAAGGAAAAAAAAAAGAGCAACTTGTGATGACAAAATGATCCATGAAGCTCAAAATGATAGTTAACAAAAAATAGCATTAATTAAAAATGAATCCTTTCTAGCAACAATTAAAGGAAAAAAAAAAAGCTCTCCGGTATAAACGCCCCTCTCGTCCAAATGCCCCAAGTTGATCTGCATGACAAAACTATTGATCCAATACAATTTAAAACATTAGAAACATAACAAAAATACAAATAAATACATATAAGTATATCCTTAAAAAAAATAAATCCATATAAATACAATATAAAAAGATGAATGTTTTGCCCTTCAATCTTGGAGAATTTTAAAATTATGTCAAAACATACAGAACCGCAGCATAAATACTCTTGCATTATAAATTATGAACCAAAAAATACTAGGAAAATTCAAAAAATTGGAAAAAAGCAATGAAACAATAATTCATGTTGAAAATTTAAAAGTGAAGGACCTAAAATGCAGGGTAAAAATCAAATTATATAGCTCAAAAAGGAGTACGTTCCACGGTTAATAATTCAGACATTTCCAATCACTAACAGATATGCAAAAATATATCAGATTAGCTCTGCGTACACGAACATTTCACAATTTCGTTCTTTTAGTTGCAATTTTTATGAACCAAAATCGACCTAAACTGATGAATTCTTAAAAATAAAATCTATATCAGAATTACAATATAATAATCGATCATATCATCCAATTTCGATATATTGAGAGAATTATTTACCTCTGCGAAGAAGCGACGGCAATCACCGGAATGCAGGAAGACGAAACCCTTAACCCTAATAACTTCCAAACTTATAAAAAAATGGGCCTTGGCATGTTTCCCAAATTCATATACTACAATTTGGGCTCAACATTTAAGGACCAGGCCCAAACTATATTGAATTGAGATTCTGGTTAACATTTAAGAGGACTATTATCAGGCAACATTTAAAAAAAAATTGAATCTAAATTAAAATTATGAAATGTGTCATGAGAAAATTCAAAATTAACTTATAAATTTAAAGAGTGGGTCTCATCCACTCATAGATTTTAAAAATATACAACTTGTTATACTGAAAGATCCAATTTGTTTACACTGAACCGTGCAATTTTTTTTTTTCATATTAATAGTTACACGGTTCTGTGTAAGCAAATTATATCTTTCAATATAAAAAATTGCATGTTTCTAAAATGCACTATGAATGCATGGTGTACTTGCATGGATACAAGACTTAGCCAAATTTAAATGGTTAAGAATTGGTCTGTGTGCATTCAGGTAGTGTACTCATTGTGCATTTAAGAACCATGCAACTTGTTATACTGAAATATACAATTTGCACGGTTCTAAAATGCATTATGAGTTTCCAGTACATCTAGATGCATACAATTTACCCTTTACTTAATATTACTTGCAGAATCTTTTTTTTTTTTAAGAAAAGAATAATTAAGAAGAGTAATGCATGATTGAAAGTCTAAGAAAAGTAATCTCCCCTCGTTCTAATGAGCATTGAGCTATCCATGTACACTATCTTAACATGGAGAGTTGTCATTTAAAATACATCTGCCATTACGTTCCAATCGAGCTATATAAGAAGATGGAATCATATATAGAGTGTACAAAGAGGGGTAACTTACAAACTTTGTTGAGGTAAAATCAAATCTCCCAGTGTCTTTAAGGGGACAAATTGTTGATCGAGTTGATTCATGCGGATCTTCGGAAGACTCGTCGTATGTTCAACTGCAAAAAGGAAATCAGTGCAATGAAGATCTAAACTGAGAAGAATGAGAAATCTGGAAAGCATTTACTATTAAAATGCAAGAAAGGTCAGAAAAAGGAAGTGATAATACAAATATTATTGAAAGTGGGACATTAGTATAAACAAGAAAGTAGCTGGTTATTGAGATTATGAAAGTGGGACATTAGTAAAAACAAGAAAGAGGAACACAACTCAAATGCATTTTTAAACGGTATTAATTGTTTTCACTGAAAAGTATTAGTTGTTTTAGTGAACAGTGTTAGTTGCTTCACTGAAAAGTCACTGTACAACTGGTGTACAAGAGACTCACTCTATATTGGGAGTGTTGAATGAGAATGAGACTTGCCTATGTTTCTATCTTTCTTCTCCTTTTCAAATCCAGCTTCTTCATTAGTACAACCTTAGCCATCTCCGGTTTTCCTTCCCTATTTAATCCATAAACAACAGTCCGGAAATTAATCGTACTTGGAATAATCCCATCATCAAGCATTTCAGACACAAGTTTGAAAGCTTCTTCAGACATGCCTATCCCACATAAGCAATCTATCATCATAGAGTAAGTCCTGAAATCAGGCGATGGGCCGTTCTGTTTCAGATACCGAAAAACATTCCAAGCTTCCCCCACTTTTCCCAATCTCAAATACCCACATACCATAGCTGAATAAGTCACTATAGTAGGCTCACAACCCTGTTCTTTCATTTCCTCTACAGTTTCCAGAGCTCTATTTACGTCTTTCGCCTTTAAAAAATGAATTATTAAATCTGTGTACACATGAACAGTTGGATGGATTCCCTGCAGTTTCATACCGTTTATCTTCACCAATGCCTCTTCTAACCGACCCCTCCTTAGCAAAGCATGGATAACGCTTCCATACGTGAACTGTTCAACGAGGTTTCTTTCAGGCCCGATTTCATCCATGAATGCTGAAGCATCCTCCAATTTTCCAGCCCGACAAAGGGCCCGAAGGAACAAGGAATAAGCTAGTGGAATTGAGAAACCGAATTTAGGTAAAGATTCAGCACAGATTCTGGCATCCGACAGTTTATTGACTTCACATAAACAACCAAGATAAATTTCAACCATATTTTTGTCAGGAGCAAACCCCGATTGAAGCATTTCTTGATATATCAAGATTGCATCATCAACTTTCCTACCCTTTTTCCCACAGAGATAAGTGATCAAAGAATTATATGTTCGTTTATCTGGTTTGAAACCGCTCAGTTTCATCTCTTGAAAAATACTCAAAGCAATATTTGTCAACCTGTTTTCCCATACTGCATTATCATGATCGTCCATGTATTAGATGTTATCGAGCAACCTCTTCTTTTCATCTCATAAAATAGGCTTCTCATTTCTTTAAAGTTCTTGCCTTTGACCAGCAACCTTAATAGCCATGTTGTATGATTGCCCATTGTGATAACCAGTTTGTTTCCCAACCCATGAGAAAAACTTCAAAGCAATTCCTATATTAAGTCCACTTTTACGTAAAATTTCCACCACAAGGTCAGGGGTAAAATGGGAATTATTGAGTTTGCCTAAACTCTCTTGTACAGAATACCAATCATCTGAGGATGATAAAATTTTGCATACTTCTTGTATATCCGGATTTTCAGCGATTCTCTGCACTTCTTGGTCGGGTTTTGGTTCATTTACAAGTTCTGATCGACTGCATTCTTCAGCATTCAGTATCTTCCTACTTCCAGGATAAATGGTGGGACCCCTCTGTATCTGCATAATAGTATTCACCTTCTCTGTCTCACCATTTTTCTCCAGGTAAGATTGAACCTGCCTAAAGATTTCATCTCGATTTTTTACATCAAAAACCAGAATTTCATTCAAAACTCTGACAATCTCATCTGTTTTGCAAACTTTACACGCCTCCTTTATGAAAACAGTATATGATTTAGAAGTCGGTTTGATCCCCTTCTCATTCATACTCTTGAAAACTTTGCATGCTTCAGAAACGTAGTTTTGCTTAATATGACCAACAGCTACAGCAGTTATAGCCACGTGATCTAATTGTATCCCCAATTGAGTCATCTCATTGTATAATTCCAATCCTTTCTGATATTCATTCTTCCAGAAAAAGTGCTGCATCAGCTTTCGCTTATTGGCGAAGAGTCGAGATAGGCAGAGAGATTCGTATAAGTAGAGACTGAGATATTTCCAGATCTTTTGGCATCTTGGAAAAGATCAAACGCCTTAGAGACTTCATTTCTTCTCAGATATGTGCTTATAAGAACATCATAAATATTCTGACAAAAGACCCCCCTTTTCTTCATTATTTCAAGTATCTCTATCGCGTCTTTGATCCTATCTCTGCTACAAAGCCCTTTCACCAGTGCTTCAAAAATTTCAGCATCAAGGGAGATATTTTTATCCTTCAAATCACGAATTAATTCCAACGACTCTCTGATTCTCCCCGCTATACAGAAACTCTTTAGCATTAAACCGCATACTATAGCCTGAGGAATCATGTTTTCACCAACCAAATGAACAGCATCAACATTTCCAGATAATGCAAAGCATTTAAGTAACAATTTATACAAACCCAAATCTAAATTCACCTCATTATGTACCATATCCTTGTAGAACTCCAACGCAATATCAGCTTTCCTACTATTGCAAAGTGCCCTCAACATTATCCTTTATGCAACTGCATCAGGTTTAACACCAGCTTTCTTCATCTCCTCAAACACCAACAAGGCTTTGCTAATACCTATCGCGTTGCCATAATGCGAAACAAGAAGAGTCCATGTCTTAACATTCTTTTCACAAGAACTCTTGTCCATTTCTTCAGCTAACTCCTCAACCAACCCAGAATTCTTGGCTTCCATAGCTACATTTATCATGACATTATACGTGTTGGTCGTGTGTCGAAACCCTTCTCTGAATCTCACCCAATCGAAAAACCTCAAAGCCAAATGAGGAACCTTGAAACACCTCTTCAGTACCTTCTCAACAACCTCCTCATTATAATTGATTTCAGTTTTTTCCAGCCTTTCCTCCATTGAAACCTCAACATTTTCACACCTGACAATCTCGGTTACACTATGAACTACTGGACTAACATCGCTCACTTCAATTAAATCAGAAATTCCATCCCTCTTATTTTGTAAATCCAATAAATTTCCCATCTCCGTATGGTCTATTTTCTCCTCGGCATTTCCACAAACACCTGGTAGCTGATTAGTATATGATCCTAAACTTCTCCAACCTGCTTTAAACATAGAGTCTTTGGACATGAAAAAGCCATATGGAGAATTCTTATCCGCCACAATGTTATCAGTACCTAAAATGCCGAGGATTTCGTTGAAGAGTGGATCAACACCTTTAACTCTCCGGGGTTATTGATGTCAGCGGCTTTACAAACTTTCTTGGAATTTTGAAGTGATTTTGATGACGAAGTTGAAAGGGAGATCCATTGAACAACTCGAGGAGCATTAAAATGAGAAATTAGCAAAAATTTGCAGGCATCTGAATCCAAAATTCCAGCTTTAATTAGGTATCTCATAGTTCCTGATATTTGTTTGTTTTTGAAATTTTGTAGGCTCTCTTGCCCAGAAAGGGAAAAGAGCCGGCAATCTCTTATTTTTGCGCTATTAGCGTGTTACAATACTTTCAGCGCTTTTATGTTAGTTTTTATAACTAACGCTTTTATGTTTCTATTGGTCAAAATGGATTTATCTTTAAATTTTTAATAATTAATTAGTAATGATTATGAGGGAAATTTATGTATCTAAATATAACACGACTAACTCTCATGTGAACCAAGTTTATATACGAACTCTATTATTGTTATGTGCAAAATATATTACTATTACGCATAAAAACTTTCACTGTTAAAAAATGTGTGCACAAAAATTATCACCGTTAAAAAATGTGTTATTTTTTAATAGTGATAATTTTTATGCTTAACAGTCAAGTTTTTTTTATGTATATCAGTGATAATTTTTATATAAAACAATAATACTAAAGAAATCGAGTTCACGATAAACTCAAGTTTATATAAATTATTATCATATAACATGTTATACAAAATATCTCATTCCCCATGGTCCTCTACTGTCTAAGTGAGTCGAACTCGTTCGTGGACTTAGTGGTCAATTCGACAATTAATTTAATTATTCGAGTCGAGTCGATCTTCCATTGTATATACATATATGATTAATTGCACGAAATTCATTTGGTATAGGTATATACAAATATTTCCAATATTCTCATATAATCAGAGAATGAACAGATATCTATGTAATTTATTAAATCAAGCGATTTTTTTTAAATAGAAAAGGCAAGTTAATTGTTTATCTATTCTTTTCATTTTTTATTTATGATTTTTATGATATAGTTTCAAAATTTTAATATTTTTAAAAAAGAAATATGGTTCATTGGATTTTTATTCATATGATACGATCTTATACTTAAGACTAATTATTAATTTGCACAAATCACACTCACCTCTCTCAAAGTATAAAAGCGTCAATTTTTAAATTATACACCGTCTCACTGTGAGATCGTCTCACGCAAGTAAGTGTGCCTCTTGTTTATTTATCATTTAACATTTTGCCTCTAAACTTCTAAATATAGCTGCCACATTATTTCTAATTATGTCGAAAATTGGCCAGATCCATCAAATTGCAATAAATAATTAATTAATGTATCGAATTATGTTTTTTAATAAAAATATTATAATTGATACACCCTCAACACATCGTAATTTTTTACCTAATGAACCCTAACAAAAAGGCTCATAAGCAAAGCCCATAGTGAAAAGAATCAGAAAAAAAAAACCCGAAATGCAGCCGGCCTAGGTTATTCGTACCTCCATGTTTTTTTTCCAATTGATTGTTATAAGAGATTTTTTTTTTTTAAATCTCGGATCTGACTTTACGAATATGGCCTAACCCAATACCAGACACCAAAAAAGCCCATTTCTTCAAAGTTGGCCCAACGTATCGGCCATTGCAGGAAGACAAACAGCATCCACGCCGGAACCAGAAATTGGCCGAAGCTGATACAAGAGCGATAGCTAAGGTATTGCTCGATTCTATTTGAGGGACGATTTTGATTGGAAAAAGGATGGAATCGATAGTGAAAAAGTATCAGCAAAGATTCAGGAAAGTTAAGGATGAGATGAGCCGTTGGGAAGAGCTTCAGTCTCGATTGATTTCCCAACTCTCCAACGCCTCTTCGATCATCCAGAGGTTGCAGGTTTTCCCCATTTTGTTCCCTCTCTCTCTTTCTAGGGTTTTTCTCTTTAATTGGTATGTTTTTTGGAACTGTTGTTGATAATTACATGTTTAGGTGATCCAAAATTCGCACAACTATGGAGCTTTGGAATGTGTTGAGGGCATCGCGAATGCTGTGTTGATAAAGCAAATGGATTCCCTGCAAACAATCATCATCTCTATGAACAAAACAATGTACGGTTATTTTTTTCGAATTTCTTTTTTTCTTTTGTTGGGTGGCTTGCAATAAGAATATTGTGTCATTGCTTCTCTTTTTTTTAATTGAATTCTTTAACTTGTAATTTACTGAAGTTTTATACATACATTAATCTGTATCAGTATTTATGTTGGGTTGAAGCTATAGTGAAGAACACTGGCATGTAAGTGCGTGTTATCACTTATCCTGTGAATTTGGACATGAGATTATGGATTGGAGTTTTCTATGTCTTTTGGTATTGTGAAACAATAATGGTTAGACTTTTCTATTTATTTTATATTAAAAGAGTGATTGAATATATATTCACTTCCTGCTTTTAGTGTTCACATATTAATCCACTTACCTGAGTTTAATGCATTGTGTTGAATCAAAGTGACTTGTCTCTCATTTAACTTGCCACTTGAGTGTTCTGTTGCTTGTTCGAGTTATTTTTATCTTGTTACTTTTTCACATCTTTACCTTGATAAGTGGAGTGTGGATTGATGAATATTTGAACGGGGTCATGACTTGTTTCTTGTCCTCGTTTTTTGTATATAATTTCCATATAGGGAAGAATTTCATGGGATTGTTTCTTCTCTTGAGAAGGTAGTTCGTGATAGCAGACAACTCGTAAAAGGGGGGTCTACCCAGCAAACTGTAAAACAATTGAAACAGAAAATTGGCATAAAACCAAGTGTTGCTGATTGTTTGGATGGACTTAAACTTCTTCACGAGATGCATCAGTCAGAGTAAGGACGTCTGAACGCGATGCGCTGCTAATTTTTTTCATTTCTTCGCTTAACATAATCACTATTTGTTGGATGATGTCATCATACCATCTGAAAGGGCGTTGAATTTAGATTTTTTATTGAAGATTAGAAAGTAGCAGGTTCTGCCTTTCTGATCAATCTTTTTTAATTTTAAGGAAGTCACGTCTGTATATGCAACCTCAATTGGTTTGATTAATGGTCCTAAATTTCAACCTATTAATTGTAACTCGCTTCTTTATTTTTCTTTAGGTACCTTCTTAAATTATCTGTGGTATCAGCACTTCCTGCTCTTGCATTGAAAGCCAGGTACTCGTAAAGAAGGTCCAAACAAACTGAGTGCTTCCTTCTGCATTTCTGGACTATTTACATAAAGGATACATATCTACTAATATGTGCAAATGAAATAGCATTTTACTCCTCATTTTGTACATGTCTCCTTATTGCTTTTGTTTTCTTTCTTTTCGATGGTGATGATAATAATAATTTGATGCTTCTTAAACTCGTTTGATGAGTCCGCGTCAGCTCATTATGGCTTTATTCATTACAGTGTGAGTGGTGATTTAGGCGCACTTCATCAACTCCTGGCCGATCAACCTAATATTCCCCGGGAGGAAGGTAATTAAATTATCCAAGATAATATTTGATTGAAATCAAATTAGTTCAACATTTGAAAGGCTACAGAGAAACATGCATGCATGCTTGTATGACTTTGTATTTATTATGATAAGAATCCCCTTTTATTCTAAGAGTCAACATTCTGATGTTAGTGATTTTCTCTACAGTGCAGAACATATATGACATCATATTTGCCGAAGAAATTTCTTGAAATTGTTGGGCACGTCTAATCATAGCCTAGATGACATAAATTCACTTGAGGAAGAAGATTGTGTCTTAAAACAACCACAACATCAAGAAATGTTAAAATCACCGGTCTTTGGTTGAAATAAGAAGCAATATTGTCTCACACCTCGAATGGAGAAGGATTGATTATGTCATCATGCCCATCTCTTGTAAAAAACCACTATGCTTCTTCCCGACTTTTTATGAAGTGTTAATGTTATGGCATTGTCTTACTTTTGGTGTTATTCAAGCTGAATTCAGGTGCATATATGGATACATGGATACAGACTAACAAATCTCAAAAGATTTCTGATTTTTATCTATTCGTTGCATCGCACCGTGCATTCTGATGCACATAAGTGTTACTTTTCAAATTTAAACCATTTGTAGAGGACGAGTGTAATAATAAGGATGATAATTTTTCGTGCAATTTATGATGATTTTTAACCGATTTCAAATTGTTGAACGCCCCCTTCTCATTCAACACTTGCCATGCTATCTAATTCTATCCCCACTGTAGCATCTCATGCATTGTACAGTTCCGCATCACAAGTTGTTTGAAGAGTTTATTTCAAAATGACCGGACCAATTGAAGCCATTTTGTCGAACAAATTTCCACATCAAAATCACGAAAAAGCCATTGAAAAAAGGAATTCCAAGGAAAGTCATCCAAGTGATCCAACTTGATAAAATAATTACAAAAAATGCTAAGAAACACATTCAACTTTATTGGTGATCTGATGGCATGACATACCAAAAAATTTAAGTAGCATCCACATTCCTACTTTTAAAGCAGAGAGATGAGTACTAGCTAGCTTGGTCCTGGTCCATCTCTCTCATCATACCAACAAATGAGGATTCAACAACAGGAGGTTTTTTACTTCTTCCACCATGATGCTTACCCTTGGGCGTAAAACAGTAGACAGGAGCTTGCCAATTAGGATCTGAAAGCACTTTTCCAACCTCAAACGTCATCACATGTGATGTCCTCCCTGCAAATGCAATTTCCCGAATCAATTATTCATTGTTTCTAAAAAAATGTGAGGGGCAAAGTCTTGTGCAAAAGAGTTTTACTATACTACTGGTTTGAACTTCGTGTGTATTTTTTAACAATATTAGTTGTTTCATTATAGTTGTTTTAACTATAAAGTATTAGTTGCAAAACAGGTGCACGATAAATCTGATTGCATGATATTATTGAATGAAAATTTCATGTGATGAACAAATTTTATTGAAAACTGATTCGATTTAGTTAGTTGTACAATGATCAAGGACGGACGCACGTTGGGGCCAGCCCCCCTGACCCCACTTGAACTATATATATATATTTATTTATAATTAAGACACACCTGTATGAGACGGTTTCTTAGTAAAACATAACATAAATTGTGTATTAACGCTTTAATATTTTGGTAGGATGGGTATTATTTGTGTTAGGTTGTACCCTGTCTCATGTATTAAACCATCTCATACGAGTGTTTATCTCCTTTAGACAAAGTATTATGTGCATCATGTTCACCGTACACCACTATTAGTACTAATACTTATAAAAATCAACGCTCTATAAATAAAACGTTGATCTTTAGGTGAGAAAGGTGTAACGAAATAGAGAAAAAAATATGTATAATTCACATTTTAAATATACATATAAATGTATTCGACTCCTTTAATATATAGATATTTAGTTCAAATAATTCTCGAAAATATATAAAAATTCAAAAGTGCATTTAGCTACACTATATTATAAATTGGGCCCCCCTCGGTGAAATTTCTGGGTCCGTCCCTGACAATGATAATGTGTTCTAGTAGAGGTTTCAAATCAACAACAAGAAGCACCAGATGGTTTTTTTTCGAATATACTATATGAGTTAATATAAATTCGCAATCTTTACTAAAACTCTTTGAGTGAGTCTCATGTGCACCAGACACACCATGCACTTCATAGTGTATTTTAGAACAATATAACTTGTTGCATTGAAATATGCAACTTTTTTACACTGACCGTTCAACTTGGTTTCCATATTAATAGTTGCACGGTTCAATGTAAACAAGTTGTATATTTCAATATAATAAATTGTTTGATTCTAAAATAAACTATGGAATACATGGTACACCTGGTGCATACAAGACTTGACATAATTCTTTCTTCAACTTGCCATTTATATAAAAAAAAATGATCCAATTGCAATTTGACTACACAAATTTGATAGATTGCAATCTAAATTTGGTGGTATTTTACAGCCACACATGACAAAAGATATAACTTGAAAATAACACAAAAATAGAATTTAGATTGCAATCGATTAATTGTGTGCAGTACAAGTTGCAATTGGACAACAAATTTATAATATACTAAAAAAAATCCTATAAGTTTTCACATTGACAAATGAAGTTGAGTAATCCATATATGCATATTAAACAGTGGGTGGAGGCGCACCTGATTGGAGGAAAAGCCAGTAAACAGGGCGCTTGGTGGCCACATCCTCATAATACCGAATGAACTCAGCTTTCTCCCACACATTACACAAAAACCCATCCTGTTTCGCTTGCCCTTTGTAAGTCGCCCCTTTCAGCCAATTAGGGCTCAGGATCCCCACCGGAAATTTCTTCGGCTTGCACTCCTTATTCGCGTCCAGCGTGTAATAGAAGGATGTCCCGTTATTCCACTCCAAATCGTAGAGCTTTTTCCCCAATTGGCGTTGGATTATGTTGAAATTCCGGCCGTTGGGCCAATCGTACCACAGATCCGTCACTTCTGCGGCTCCTTTGCTGCTGTTTATGAACAGAATCGAGTGGAATTGAGGCGGCCATGCTTTGGGTTCTGGGTCGATTGATGCGACAACCAAAGGGAGGAACAAGAGGGACGAAATCAGGGAAATGCTGCTCAGATTCATCTTTGATGATGATGATTTTGCTGCAATTTTATGGATGAATGTAGCTCAGGTGGACTATATATAAATGAAAAACTCTATAGGCGTTAACTCATATCCCATTTTACCTCAAGGCCGTCTAATCTAATGCAAATGTGCAGAATTTGGATAGTTTGTTGACTTGTACAATCCCATTTAATGTTTTTTTTGCTTGATTTATAATTAGCATACAATTTGTGTATGATCTTATACTCCATTTGGATGAATGAATTTTAAATCCATGGATTTAAATGAAACAAATCATCATTTCTCCGATGGATTTATAAATCTTAAATTTGATAAAATTTAGTTGAAAAAATGGAGGGATTTTAAATCCTCATCAAAACCTAGTCATTTGTAAAATTTCCTCATCTCCACCACTTTCCTTCTCCCCTTTCATCATCTTCTCTAAACTCTCACATCTAAGTATTTATAAATTAATAGGAGAATATGTTTTATGTGTAAAATCTATTGAATGTCCAAATCCATCACTCCAAATGGAGCATTAGGGAATAGTGGTAAATGCAACTTTTAATGTTAATAATGAGATATATATCCTCCTTCCATAAATGAATTTGTGGTAAATGCAGCTTTAAAGTATATATGATTAAAAATATAAAACAGAGACATTCTTCCGATAAAATTATAAGGGATGGCATCTATCCCATATTTAGCATTAATTGGGCATTTAACCCAATTTTCCATAATCTAAACTTCGATTAAGCTCACAAACTTATCAAGTCAGACTAATATCGAATTTGAACTCGAAAACAAAGCTCAGGATCCGTCGACCATCACGAATGAAATAATTGCAAGAACTTGATCTTGGATTATGACAAAAAATAAAGATGCAAGAAATATTTTCTTCTTGAGCTGGCGCAATTTTCCTAAACTAGATAATTTGTGAACAATTTTGATAGGAGTCTTGGTTTGGATGTCTCTTTATGTTACTAGTTTTCTCTGCGATTTCTTGTAAGAGAGGGTGTATCCCTTATACCTCAATCTTACTTAACGAATCATTTTTGACGATCAAAAAGAAAAAAGATTATAATTGAATTTAAACTCGACTCAATTAAATTCAAATTGATTCCAATCACAAGCCAACTAGTCAGTTACACAGCTACGCCTCTATTAGTGAGTACTTGTAAAACCCTTTAAAGGTTAACCTGTCATCCCAATTCCCAATCATAGTGGTAACATTCTCTAATACTGAATTATAAAAGAAATGCATAATTGTTATAAAATGTAGTATTAAAAAGTCGCGATTAAATTGCAAAAAAAAAAAAACTAAATATTGTAAATTCATTTGCAATTTACCTCAAAATGTCAAAGAGAAATTATGGATGAGTACAACAGAAGAATTATTAAGTTGGTATAAATGACACCTTTGTGACTATGTATGTATCTGCTTCTAATTGCTTTGTGAAAGTGAATGGGAAGTAAATATTCATGGAAATGCATAAACAATTGCAAAACCAAACCAAATCAAAGTAGTATAAAAAAAAACAAAAAATCAAACGAACATGTACACAACAACATCGTGTAATCGTCTCTCAAGTTTGTTTTCCCTAATAAACGATAATAAAAAATGTCCACCAAATCAGCCGATCTTTAAGCCGGATACCGAGTTATAAAAAAAAAAAACGATAAATCAAAAATGTATCTCGCGCCTCTCTGAGAAAAATTTACCCGTGATAAAATGTTCAGGCAGCAGGGCAAGCCAGACGGCAGTGTCGGCCCCTTCCTCAGGGCTAACATGTCCTGCCCAACCAGTCATAGCAGTTTTCACCCATCCAGGACAGTAGCTATTCACATATATCTTCTGTCCATCTGGACGATCGGCGAATGTCCTAGCCATCAGCCTCGTATACGTGTTCACAGCCAATTTCGACATTGCATAGTCCGTAAAAATATGAGGCCATCCGCCTTCTCTCCAACTCCCGTCCCTTACTTGGTCCAAGAAGTCATTCACCATCTTGTCGATAACTTCTTCCGATAGCAACTCGTCGTCTTCCAACTGTTTCCTCAATTCCTCGTTTTCAATTCTCTGTCAAAATCCAAAATTATTTATATTATCTTTCGTCGAATCTCACGTCACAGTTTTTCAACTGTGACATGTTAACGACATTAAGTATTAGTACAAGTACTAATACTTTTTGTTGTAAACACGACACAGGTGTTGCGTACGACAGAGGATTCAATTCCATGTAGCCAATGATAATACATAAAATTGAATTGTTATAGCTTTAAAAACTTACGTTTCTCCTCCCATTGAATCTTCCTAGTTTGGAGCTGACGTTAACGATACGGGCACCTGCATCTGAAGCTCTCATAAGAGGAATCATCGCCTTTATAATATTCTTTGTCCCAAAGTAGTTGGTCATTATAACTTGCTCAGCATTTTCCACCGAATTATCCGATCCAGCATTGAAATTTACTCCTGCATTGTTTACCTAACAAATACCCAAATGTCAGAAATATGCAACACTATGTATATCAAATTAATTTAAAATAGGCAATAACTAAAGTGTCATGGATGACCTATATGATTTACCAATATTATCGCCATCTACAAATAATTACTATGGGGCACAAAATTTTAAATCAAGTCACTAACTAGCAAGTCCAAAATAATTGCATATATGCAGTTGAAGTTGCACAGAATATGTAAATATACCCGATTATGTGCAATCTTTTTGTATCTATATATCTATCAATAAGTTATGAGTTATGACTTGATCAATTAGTCACCCAATACTCTATATATCACTTTTTGTGTTGCACTTTTAAAAGTTGAGGGAAAGTTTACCAGTATATCTACACCACCATATTGTGCTTGGACCCATTGAACAAAGATTTCAATTGATGGAAGGTCGATAATGTCTAGTTGGTGAAACACAACATTGAGACCTCCTTCTTGCAACACCTTTGCTGCTTCTTCTCCGACGCCCGTCTCTCGTGATGTAAGAATTACGGTCACGCCGTGAGACGCCAGTTGCCGCACAATCTCAAATCCGATTCCCCTGTTTGCACCCGTCACCACTGCTATAGTGTCCGACGTCCACCATCTGAGCAACAAGTAGACGAATTAATTTCACATTTTAATACAAATTCGGACTCTTAGATTGAATGAATCTTTTCGTGGTATTAGAGCTAAAAAAGCTCACGCTCACGTCATGAGTTTTAATCCCGTTGAAAGGAATTCCAGCTATATTAAATTATTCACTCGTTGGACCTCCTTCCAAAAGGATATACAGTCCAAGAGTGAGTGAGAGTGTTAAAAGAAATTTATGGATTAATTTCACATCTATCTACAAGTTCTGATTTTTAGATAAGATGAAATTTTTTCACCCTCAGACCCAATTTCAGTTGTCACTTAATGATATTTCACACCTCGTTACATGTTCTTATTTTCATATAAGATTAAATTCTTTTACCCTCCGACGACCCATTTCAATTGTCACTAATGATATTTTACACGAATTAAGAAAATTATTAAATAAAGGTATATGCATATGTGACGCTATACATAATTGGAATATAATATAATACCAATTATTTTGGGTCATAAATTCTCCTTTGGATAAACAAATAAAATGGATCGGATGGATTAATATATTTTGCTTGAAAAGTAATATTTATTTAACCTTACATGAATTTTATGTTATGGAGGAAAGACAATACATGAACATACTATTTTATAAGTTTGGGCTTCAAATTGATTCTTATGCACAATGATTTAATATTTTCTGTTGCACTATTATCCAGATGAATGTCTGTAGGTATAGATATACACTTGATAATATAATCATCTTAATTACAAATTAACAAAATACAATAGTTTCAATCAAACCGATTTACAAAAGCATAAGCATTTACAGACAAAATTAATTCCTGTATTAAGATTCTGAAATTGTAATAAACTCTGGAAATATTGTCCTGATCCCCAATGAAGATATCAACACAATTACATTCTCTTAATCTTAATTTGTTTTTTCTTCAAAATTGGCTAATGCTCTTTTTTTATATACATGAAATGAAATAAAATGTTGAAACCAATAGCTAATTTATATAAATATTCTGAAATTAATTTTTTTTTTTTTTTTTATAAATGTGAAAATAGGAACGTTGATTACCTTTGGTGATCGGAATAAGGAATGGTACGGCGGAGAGAGATCTCTTGACGCCTCTTTTCTCTTTTCTCTTTGGCCTTCTCTTTTTTATCCATAATATTTTTCAACAATCTTTTTTTCTTTTGCAGTTTATTTTGTGTAGAGATAGCTAGAAGGAAATGGAAAAAGTAACAGAAAGAGCGATTTGTTTTCCGAATAAAGATGGAGCTTACCCTTACACTCGGCCTGTGTTTGAACAATCACTTGCCGCGTCGCATCCTCTAAAAAATAACAATATTATTAATAAATTTAATTTAATAAAAGTCCCCAAACTACAAAAAATTCATTCTCCATGAAAATGATAATTATATCCAGAGACTTACTAATAGATACATTTTAGAATTGCAACTTACTAATAGGTATAAAATGATTGAATATACGTAGCACATTTGCAATTTCACTACAAAAAAATAGTGCATTGCTTACGATTTTTTTTAATATTTTTTCAGTATGCCTACTAAATTTTCAACGAAAATAATTTCGTCCTTAAATAGTAAGGCTTGCCTACAATTTGATTACAAAATTTTCTAATTATATAGACTATTTTTAAACTACAAATATAATTGTCCTGAAATGTAAATTGTCTAGGAAATTATTTGTGTAGGTAAGTTTGATTACGGAAAGTACAAATGCGTAGGTACATTGCTCGTAGGTAATTTGTTTACCTAGAAAATTATTTTTGTAGGTATTTTTTTCAAAGATTATTCTAAATATTGGGAGGCAAATCGCAGGCAATACTCACTTTTTAAGGATCAAATTATTTTTTTAGAAAAATTTCGTAGCCATTTGAAAATTTTCGTAGACAATTCTTTATTTTTATTTTTTTGTAATGATTTACATGCAACTTTGACTATTTTGTATCTATTAGTAATTTTCCCAATTTTCTTTCAATTCATTTTTGGTTCTATCGAGTAAATAAAATATTCAGTGTTTGATTATTCACTTTCGATTTCGCAAGTGTGTAATTATTCGCACACTTTTATCATATTTTTTTAGTGTTTGTTGATTATAAATAATTTTCCAAGTTTGAATATAACTTTAGCAAAGCTTGTGTTGATTGTGGGTACTTTGAGGAGACTAATTGGCACTTATTTATTGATTGTCCGTTTGCTAGGAATTGTTGGGTGTTGAGTGGGCTGTCAACTTTGATGGATGATTATATGTTGCAGGTTGACAGCTTTGTTGAGCTGATTTTCTGTTTGGTTTCGAGAGCTGAAGCGGAGAGGTCGGCAATGGTGTTGTGGCAATTGTGGAAACAACGAAATGAGTTAGTATGGAAAGGTAGTTGTGCTACCCCAGCTGAAGTAGTGCATACATCAGCAGTTTACCTACAGGACTGGACTTCGGCCATGAGGTTCAGACACTCGGCTGATCTGCAGACGACGACGAATGGGTCTGCTGTGTGTCGTGCATGGCACCCCCCGTCGTTTGGTCGTCTCAAATTAAATGTTGATGCTGGTTTTTTTGATGATCCGTCTAAAACAGGTATTGGAATGGTCCTCCGGGATGATACGGGGGTGTTTATTTTAGCCCGAACTATGGCTTTTGATGGGAGATTGGATGTGGTTGTTGGAGAGGCTATGGGTTTTTTTTAAGGTTTGTCGTGGATTCGGTCGTTGGGTTTGAAAGGAGATTCGAAGATAGTGGTGGATGCGATTACATCCGAAAGTTCATCTATTTCGGTGTTTGGGGATTTTATTAATTCCTGCAAGTTTATTTTAAGTTCAATTCCAGATTGTAGTGTTAATTATGTCAAAAGAGAGGCTAATTTAATGGCCCACGAGTTTGCTAGGAATTCTCGGTTCTATGGGCATTCCTTTTGTTGGTTAGACCCTCCGTCTTTTGTGGATTGGCTACGAGATAATCCTTGTTCGTGCACTAATAACTAAGTTTTCCGGTTTTCAAAAAAAAAAGTTTGAATATAACTTTTATATTTAGATAAATTTAAAAAATGATTATTAGATTTATTTCATACTAAATAGTCTAGATGTTACAATACCTCACAATCTCACCTTTCATATCAAACTGGAACAAAACCTTTTACTTCATCCATTAATCCTCAATAAATGTCCCTTTAGGCGCTAAATTTTGTTTTAAAATATTTATTCTTTAAGCTAATTAAAATTGCATATCATTCACAATTACTCTCATTTCTAAAAAAAATTTAGTTAAGGAAATTCTTTATTATTCACCCCTCATAAGTAGTACTCCCTCCGTCTCAAGATGATTGCAACATTGAAAATGTCACGCAAATCAAGAAAAAAGTGAAAAATGGGTTTGAATGTAATAAATAAGGGGTATTGTGCTCTGTTTTAAAAATTGGGTGAGCCGCTCGCTAGCGGTCCAATGGAGGTGTATAGAACCGCTATTGGACCACCCCTTCAAAACCGGAAAAATTGATTGAAAACCGGGAATCGGTGAAAGACTGGTTTTCACCGATTTTCATTAATAAAAACCAAAAAAAAAATTGGGCTTTTTAAATTCACGGCAGCCATCGCGACCGCCGCCCACGGCCAACCTGCATCACCACCTACCTTGTAGTCCAGATTCTAAGGCGCTGGAAAGTGATAATGAGGAACCTATGTTGCTCGGACTCTCCATTTTTGGAGGAGTACCGGCGTCTGCCGGACGCGACACGGATCCGGGTGCGAGATACGCACTGGATTCAGCAATTTTTCGGCGGACTCAGCAGTTTTCATCTCCCCGGCGCCGCGTTGAGCCTGTCCCACTTCCCAAAAAAAGTGGAGTCAATTTAATATTTGTCTTCCCACCTCCCGAAAATTAGTCAATCTGTTTATTTTTTTTAATTTCTCACGCCTTTTTATTGTTAAAATTTGTTTAATAGCTTTAGTTTTTATTTTAAATAAAAGGACATAATGATTTGGGTTCAATGTGTATTGATTTGGTTGGTATTTATTGGGTATGTACTCACTATAACAAATTAATATAGGAGCATTTATATGAATTTGGAGTAGGATTTGGGAGTGATTTTGGGAATCGAATTTTGGGTCTATATTTTGATTTTTTTTAAAATTATACATACTATATATATATATATTTACTATGATGTCACACCATTTCAATCCGGCTCAATCCGATCCAACCGATCTTACCCCGGTTCAACCTTTTTTTTGGGTCGTCCGGACTCAACTTCCGGTTCCGATTTTTAAAACATATGTATTGTGAGTAATTCAAGGTCAATTTTTAAAATAAAGTGATATTGTGAGATTGTTAGTATTGTATGTTATTTCAATTTTGGGAATGTTGCAGTAATATTGGGACGTCTAAATAAGACAAGTGTTGCAGTAATCATGGATGGAGTGAGTATATCTTTAGTATCAATATGTAAGGAAATAAATGAGATAAGATTTAAGAGAGGAGACAGAAAATTGAAGTGATAAAAGATTGATTAAGATAAAATTATCTAATTTTTTTTTATTTTTATTTTTTAGTAAATAGCTAAAAATATATATATTCTCATACTTTTGGACAGAGATTTTAAGAAAAATTAGATAAAATAGATAGACAAAAATTATTGTGGAATATTATAAGATCAAGAGAAAAAATTACAAATGATCATGTAATTTTGTCTATATCCAATTGTCCATAAATAGTCATGCAATTTTGACTGTGTTTATAAACAGTCCTGTAAATTTTTTTTTATCAATTTTGACTGTGTTTATAATCATTCCTGTAAATCTTTAGTCATTTTTTTCGAAGTTTGTTTTTTGTTTTTTTTTAGTTTTGGCTGAAAATGGTTGGAAAATGTAACATACAAAATGACACAACAAAGATATTGAAATGATGAGTTCCGTAATAGGAAGAGAATATTATAAGTCTCAACTCTCGCCTCAACGTAAACCACTTGAAATTAGACACGAGAATGAATAAAATTCATGATTTTGAAGTCGCGATTCACGGGGGAGGTGTAATCAAATTTTGAAATTGATTGAGATTTTTTCATTCCTTTATGAGAGACCGTCCAAATGAGAGTGACGACAACCGTTCGACATGATCAAATTAAAAAATTAGATCAATTTTCCGATAAAATTTTTAATTTTTTACGAAAATGATTAAAATTGATACCAAAATAATTAAAATTAATAAAGTAAAAATTTATAAGATCATTTGTGAACACGGACAAAATTATGGGAATATTTATGATTTTTTCTTATAAACCGATTATGTATATAAAGCTCAACAACAATTTAAATAATTAAGTAATACTATTTGAAATGTAATTATTTGGGCATGAGACCATTTTAATGGGTTAAGTATGGTATGCATTCAGGTGTAACGTGCACTCATAGTACATTTTAGAATCATACAATTTATTATATTAAAAGATGCAATTTATATATATTGAACCGTATACCTATTAATATAAAATAATAATTGTAAAATTCGATTTAAACAAATTATATTTTTCAATATAATAAATTATACGAGTATCATTCTAAAACGCACTATGAATATATACTGAATCTGAATGCACATTAAATCCACCATTTTTAAATGGACATCAGACACATCACAAGTACATTTATAAACATTTTTTGTGGACGGAGATATGTGGCCTTATCTCGGCAGTCGGCACGCATCTATTCAAAGAACAAATTTCAAAATTTGTCGTTCGTGTGCGTAATTTATAATTTACAATTGTGTGACCCCTTTTTTTGGCACGCATGTACTCAAAGAAAAAAAAATCAGCCATTGGTATTAATCGCAATATAACTATATCAACGTAACACTTTTGCACAATTATTAATTTTCAATAAAGTAAATAATATTTTTTAATAAAATATTAATATTGACCATTTAAAAAAATTGACATCATTTTCAATATAGCACTTCTAAAAGAAAAACAAGTTTTCTTCAAAATACTTTTATTCTTCGGGTAATACTTGTGAAATTATAGTTTATGGCTAGTCCCCTTTGTGCTCGTTTATCTTATGGACGATTCTAATTGTCTTTTCGTTATGCAAAATAACGATATTTTTATTTGACAGATGATCACATCTAGGGGTATAAATTAGCAGAGTCGAGTTGAGTAATATTGAGCTTGAACTCGACTCGAGTAGAATACTCAAAGCTTGAAACTCGACTCGAACTCGGCCAAGCTCAAATTTTTAAGCTTGAGTTCAGCTCGACAAGAAATCGATTGACCCAAACTCGGCCGAGCTCGACTCGATTACTTGTATAATTCTATAAAATTAAATATAAAATTAAATATAAAATTAATATATTATTAAAATATAAGTGTATATTTTGTAAATTAATAGCATAACAGTCATGAGCTTGAACTCGATAACTACACGAGTAGTTCGAACTCGACTCGACTATCTCGAGCTGATTTCGATCTTTTTATGAATTGAGTACGAGTAGCTCGCTAGCTGACTTGACTTATTTACACCCCTAACTATATCGATTGATCACGTTAAATTCGAATACGAAAGGAATTGCATGTAAACTTAATTAACAACAATTTTTAAAAGTGATGATTTATTTATAATTATTCAAAACTTTAAATTATATTTCAATTAAGCGCAATATGATGATTTTATTTGCAATTAAGTATTATATTTTTATATAGTATCAAAATATATCCGTCTTCAAATCAAGGTTCCTGAATTAATATGAATTTTTTCAGCCTTTCATATGTGATGTATCTAGATGGATGATATAGACATCGTATAGAATCTTATGCTATGTGAATGTGAAAACCGAGATATAATGGTGCGGTATTTGGATTATCTGTGGTACTTCACTGGGCATTTCTCACTGTGCACTATTAAATCACACACACGAATCCATTCTTGGAGCACACACAATCTGTGTAAAAATTCCCATCTCAAAATGGTGAAATTCCTCTTTTTGTGTTATTCTCATCATCCCGCCTTTTCAATTTCTTTTGTGGAGCGACAGTTGGTTTCCCCAAGCGGTATGCATATTTGCTATAAATTGAATGAGAATATGAATATATGATGTATTAGCATGTTTATTCACTGATACGATTTCAATATATCCTCGGTCTCTGTTTAAATTTCCTAACTTTTACATTTTGGTAATATTGGATTTGATTACTTTTTAGATTGTTCAGTTCCTGTTTGAACTCCATAATTTTTACTGTTAATCTTACAAAAATGGTTCCAGGTTTGTGAATATTCGATGATGATGGTTTTTTGATTCAGTTATAGAACCTTGATTTGAGTTTGTTGATTTTCACCTAAACCCAGAAAAAGGAAATTTAAAAATCACTTTATGAATTGAACAGAGTTGAAAGAAATTTTGCCTTTTATTTAATAACATCATCCCATGTATAGAAAGTATGGCTCTAGAAAAAAACTAAAACGAACTTAGTTCACTGATGTTTAATGGTGAAGTCGGATGGTTTAGTATACTAAGTAATACTGTGCAGCATATGATGTATCACGGTTTAGTGATTTGAGAAGAGTAACACAAAAGATCAAGCATTTTTGAAAGTGATACTGTGTATGGTAAACAGTATTACTTCGTACACTAAACAATATTACTTTGAAAAAGAGAGTTCACGTGAACCTGGTTCGCAGGAGACCTACTCTTTGCTTTATGACATGTATGGTATTGTATGATTTGTATATCTGATTTAGATTACAACATAGTTAGCCTAGAGAAAAGCTAGAAAATTAACAAGTCATGTGTGTGTTGGAGAACAGTGTAGTACTCATGTTAAGATCGTTTTTGTTTGTTAATTTGAGCAGAGAGTAAACAACACCAATTAGGGTGGGTAAATATGAAGGTTGGTGATTCTTCAGGACGCGTGTTGCTAAATTACCTGATTATCCTTCTCGTGTTAGTTGTAGTCCAAACTTCACAAGCTCGTCTAACAAGTGAAAATGGGGTAAAAACAGATGTTTTTCTGTCTCCCAAGTTCGTACTGGAACCGGGGTCAGTTTCTGAAAAGTACTACTATGGAGTCGATTTTCCTAAAGGCCATATTGCCATCAAGAGGTTCAATGCTGAGGTGATTGACGAGAGAGGGAATTCGGTCCCTCTCCATGAGACGTATCTTCATCATTGGCTCGTTGTAAGATACTATATACGAAAGGGTAAAACTGCAACTCCCAAGCACCATAATGAGTTGGGAATGCTCCAATCTGACTTTCTAATGGTAAAAAATAGTGGGCTTTGTGATCATGGGCTTGTGCAGTATTTCGGGCTGGGCTCTGAGACTCGAAGAACAGCTACTGATGTCCCAGACCCTTATGGCATTGAAGTGGGAAATCCAGCTGATGTGCCCGATGGATACGAGGAGAAATGGATGCTTAATGTGCATGCAATCGACACTCGTGGTGCTGAGGACAAGCTGGGTTGTACCGAGTGCAGATGTGACTTGTACAATCTCACTGTGGATGGATATAATGGAGGGTTGAGATGCTGCCATGATGCGGCAAGATGTAGGGTTAACGCAGGGTTTCAGAGTGTGAAGAGAGGCCTCTACTTGAGGTACACCGTGACGTATGTTGATTGGGATGTCTCGGTTATCCCTGTTGAGATTTATATACTCGATGTAACTGACATTTGGACGAAGGAGGACAAGCTCAGAGCCAAACATCATTGCCTGGTAAAACATATCAATTCAAACCGTAAAACTTCAACGAATCATAGGGAAAAACCTGTTGAAAAGTATTAATTCACTTGATGAAAAGTATCAGCTCATATGATGGAAAGTATTAGTTGTATGTCGAAAAATTACTAATATTGTTCAACCAGCACACTATACTTTTCTTATGTTTGAACTGATACTTTCTTCATATGAACTGATACTTCTCATTGCACATTTCAGTAATTTTTTGTGAATTGAGTAAAACTTTGTCCAAAATCACCGTTCATTGTCAAATTGTCTTATTTTCCACTATCTTACTTTTCTTCTGTTTCACACATAACATATATATATTTTGTGTTGTAATGTAGATTGAGTATGAGGTTGAATCTTGCGATGTTCGGACGAACAACAATGAATGTACTCATACGAAAATCCTGAGTGTTAGTTTACCAACAGGTGGTGATGTCATATATGGAGTTGGGCATCTGCATACAGGAGGCACTGGCATAACACTTTATGGGGAGGTAAGGTATCTCTGCATTTTATACATCTTCTTTTCTTAGATGATTTGCTACTTTTACTTCGGTACTTTATGGTTATTATATGCATACCAATCTCAACATAGATGGCAATTGTCACTCAAAATTTTGATCTTATCCATATGTATGTTCCCAACCTTATAGCCTCACAATTCATTGAAGTCAACATCTTCTGATGAACACAACCGTAGGGAGACGAGTGTGTGTCTCGATTAGTACTACTGTTTTGATATCTAATATATGTCTTGTTTGTGACTGCATATGAGTTGGTCTTATGTAAAACAGTTTTATTGTACAATTGGTTCACAACTCTCACTTTATAGTATAACAACTAATACTTTTGAAAGAAACCAATACTGACAAACTAATACGTTTAAATGAAACAACTAATACTTTTTAAAAGTACGCACAAAATGCAAACCAGTTGCATGGTGAAACTGGTTTACATAAGACTCTGTGTAACTGATAATCTCTTTCAGAGAATCTCTATATAAACACTGTCAATGGGGCATCATATATGATTTATTACATCGTTCTTTGTACATGTGTTGACATCTTTTATTTTCAGTATTAACTATATTTAGAACTATCTTGCTCATCGATGAACAACATTATCCGCTATATGCTTTTCTTAATCTTTCAAATTTGTAATCAGGGAGGGAGAGAAATATGCTCGTCTATTCCGACATATGGGAGCGGAGATGAAGCTGGGAACGAGGCTGGTTACATCGTCGGAATGTCTACCTGTTATCCTTCACCGGGCTCTGTCAAGGTTTCAGCTGGGGAGAGGCTGACTCTTGTATCGAATTATAGCAGTGCACAAACACATACAGGTGTCATGGGCCTGTTCTACCTCTTGGTTTCTGATTCATCATCAAAACCAAATACACTTCTGCATTCTACTACACAAGTAAGACTCTGTCCTCTTTTACAAAAGTTGACCCGAAACCAGGCAGATCAAAGACTCTGTCGTCTTTTTGAAAATTTTAAGCTTTTTTCTTTATTATTATGATTAAGAATCTCAAAGATATTTAGCATTGGCATGAAGCTTTCAATATAACCAGTTATTCAATCTCTTATCTCTGTTCCCTGTTTTCAAGTTTCGACTATTATTTTATTTATTTCTTAAATTGATCAGATAACATGTAAAAAATATGTAGGATAAAGTGATCATACTAGTATAAACATTTTAGACTGGTGAGCGAAAGTTGACCCGGAAAAGGGCAGAAGACTACATTTTCACATACATATTGAAGGTTTTGAACTTTGTTTGCTTACACTGTGCAGGTCCATAAGAGCATGCCAATATCCGATTTTGGTTGGGCTGTCGTTCTGTTCGGAGTTGGACTCGTTTTGGCTGTCGTCATTTTCGCGTTCAACGTTAGGAGTGGAAGAGAAGAAGGCTATGAACGAGTATGAAAGCATTGGAATGTGCTTCTTCTTTCACATTTGGCTCAGGTGTTGAAATGAATGCTTATTATTGGTACTCCTATATGAAGCCTAAAAGTGATAAAGTCGAATAAACTCCCTGTCAATATTAATAATAACCATAATAATATAATGGGATTTTGCATTGAATCATATGTTAAAATAGTGTGCCCACCCCAATTAGATTTGGTGATTGTACTCTTACATATATGTTTCATTTCACGTGTAAAACATTTTTATTGGGGATCATATTAACAAAGGCTACTCTTTATCTTTTGTTATGCAATTTGCATCTGTATATTAGATAGTCATTAGACCAAACTTAGCTAAATGTAAGATAAGAACTCGTATGAGATGGTCTCATGCATGAGATGGGGTATAACTTAGCACAAACCAACACCCATCCCTTCCAAAGTGTTAAAGCATCAATGCCCACATTATGCCCCGTCTCACCGTGAGAACGTCTCACCCAAATGTGTCTCAAAAATGTTATTTGTATGTTTAAAAACAAGTGTTATAAGTAATTACTGTTTTTTGTCATGGCTTTCTAAGTAATATCCCATCTTTACTATTCGTATATTTCTTTTTTTTTTTTTTCATCTTATAGTATGTGGAGTTTATTTAATATTTTGGTCAATTTTATGAAATTTAAATTACTATATGTTAGATACTTATACCGTGGAGTAGGGATGGAGAGCATGGATGGCAATTTCGAACACGAGAGGATAGCCCGATATGAAAACGATACAAAATTTGTGGGTTAGTATATAGGCTTATCGTGTTCGTGTTGAGTTTGTCAACACGATAAGGACACAAAATTTTTGCGTCATGTACGTGTCGTGTTCATGTTAACCTTTTAAGTTTTTTTTCTTTTCAAAAATTGATTATATATATGACTTGATATTTTGTAATTTTATTAGAGATTTTGTATTTTTTAATGTCTCATATCGTGTAAAGTGTGTTATCGTGTCATATAATATCGTGACATATCGTATCATATCAAATATTATAATATAAATTATATTTCAATTTTTCTTATAGTGTCATGTTGAGGTTTAGACGAAATTTTTTGTGTTCGTGTCGTGTCAACACAAATTCTTATCATATCGTGTTTGTGTTTAATCTTATCGTGTCGTATCACTATTGTGCTGACACGGAACATGACATGATAACAAGAATTGTCCGCCGTAATAGAGAGGGTCTTCTCCACATTTGCTTGGCAGAAATAGCGACCCAATCTCCTCCCCGCTTGGTATCCCTAAAAGTCTAAAACTATAAACCAAATTTATTATTATATAAATTATTGATAAACACTTATATAATATATTTTTACGGTTCAAAATTTCGTGAAATATAATGAAGACATGTGGAAAAATGGAAGAAAACTGAGGGAGAAGCTGAAGAGACAAAGAGAGAAGACAAACCTTTCGTTTTACAGTTGCATATTTGTATTTATATGGTAACACAATTTTCAATATTTATAGTATGCATAATGGCAAGTATGTGACACTTTTCCATACATCAACATATATTTTTCAAAATAGTAACACAAATTTGGGAATGTCATTTCCGTTTTATCTATGCTAGATTTTTTTAGGAAAATTTGTTTGACCCGGTTCGACCCGCAAAGAATCAACTAATTTTCAATTTCTTCTTTTAAGTGTGTTAATATTTCATGTGAATATTTAATAATAGTGTGCAAACAATCGTTGAAGAGAGGGAGAGTGGTATTTTAGTGCATTATACATGGGGGAGTGACTCTTCACTACAAAGTTACTTATAAAAGAACTCTAAGGTACATAACAAAAAAAAAAAAAGACTCTAAGGTACAAAAAAGTAGTCAAAAAGTCTAAGTTGCCCTTCACCCCAGTTTTCTGCACTTCTGACACGTTTCTGCACTTCTGACCCATTTTAACTTTTTGTATTTTAAAATTTTAAAAGTCCAAATTTTTTAATTTACTGAATTAATTAAATTATTAATTAATACAAAATTTTGAATTTCAACACCATAATAATTTTAGTGATTTAGTAATTTTAAATTTATGCACTTCTCGATCAATTTTATGGTGCATTTTTTTAAAAAAAATTGTATTTTGGATCAATTTTAAAAAAAATTGTATTTTGAAGTAAAAAAAAAAATGCAATTTTCAGAAAATAATTCTTTTAAATTTATATACTTCTGGGCTAGTTTGGAAGTGCATTTTTTGTATTTTATGTACTTCTAGGCAATTTTTAGAGTGCATTTATTTTTAATTTATGCACTTGTGAGCTAATTTTGGAGTGCATTTTTTTGTATTTTGTGTACTTCTAAGCAATTTTTGGAGTGCATTTTTTTTCAATTTTTAGAGTGCATTTTTTTAAATTTATGCACTTATGAGCCAATTTTGGAGTGCATTTTTTTATATTTTGTTCACTTGTGGGCCAATTTTGGAGTGCATTTTTTTTAAAAAAAAGTTATATTCTGGGCCCATTTTGGAGTGCATTTTTAAAAAAATCATTGATTGCCTGCCAAAAAATTACAGAAATAAATTACAGCAATTTCAAAAATCAGAGCAAAACTAAAATCACAGCAAAAATTACCCAAAATTTGAGCAACCCTAATTACAAATTACACAAATCTAAAAAAAAAAAATAGAAAATTACTAAAATCAAACGCAAATCTACAAAATCCTTATCTGCATCTCATTGTCTCATTGCCAAGAATGATATCTGCAAAGAAATAAAAATTGCAGAAATTAGAAAAAATAAAAAAATCTCACAGATTACATAAAAAACCATAGAAAATAGAGTCCAGGTATCAGCTGATGGGGAATATTTATGTCGTCCAACGGGAAAGAGCCATGTGGAGGTTTGACTACATATTAGAAGAATTAAAGAGTGGTCGCATGAGCTGAAGACATAAAGAGATGAGTTGGGCTTGGAAGAGATGCCCAAGACTTTGATATCCGAGCAGACTGGAGAGGCCCTGAACTAAGGGGCCTGGAGGAAAATGAGGCCCAATAAAGGGAAGCAAGCTGAGAAGATGGGCCCAGGAGGATAATCTGGGCCCTAGAGACTAAGGATTTAGGGAGCTGGGCCGAACTGGACTGTTAAATCTAAGAAGATTGGACCCAAGGAAGTCGAACCCAAGACTGTGGACCTCAGTCCGAAAGATGCCTTAGTGGGCTTAAGGAGTAATAGCCCATGGAAGGAGAGATTAATCAAGACCGTTGAAAGAGAGGATATCAACAGTGGGAGAGTCCTGGTCCGCGTGAATCAGGTAGCGAATTCAGGGAGTTAGTTCCAATATTCAGGGGATCCGGGTACAGGATGTTGGAGGTTGCAAAATAAGTGGAACTGGGGGAATTATGATCTAAGACTCGTTTCAACGACCCGGAAAAAGGAGAAAAGAACATGGGAACGTGGGCCAACTCCAAAGGGAATGGAGATTAAGGCAAACCCACGATCTAAACATGGGGAGGGGGGGAAATAGAAAAGACTCCGGCTGGAGGGATTTAAATATCCCTTCCAGGTAGCACAAAACACACAAGCACATATTTTACCTAAGTTCGAGTTTTTATATGATTATTCTCGTCTACATTCGGATTTTTACTGACTTGAGCGTCGGAGAGTCCGCACCGGGACCCCCCCGGCGTGTTCATTTCAGGTGATTACGTGGCATTGGAGATTTTTCTATGGTCAAAGCTTGAGGTCTTGCAGGATTCAATACGTGGACTCCCGCTGAATTCAGGTCATATTTCAACCATCTTTTCCACACCAAATTGGTGCCGTCTGTGGGAACATTGGGCTAAAGGCGTGAGCTTGAATCCATTGTTTCCGAAATGAACTTTCTTTGAGAAGTCACGACATGGGTGTTGATCAACCCAGTCAACAGGTTCCTACCAGAAATCCCGGGAAGGAATCTCAACCAACCCCTAAGGCACCCCCTCTTTTCGGGATGCCACCGACAGGTAGGGGAGCGGCATCACCAGGGCCTCCTTTGACATTTATGGGAGATGCTCGTGCAGCGGAGAGGGGTTATACATCTATGTCTCCCTCATTAAAGGTTCCAACGGACTCTACCCCCGTCATGGGTGCGGGTCGAGGAGGAGGTGGGCAGATTTCAACACCTCCAAGTTTGGGACGAGGGAGAGGGGGGTCAACGCCAGTCTCTCAACCTCAGGGTCCTACGATAGCAGGCACTTCCAAGGAGGTACCACACACCATGCCACCAAACCCTACGGTGGTATCAGTTAACATGGACCAGCTCAGTGACCTAGTGGCCAGAGCGGTGGAGAACACCTTTGCCACAAGAAGTAGTACCCGTCAGCAGCAACCGGGCAATGAAATAGATTCAAGGGAGAGGGGGAGTCAAGATTCCCCATGATCAGACTGGACGAAGACAAGGAGAGGAGTCCCATACTGAACAAGGAGGACCTAGGAGAAAGAATACTCAGGAGGAAGGAGCTCCACCAACACGAAGCGGGAAAGAAAGAGGAGGGAGTCGAGATAGCCCACCTCGGAAGACAGAAACAGTGTACATGGAGGAGAGTTCTGATCCAACATATGAGGGAGGAGTCAACCACCAGTTGTTGTCTCTTCAGAGGGAAATGGAAACGATGAGAAAACAATTGAAGCAAGTAAGTGATGCTAGACCCGTTGTTGGCTGTCAGTTTTCTGAAGATATTCTGAGTGATGAATTGCCTTTTAATTTTAAGCCGTTGACATTTGAATATGATGGAACTACTGATCCTTATGAACATTTAGTTCGTTTTAAGAATGCTGCTTTATTACATCGATATGGGGAAGGGGTGAAGTGTAGGGTATTCCTAACCACTCTGTCTAAGGCCGCTCAACAATGGTTTAGCCAGTTAGGCCCAAATAGTATACATTTATTTGCAGGTTTTAGCCAGATGTTCCTGCATCAGTTTGCTAATGTTAGAAGGCAGCCGAGGGCAACCCTGACTCTCTTCAACATGAGGCAGGGGGAGAGTGAAAGCTTACGAGAATTTCTGAAGCATTTTAATCAGGCTGCTTTGGAGGTTCCTACAGCTACTCCAGAGGTGAAGATTAATGCTCTGACTAATGGATTACGGGATGGGGAATTGTTTTCATCCCTCGCCAAAAAACCGGTAACGTCCTTCGATGACCTGCTGAATAGGGCTGAGAAATACGTTACCCTGGAGGAAATCAGGAAAGCCAAGAAGGCTGAGACTAAGTCAACACACGGTGATAAAATGAGGGAATCGGATTCCAAGAGGGGTAAGAATGAGAGTATAAGACTGAGTCCAGGGTGAAAACTCGGGCAGAGTCGACACGTTCCTACAATGGGCCTCGACCCAGGTTTGAGAAATATACCCCCTTAAAGATCCAGCCAGCAGAGGTCTTGGAGGTAGCAGGAGACCTCCCAAAGATGAATTTTCCATGGTCTAGATCAAGAGGACCAACAAAACCTAAATCTAACAGGTTTTGTCACTTCCATAATGATTATGGTCATGATACTAACCAATGCTTTCATTTGAAGGATGAGATTGAAAGGTTGATCCAGGCGGGTCACTTGAAAGAGTTTGTTTACAGGGACAGACTGAGCTCTCGAGGGAGTAAGAGAAGAGAACAAGACGAAAAGACGGATGATCGGGATAAGAGGAGGAAAGAGGAGGATGAGAAACCTCCCGCACAGAAAAGGGATCTGATCCAGATAATAGTAGGGGGTCCAGCTGTTGGGGATTCTTTTTGAGCTTGGAAGAAAAGCGTTCGTGAATTGGAGGCAGGTCATAGGAAAGAGATGCTAGAGATGAAGGAAGTGGGAAAAATGGAGGCAGCTCCACGAATCTCATTTGGTCCTGAGGATGGTGGGGGATTGAGAGAACCCCATACTGACGCTTTGATAATAACAACTGACATTGCAGGGTATGATGTAGTCAGGATCTTTGTTGATACAGGAAGCTCAGCATATATCATGATGTGGGATTGCTATAAGAGGATGGAGCTAAATGCGAAGCTACAACCTGTAGAGACATCTCTTTACGGTTTTACAGGAGGTGCTGTCCAACCCCTTGGCCAAGTTACTTTACAGGTGGGATTGGGGGAGTATTCTAGAAGAAGAGTCCTGATGTTGAATTTTCTCATTGTACAAGCACCTGCATCGTACAATGTGATCTTCGGAAGGCCGATGTTGAATGCCTTTCAAGCAATGGTGTCCACTTACCACATGAAGATGAAATTCCCCGTAGGAGAGAAGGTAGGAGAAGTCAGCGGAGATCAAACTGTGGCAAGAAAATGCTACGTGGAAGCTGTATGGGTGGCAGATAAGAATGTACAGGACATACTAGAAAAAGTCAAAGGAGAGGATCCCGAGGTGAAAAAGGCCAGGGTACTGGAGGAAGGAGAATCTGTAAAGGTGCAGGCAGATGAGGAGCTGATGGCGATTGAGCTTTACCTAGGGAAGGTGGGATATACTACCTGAATCGGTACGCTATTGAGCGAGGAATTGACCAAGAAATTGATCGAGGTGTTGAGGAGGAGTGCAGATATTTTTGCCTTCTCATCGGAGGACATGACAGGGATCCCCCCAGATGTGGCTATGCATTATCTTAATGTGAAGCCAGAAGTAAAACCCGTGAAACAGAGATTGAGACACTTTGGGCAAGAGAAGGATGAGATTATCAAGGAGGAAGTGACGAAGTTGCTGAAAGCTGGGCACATTGAACCAATTGACTTTCCTGAATGGCTGGTGAATGCGGTGCTGGTCACGAAAAGTGCAGGAAAGTGGAGAATGTGCATCGATTTCAGGGACCTGAATAAAGCATGTCCTAAAGACCCCTTGCCACGAATTGATCAGCTCGTGGATTCAACCTCGGGCTTCGAGTTGCTGAGTATGATGGACGCATATCAAGGATACCATCAGATACTACTGTTCCCTGGAGATAAACCTAAGGTCAGCTTTATTGTTTCGTGTGGTACTTTTGCATATGTTAGAATATCTTTTGGTTTGATCAATGCAGGAGCCACTTATCAACAAATGGTTGATAAGATGTTTCAAAAATTATTGGGATGTAATATGGAAGTTTATGTGGATGATATGTTGGTCAAAAGTGTGAAAGCAGAGGGACATATAGGAGACCTGGAAGAAACTTTTAGCGTAATTCGAGCCAATGAAATGAAGCTCAACCAGGCAAAATGTTCCTTTGGTGTGAGATCCGGGAAGTTCCTGAGGTACATGGTGACACAGAGGGGAATTAAAGTTAACCCCGTGAAAGTATAGGCGGTACTGAATATGCTGCCCCCTACTAATATCAGGGAGCTGCAGAGGCTGAATGGGAGGATTGCAGCTTTGAGCAAGTTTATTTCCAAATCTGCGGATAAGAGTCTTAATTTTTTCAGGGTGTTAAGAAAGGGAACGAGGTTTACATGGGATGATGAATGCCAAAGAGATTTCGAGAGTTTGAAAGAACACTTAGCTCAATTGCCTCAGTTGACTAAGCCGATGGTTGGGGACGTACTTTATCTTTATTTCTCCATAGGAGAAAGTTCCCTCAGTTCAGTGTTGATTAAAGAAGAAGGGGCAGCACAAAGGCCAATCTATTATGTTAGCAAGGTGATCCAGGGGGCTAAAATAAGATATTCCGAGACAGAGAAAGCAGCGTTGGCCATCATGGTCACCGCGAGGAGACTAAGGCCTTATTTTATTTCGCATAAGATAATTATCCGAACTAACTATTCTCTTAAACATGTATTAGGTCGAGCTAACTTATCAGGAAGGATGGTCAAATGGGCTGTAGAACTTGGAGAATACGAGGTGGACTTTGAGCCTCGGAGAGCAATCAAGGCACAAGCCTTGTCTGACTTTATACAGGAGACTACCCGCCCTGAACCAGAAAAAGAATGGCAGGTGTATGTTGATGGCTAGGTTACAGTTACAGGTTGTGCTGCAGGTATACTCATCATAGATCCTTGCGGGGGGTGAGTTGCAGTTCGCAGTGTGGTTCGAATTTCATACCTCAAACTATGGGGCTGAGTATGAGGCCCTAATCAGAGGAGCGGAGATGGTTGCAGAAATGGGAGGCCAACGGATAATCATTTATACAGATTCTCAGTTGGTAGCCCAGCAGGTGAAAGGAGAATATATGGCCAAGGACGAAAGGATGATGTTGTATCTGGAGAGAGTTGTAGAAGCCAGAAACAAATTCCAGACTTTTGAAGTGAGACAGATCCCTCGAGAAAAGAATGCGAAAGCAGACAGCCTGTCAAAGCTGGTCAGTTCGGTGATCATGGAGGGAGGAACCATCATCACGGTCCTGAGTGCAGAAAGAGAAGCAATCGTACCTGCGGTTGTAGCCATTGAAGAGGAGAATGATTGGAGATCAGAAATTCGAAAGGCTTTAGTTGGGGAGGACCCTCCTCAAGGGCGGAGAAAAGGGTAGAGTTGGAGAGCACGATTCTGCATAATCGGAGGATACTTGTACAAACGGTCATTCACACAACCATACTTAAGATGCTTGTCAGTGAATGAGGGGGAGTACATATTGAGGGAGATACATGAAGGATGTTGCGCAGATCACGCAGGTTCCAGGTCGATAATAAGGAAAGCATTGAGGGCAGGGTATTTTTGGCCGACCATGAGTAGAGATGAGAAGGAGCTGGTGAGGAAATGCGAGAAATACCAGAAGCATGGTCCTTTAATTCATGTTCCTGCAGAAGAAATGACAGCGATGCATGCGCCGTGCCCGTTTGCCAAATGGGGGATCGACTTAGTGGGCCCATTTCCTAGAGCAACGGGCAGAGAAAATTCCTCATAGTAGCCATTGACTACTTCAGTAAGTGGGTGGAAGCTACTCCCTTGGCCAAGATTGATGAGAATAACGTAATTAAATTCATGTGGAGAAACATTTTTTGCAGGTTTGGGGTACCGAAGATACTAATATCCGATAATGGTACCCAATTCAATGGAGCAATAGTACAAGCTTGGTGCGAAGAGATGGGGATTACCCAAAGATTTACTTCTGTGGCCCATCTGTTGGGGTTATACTGAAAAGTATGCTTTTTACTTTGTATAACCAAACTGAATTTCTTATTTATTTACTGAAATAAATTATTTATCACTGTTGCACTAAATATGAATGAATGTTATATATATATATATATATATATATATATATATATATATATATATTTATTGCAAACCCTTTCGATAAGAAAGTACGTATCACGTTGAAGTTAATTTGGTGATACCAGATCACAGAAGATCAAATTAACAGTCCTCGTGATTAAGTACAAATTCACAACCCAGATGGAAATGAACAATCCATCATGAACGGTTGAAGTGTAAGGCTCAGATTGGTTTGTCTTGACCAAGAGAATTACACTAGTGCATGACGATGCGCTGAATAGGACCTACAAGAGGATAAATTCTTCGGTACTGAATATACAAGAATTAGACCTCAGTGGTGCGTTATTTCTTAATCTCTGTTCCTTAAATAGGATCGTGTGAAATTAATAACTATTGCTTTGACTTATGATGGGAAGAAGATCATTGCGATTCGATACCTTATATCTTGGACAATATTATTAGTTACACGACGATCACTAAGATTTAATACGAAGAATCGTGTGCAAGCACGTCTTGCTTGATTTGTCTCCTTGGTGGGCTCAGAATCTTTATCATACTAAATCTTGCAAGTGGAAATTTATTTCCGGTATGGATAATAAAGTTGAGCTGTCTTTACTCCAAGGACAAAGATATTAATTAATACAAGCTTGTTCAGTGGCTTAATTAATTAGTGGACTAAGATAATCTTAAACACGGGAAATAATAACCGGGAGCCATATTATTGTGAAGTCGTAATGTGGGTTAAGATGGATAGTTCAATATTAATTTTATAGTGGAGTAAATTAATATTAATGAGCTTGAATAATATTTTGGCTAAATATTATGGTTTCATAGTGCATTGGAGGTCCAATCTTAATTCTCCTAAAGGCCCCTCAAATAGCCCAAATTAAAGTTCAATTAATGAAAATGAGAAGAAAATATTTTGCCTAATTTTTCACAATTATTTTCGAAAAATATGGTAGGAAAGAGAAAAAGATTTTTTCTTGATTTTCTTGGAAAGATCTTGTGGAATAAATATTCTTGAGATACAAGTTTATCCCATAAATTCAAGAAAGGAAAAAGATCTTATTTCTTCCCTACTTGAATGATATTTTCGAAAATAAGGGAGAAAGAAAGGATGAGAAGATTTTGTTGGGAGATATTTTGGGAAATAGAATATATTGGATATATTCTAGATTGTGTCTTGAGAAAGAAGCAAGGAAATTTCCCAATGCCCATATGACCTAAAATTTTTGTCCATCTCTACTCCTATAAATAGGGGATGAATTTTTCATCCCCAATTGCAATTCCATGTGTTGGAAAAATTAGAAATCCACAAAGGTGGTGGCAAAAATATTTTATTTTTCTCCTTTAAACTAAAATCGTTCGTTGAGAATCCTTCCACCGGATTACGTTCGTGGACGTGGGACATATTTGGGAAGGCACTTTGGGTTGATCCATCGTCTCAACGGTTGTTTCTACGAGAGGTTAATATTTACGTAATTCCTAGATTCTGCATGCTTAGGATTTACGTGGATTACTTGTACGCATGTTGCTTAATTGCTTGTTTAATTATTATGTTGAATTGATTTAGGATTAATTCATGCTAGTAATTAATTGATTAATTTAAATATATATTTAAATTCATCTCGAATAGATACCCCTTATTTCCCAACACCATCCTCAAGCAAACGGACAGGTGGAGGTGACCAATAGAACTATTGTGAATGAAATCAAGATCAGGCTAGACAAGTCTGGAGGGAGATGGGTTGATGAGCTTGAAGCGGTCCTCTGGGCCTACCGAACCACCCCAAGGAGGGCAACGGGCGAATCACCTTTTAATCTGGTATACGGAGCAGCTGCGGTCATTCCCGCAGAAATTGGGATCGAGTCTTATAGACTTCTGCATTTTGAGAAAGAACGCAATGAGGCCTTGATGCGAGAAAATTTAGATATGCTGGAGGAGGAGAGGGAAATTGCACACCTAAGGGCCGAAAAGTATAAAAGCCAAGTGAAGGCTGCATACAACAGGAAAGTCATTTTGAGGAAGTTCGAAGAGGGTGACTTGGTCCTCCGAAGGGCCGACACCCTGAAGCATACTGGAAAGCTGGATGCTAACTGGGAGGGACCTTACAAGGTCACGCAAGCCTTGAAAGGAGGAGAGTATAGATTTCAAGATATGGAAGAAAGACAGATAGCTCGTCCTTGGAATGTGTGCAACTTGAAGAAATTCTTCATCTGAGAAAAGACCTGCAGCCTCGAGGAAGCAGGAGGAGTAGTTAGTTTACTTTCTTGCTGCATTTTTAGCTTCACTGATACTTTTTCCTCCTTATAGGTTTCCCACTGGGTTTTACTATAAGGAGGTTTTGATTAGGCCGGCGTAGATCTCAGTGATGTATGATCTATGTTGATTTACCCTTTATTATATCAATGAAGCGTTTATGTTTTTGAATTCAAGGATGGATGAATTATTTGAGTAGAACTTAGGGTCCTTAAAGGGTGTCGAATTGAAAATTGAACTTTGTTAATTAAAGTTCTGAGAATTTATGGTCCTTAAAGGGTGTCGAATTGAAAATTGAACTTTGTTGATTAAAGTTCTGAGAATTTAAGGCCCTTAAAGGGTGTCGAATTGAAAATTGAACTTTGTTGATCAAAGTTCTGAGAATTTAAGGCCCTTAATGGCTGTCGAATTGAGAAAAACCTTTTGATTGAGGTATTGAAAAATTAAGGCCCTTCAGGGGTGTCGAATGGAAAACCTTTTGATTATTTGAAAAATCTCTTTTTATGATGCATTGAACTTTGAAAACAGATCAGCTAAGAAATGCAGAAACAGTGACTCCGAGAAGGAAGGACCTTAGGAGACTGCCCAGAAGGAGGCAACATATCCAATTATGTGAGATCTCTGGAATTTGGAGGTATGCGTATGAACCTTTTTTAAGTGCTTACTTAAAAACTTTTTGCATATTCAGATTGAGAAACATGTTCGAACTAGAAAAGATTGAGCCCCATTGAAAACTTGAGCTTTGATTGGATGCTTATGAGAAATCGGAGGTATGTATATACTTTGTTTATGCATGATTTTATTTGCGGGTAACCAGGCAATATGGGGATGTTCTTGAGTCCCTGTTCCTGCCTATCTTATCAAACGTATGAACATAAAGTAGTAAGTTAAAATAAAAATGACTTGTGACATATGAGTAAGAGCAAAAAGAGTGCATAACTGGCATAGGGGAGAGGGGATTAGTCCTGCGAAGCAAAAGATACCCAGACCACTCTCCCTGATAGAGGCGGGGGAGGATGACCTGGGGTATTATCCATAAAAAACTACTGGATCACCCCCCTAGTCAGAAGCAGGGATGGATGACCCAGGAAAAACCACAAGTATTCAGAGGAATTGAGTTCAGGGAAAGAAAGACATAATCCATCAAATAGAGTACCAGACAAAAGGCTTAAGGGAGGAAACAACTAAGAAGCTGGAGCTTGACCATTAGGGAGTGGAGCAGTCGATGTTACCTCCGTCTCCTGGAGCTGGGTAGAAGTGAAAAGGTCAGAAAGAGCTGTCCCCGGTGCTGGCACTTGAGAAGTGGTCACCTTGATTGGGATGCTCAAAGTCCTTTCAGAGCAGGAAGCAGAAACTGACTGTAGAGGACAAAGGGGAATGCGACAGGGAGTTAAATCCTCTAGCCCTCGTATCTTTTGTTGGAGCTTCTGTACCTCATCACTGATAAGGGGTAACCACCACTTTTCCTTAATGTCTCCCTCAGTATTACCTTTGAAGAAGCTTGGAGGATCCACTGCTTGCAAGGCCTTCTGTTTATCATAGGCCCCTGCAAACTCAGGAGATTCCCTCTGGGCTACCGCCGCATCGAAACCACTGTGAAAGAAATATTTGACATATGGCACCATATCAGATAGATAGCTGGCATGTTGCTGGTATTTTTCGATCAAGATCTTCTGGAGGGAGTTGAGAAATTGCTGACCAGCTTCAGCCTCGAACAAATTATTCAAACACATTTGAACCTCCAGGGCTTGAGCTTTCTTGGTTATTGTGGCCTCTAAAGAAAGTCGGGACGATAGCTGAGCTTGGGCACCTTTTAAAGAATCTTTCGCTGCGGTCAAATCCATCTCCAAAGCAGTGTTGTGGATATCCAACCTCTAAACAGTGGCCTCCAGCTTACGGATCTGAGCTTGAGCGACCGAGTACTTCTTCTTTTCAGAAGATAAAGAATCTTCCAAGGAATTCACTTGAGCTGAGAGTTGAGCTCCCTCATAGCTGGATAAATTGGAAAGCAGTACCCCTAGCTGCACAGTATGAGAAATAAATATATTTTTGATAAGTCGAATAATTGTAAAAAATGAAGGCATAGGATAGGTTGAAATGCCCAACCTGGGCATAGTAATCGGAGATTAACCATTGCTTCTCTTATCCGCTTAGGCATTGCAACCTGGTAGCCTCTTCTGAAGAAAGAGGTCTGCCAAAATAACGGATGCTTGGGGGAGTTGGGAGGGGATCCTCATCGATTTTGATAGGGGAAGTGGAAACTCCCGCTGATTGGCGGGTATGATATTTGTAGCGTACTTCTATTTCAGGTTGAGAGCTCGAACAGGGTACACCTTTACCCTTCAGATTCTTAGACTTCTTTGAGGCACCGCTATGAACGGGCACGGATTCGCTGGTTTCAAAGTCGGGTTGAGTGGCACTATGAGCAGGGATATTCCCGAGAATAGCTTTGGAAGTCTCCTTGGTGGCGGTACTCTCGGGGGCACTTCCCTAGGTTTGGTCGGCAGGACTAGATGATTCCTCTGCAAGCTTATTCTTCCACAACATCTCTGCAGAGGCATATAAGACCTGTGTAAGCCATAAAATTCATGGATACGAAAATACAATAGTAGAGTGATACGAGTGAAAGATTACCATCCGAGGGCCTTAAGGGGACTGTGATGGGGTAGAATCCAAAGTACGAAAGTATGCGGGGATTTGAACACAAATTCGGAAGGGAAAAGGGCTTCTTAATGGCTCGGATATTGAGATCATTCACAATCTCCAGAATAGGGGGAGGAAGTGGATAATGCGGAGCAGAAGTCCGCGGGTTTTTATAAATCCAGGTTTGATTTGAAAAACCCCAAGGAGTATCAAGGGTTACGAAGAACCAGAGGTTGACCCAATCTCTATTCACATTAGCGACTTTACCCAAGAGCTTACACTCGTTGGGGAAACGACCACACACATAAAAAAACCCACCAATAGTTTTACAGGTATACTCAGAGCAGAACATCTGGGCAGTGGGCTCTCCCCCATTACCCTTCAATAACATAAAAAAAGAAAGCATCAATCTAATGGCGTTGGGAGCAAACTGGTTTAAAGGGATCTGAAAAAGGTCAGAAATCTCGCACAGAATTGAAGGAATGGGAAAGTGAAGCCCAGCTTCTAGATGGGCATGCCAAAAAGCGAGGGTTTTTGAGCAACTAGGGTTTGAAGGAGGGCGATTAGGCCTTTCCCCTGCCTGGGGGAGTCAGATATCGTACGAGGGAGGGATGAGCTGATCATCTCGATAGTCGGAGAGGGTTTGGGGACCTAACTCGGAATCAGACCTAGGGTTCGACATAATTTTCTAAAAACACCACTACAAGGTAGGGTGGAGTGGGAGATATAACTGGAAACTCAGAAGATGTAGTGGAATGCCCCAAAGAAGAAGTTGGTCGAAAGAGAGCGACGAAAGGCAAAAGACGATGATGGGAAAGAGTGTTGAGAAAGAAGTGAAAAGAGAAGATCCAGAGCCATTAATTGGGGAGACTAGACGGCGACCTAGTGGGCCCCTAGCTTCTTGGGAACCAAAGGGTTACATATTCGAAAAGCCTGCCCAATTGGGAAGGCGGGATAATTGTCAGGGGGGACAAATAGCCTCCCTCGAGGGGAGTAACTATGAGAAGAAGCCCCAGGAGTACGATTTACTCTCAAGAGTAGAATCACTTCTTGAGAGTAAGGGGGAGTAGTTGATGGGGAATATTTATGTCGTCCAACGGGAAAGAGCTATGTGGAGGTTTGACTACATATTAGAAGAATTAAAGAGTGGTCGCATGGGCTGAAGAGATAAAGAGATGAGTTGGGCTTGGAAGAGATGCCCAAGACTTTGATATCCGAGCAGACTGGAGAGGCCCTGAACTAAGGGGCCTGGAGGAAAACAAGGCCCAATAAAGGGAAGCAAGCTGAGAAGATGGGCCCAGGAGGATAACCTAGGCCCTAGAGACTAAGGATTTAGGGAGCTGGGCCGAACTGGACTGTTAAATCTAAGAAGATTGGACCCAAGGAAGTCGAACCCAAGACTGTGGACCTCGGTCCGAAAGATGCCTTAGTGGGCTTAAGGAGTAATAGCCCATGGAAGGAGAGATTAATCAAGACCGTTGAAAGAGAGGATATCAAAGGTGGGAGAGTCCTAGTTCGCGTGAATAAGGTAGCGAATTCAGGGAGTTAGTTCCGATATTCAGGGGATCCGGGTACAGGATGTTGGAGGTTGCGAAATAAGTGGAACTGGAGGAATTATGATCTAAGACTTGTTTCAACGACCCGAAAAATGGAGAAAAGAACATGGGAACGTGGGCTAACTCCAAAGGGAATGGAGATTAAGGCAAACCCACGATCTAAACATGGGGAGGGGGGGGGGGAATAGAAAAGACTCCGACTTGAGGGATTTAAATATCCCTTCCAGGTAGCACAAAACACACAAGCACATATTTTACCTAAGTTCGAGTTTTTATATGATTATTTAGATTTGGATTTTTACTGACTTGAGCGTCGGAGAGCCCGCGCTGGGACCCCCCCGGCGTGTTCATTTCAGGTGATTACGTGGCGTTGGAGATTTTTCTATGGTCAAAGCTTGAGGTCTTGCAAGATTCAATACGTGGACTCCCGTTGAATTTAGGTCATATTTCAACCATCTTTTCCACACCACTAGCAAAATTGTTAAATTATCATTTCAACAAGTATACCAACTCTATCCTTCAATAATGTAGCCAACACACAACTAACACATCTTTCCAGAACCACGTACACTGAAAGCTTCACATTCACAGATACCTCCGAATAGAAAAAATTAGGGCACAAAAAGTAAAACATAAAAGTGAAAAAAGAAAATAAAAATGGTGAAGATGTCAAATTAAAAGCAACATTTGATCGCCTCCGCCAATAGAAATCCAGAAAAATAAAATAGAATTCAACCAACAATCAAATCCAAACATGCAACCACACAAACAAACGAATCAAAAAAAAGAAAACCAAAAAAATAAACCTCAGATCCGCAGTGGTTGTACCTTATAGAATCGCTGCCGTCGTCACTCCACGTGCCACCACAGCCAAGAATCGACCAAGAAATCGCCAAAATAAAGCCCAAAATCGGCCACCACCGCGCTACCATCAGCCTACAAACACCGCGAGCCGCGACCGCCATCCCCCCGTCACCCAACTCGCGGAAAACCAGATCCACTCGCTCGGCTACCCCTCGTGAAAACCCACAGACCGCCTTCGATCCCTCGCAAAACCACCGACCTCGACACCACCCAACTTCGACAACTCCACCCCCTCGTGAAACCAGCGCGTCGGACGCCGCCCAAGATCCCGTCGCGAATTAGAGAGAGAGAGTGGTCGTGAGAATTTTGAGAGTGAGAAATGAGAGACAGTGAGAGGTGTCTGATTTGTGGGGAATTAGGATTGGTTTTTGAGTTGTGGACCCAACTTGTGTCATTGTACTATTGTAATAAAAATTTAAAATAAGAGTAAAAATGTCTCATTTTGTACCTTAGAATCACTATCTTTTTCTTTTGTATTTTAGAGTACTTTTGACTCAAAATTTGTATATAAGAGTCTTTATTTCCATATACATATATATTCCACACAACTTGACTTAATTACATTACTAGGATTTTGTATAAAATACTTATCGGTACTTATAAATTGTGTTAAAATTGACTCTATAAAAATTCAAAGATAAATAAATCCATAAGTTCTGACATTATTGGATTGAATTTTGGTCATTTTGCCTTTTAGAAAGTGGTTGTCGTGTTGTAATACACTAGCTAGCTCTACCTTGTCCTAATTTACAAAGGCATACATATTTTATACAAGTTCTTCCCTGTGGTCCATAACATGAAAAACTTTGCCCAACAATGGGAAAACTTGATGTTCATCATATTATCATATTGCAATCTCACCTAATGCCTTGTTTGGTTTGAACTTTGGACTAAAATAGAATACATGTACAAGTTGGCCACAGAGCAATTATGTCTTATCCAGAGGGAAAAAAAAAATCTAACTCTGTTTTCGATTTAACCTTTTTTTTCAAATCATTATTAAAAGAGTAAATTCATTATGAACTAAATTAGCTTGAACTTCTTTTTTTTTTAAAGTAAAATTTAAATATACAAAATTTATAATATAATTTAACATACGAAATATAACGTTTCAAAAAATATTCAATTTATAAGTTATTTTTCTTAATATTATAAAAATATTACATTTTACATTTTAAAATGTACAATCAAGTTCACCTTAAAAACCTTATATGTTAAAATGTATAATCAAGTTCACATGTGAATAGTATGAAATTCATTTGTAGGACTCATTTCCGTAATTAGTAAACAAAGAAATGAATTAAGAAGCAAAAATAATATATTACTATATGTGTACACAAAAAATATACAATTACAAGAGTCAAAAAATTTAACTAAGAGGTTCTTACTTGGTTGGTGGGTGTGGAAATTTATTCCACCTACCCTCCATTACTTCATCATAATCATGTATACACTATACTTACCAACTAATTAAGCATAAAAAACCCTAACCATATTACTGATGCAAACATGGTTCTTGGTGACATCAACATCACCTTATCTATATAAACTAATTAAATTAAAAAAATATCTAGAAAAATATCTGAAATTTCCTCCAAAGTGGTAGTGGGCTGGTGGTGGGCCATCCATCTTTTACACTGTAGCCTGTAGGGTTGTAGGTGAAGCTTCTCCAATAATTTAATTAAACAAAATAAAAATCAACAGCCAATCAAAAGTTCTCTTTATGGAACTCAAATTTGGTATTGGTCTTGTGTGAAAAATCTGATGCCAGCTGCCTTAACTCTTTCACTGGTGGTGGGGCCCCACAGTAGAACACTCCTGCAAATATTATTGTTGTTAAATTTTGGCCCCTAATGTTATGGTGAGGTTCAAATAGACCCCTCAACTATTTTTTGTACTTTTGAATTCTTTTCCTTTTCAAAATGTACAAACTATAACTTAAGAGTTGTTTGAGTGCTAAAAGTGACCAAATTAACAAGAGAAGATTTCTTACCAACTCTTGAATTAGGATGATTGAGGGCAATTCGTTTGTAGACGGTACGCCAGTTAGGCTTGGCGAAATGGGACTTTACGCGTGTTCCTGAGACGACGTCAACTCCATTTTTGGCGTGGTTGATAGATTGAAGCATAGTGATGAGAGCGGAACGAGCATCCCCTTCCTCGTACACGCTCGTGCAATAATTGTGCATTTCTATCACGCCCTTGTGATCCGTCTCAGCAACCTCGTTCATCACACCTTTGAACCAATCGAAAGAACCTTGTTCTCTCGTCACCCAATAGAAGTAGGCCCTACTTGTCTTGAAACCGTTGCTTTGTCTCCCATTCACCGACTTTTGTTCTCCGTTTCCATCCTCCAACGCGTTCGTTTCTTCCTCCATCGCTTTGATGTTGTTCATTATGTCCTTCACGACGCTAATCATAGGGGTCGCGCCTATCCCCAGCCCCACTAGCAACACGACGTCGTATTTTTTGTAGTCTTGCGTTGGTGCTCCGTATGGACCGTCGATCAACACTCTCGGAAAGCTACAAAGGTTGCATAATTAATATAATTAACCACAATATTTTTTATGATCATTCATTCATACTATAAAAAAAATTAAAAGTACTCACTTGGGATTATTCTCGCCTTGCAAACAATCGGCCCTAAGGAGCCCACTCTTTCCGTTGGGTGGAGGCTGACAAACCTACCAACGACCAAAACAAAAGTTCCAACATTTAGCAACGACTCGAATAATATACGCTACGTGCATTAAATGACATCATTTACAGCAGTAATGTTATATATTTTTTATTAAATGAGATTTGATTACCTCTGAGAAAACAGATTTAAGTTGTCTAGTCCAGTCACCAAGAGTCCTTATGTGAACACTAACATAATCATCCATGGGTGCTGATGTAATTGAAAATGGATGCCTGCAACAAGTATCATTTCATCAATCCATGTATCATATCACTATGCCAAGTTCGCTGATAGACAACGTTGGAACGAAAAAAGGGTTACAAACGTACCATTCGAATGGAGAAACAGCTGCACAATTAACAAACATGTATTGTCCACTTTTGTATTTGAATCCTTGGGGTTTTGACATGTGAAGTGTAAGCACATTTCCTGGGTAAACAGCCACCTTCATGTCCAATTTGCAAACAAAAACAACAATTAGTTATTAATTAATTATGATCAATCGCGATAATTATCTTCAGATGTGATATTTTAACGTACCTTTAAGATCTTTACGGCCTTAATGCTCGATCGAAATGCTCTGATCAATCTTTCACCAGCATAGAGCGCGACTGGAACCGACAAATACATCCATGTCTGAAGTAATTTCATTAAAAATCAGAATTGCAATTCTGTTATAATTGTACGTACTCTGTGACAGTGTACAAATATTTTATTAAGAGATGGGGGTAATTACCGTTTTCTTGTACCAATCATGGGTCAAATAGAGCTTGATTCCATGAATAATGAGGGCAGCATAGACAATTACAAAAAGGTGGTGTGAGTACCAAAAGGCATTGAAGCCTGTGAGTTTGTTCAATGGCTTTGGTAGGTTTATTCTGTTCCTTCTAAACCATGGGGAAGCAAGTGTGAAAGCTATTGCCATTAGAACCACCATTATAACCCCTGTCACCCCTTCCCATCCTTTCACAAACCACCAATAGCTCGACGGTTGATCTTCCCCGAAGAAATCCTCCAACGGCTCGTACTCCTCAGGGGTCGCGTGTAGCAGACGGGGGAAATCGCACGCTAAATGGCTAATCCCGTGTGTTCCTACTCCTAACGCGATCGCAATTGCAATCACCTTGTGGAAATTGAGATTGTCGTCGAATGGAACAGCGACGCCTAGCTTGGTCTTGTTCCGTAGCCAGGTGATGGTGTTCCGACAGACGGGGAGCAAAATGAGAGCCATGTTGAGCTTCAGCGTCTCGGCTGCGCCCTTGGCCATACACACACAATGCCCCATCACTTGAAATACTTCTCTATTCTTGTATTGAATGTATTTGTAAGTGAAAAGCCCAGCCATTACTCCAATCCACAATGCCATCACCCAAACTCTTTGCCAATTGTCTAGTAAAAAGTAATGAAACTCTCTGTACTTTCTCTTTACAAAATGATCCTGTCTTGGCTTCAGCCTCTCACTCAACATTTTGCTCAAATTACGACTCTCCCCCCCTCTCACCGATTGGCTCGGCCCCTGTAGTAGTAGCATCTCCAGGTTTTCTACCTGTAAGTTTCAATATTAACCAAAACAGTATCAGTTGCTTCATTCAAAAGTATTACTTCTTTGAATTCATATAAAAATGTATATTTTATACCATAATGTATCCAAGCTCGTTAGGATCCAATTCCTCCATGATTAGTCTTGCATATTCATCTGCTTGCTTTTGAATATTCGACAGCTTGTTGGCAGAAGCACTTAACGTAATAATCTGCAAATTAATGAAATAATCACCTTTGATTAATTCGTGCGTGCATACTCGGTCGTAGAATATTTCCAAGGACAAACTAGTTCATCATTTGACTTGTCGTGCATGGAAGTTGAAACACGGAATTTACAATAATTAAATTAATTAATTAATAAGTAGTTTAATAATTCAAATAAATAAATATTTGAATAAACAATAATAGTCGTACCTCCCTGACTTCCTCCTCTGCTATTCTACCATCAGCGTCTTTATCAACCCTGTGTTGACCAAATTAATGATTTTAAGAATTCATAAAGCCAAACTAATTAATGATACGTGATGGTTACATACTATAAAAATTTAATTAATTCAAGATTCTTTTTGTTCTTACATGTCAAAGAAAGTTTGAAGACGAGAATCGAAACTCTGATCGGCGATTTGGTCCCAGAACTCCTTCAACTGTGCTTTATTAACGATGCCGCCGGTGATGTTCCTCCGCCGTGCAAGCGAATCGAAAAGCTCGCCGGCGAATTCCTTAGACTCCTTGTTCATACCTGAAAATTACATTATTAATTATTAATTAATGAACTTGAATTCGAGCTTAACTGAAAATTACAATTGGTTTGATTCTCATCCAATTTTTGCTAAAAAAATAGAAATTATGTCGTATGCAATGCATGGCCTTTTAGGACCATAATTGCAACAATCGGTAAAGTATAAGACCAAATTGAAAATTCCAAAACTTTTACGACATTTTGCAAAAAAGTCTCTAACTTACCAATTGGATCAATTTTCATTCCATTTTCATTGGAAAATAAAAAACAACATCCTTTGATATCACCGAAATATAAAAAAGTTATCATCTCATTTAAAAAATGTGATATTATGGTTTATGATTTTCCAACAAAAATAGAATCAAAATTGAAACAATTAGCAAATTATGAACAAAATTAAAAATCCAAAAATTTTCAGGACCATTTGCTAAAAAACTTCTAAATCGTGGTAGAAATTGATTTTTTAAAATTTATATTTACCAATGCATTCACCGAACTGCGAGCGAGACAGCAACCCGTTAGTAGCCGCGGTCAAATCATCAAACCGCTTCTCCACCCCAGTCCATGCGGCGGCGCCGTCCGTCTTGCTAATAAACTTCAGCCCCTTGAGCGCGTGCGCGGCGGCGGATTTTGTCCGATCGAACCTCCCCGCCGGATGCGGGCGGCGATTGATGGACGCCAGCCTCTTGAGCTCCTGCGACACCTGGCGTATCCTAGAAGAAGCGTTTCTAACCACCGACGACCCGAAAGAAGACTTCTTCTCCAGCCCCCTGGCCAGAAACGCCAGCTCCGGGTCCTCCACCTCGCCGCCGCCGGCGGTCTTCACGCTGTGCACCGCCACCGAGTCCTCCCTCACGTCGAGAGTGATCTCGACATAGTCGTCCGCGGCCGCGACAGCGGACGACGAGTCGGGGATGGAAAAGCGCGCGCTTTTCTTACCCGTCCTCTTGTTCAGCGGCCCGCTCAGCGGACCGCTGTACGAGGATCTGTCGGTGGTGGCGCCTCCACCGCCGCCGATCTCGGTGTCGGAGTGGTAATGGTTACTCTCCGAGTTCTTCATTTGGTTTTGATTAATTCTTCGGATGTGAAATGGGATGAAGAAATGGATGATTTTTGTGGTGGGGTGAGATATTTATTTTATTAAAATTGGGGGAAATGGATATATGTGAAATGGAGTTTTTTTTTGTATATATATAAATTGAGGTCAATGTAGGAGAGAGGGATGGTTTGACCTGCGTTTGATTGCCCCTCACTAACACACATGCTTTGAATATTACTACACACACGCGGTAGAAACTTCTTTCCGTTTTGCCGCCTTTTTATTTTATTAATTTCTTGTTAGGGAAGATGATATACTCCTATTTTGAGTTTACACGTTTAAATCTGGTTTCAATCCATCAATCATGTATTGGAGTCCTACCAAACACCCCCTCCCCAAATTTACTTTGGATTCTCCATATTTGAATTTTCTACTCTGATCATTTATGTGTTATTGAAAAGACGAGGTGGAATACTTCAACATATTACAGCATCGCAACTTATATTGAGAGATTGTGGGTTTAAGTTATTATTTGTCTAATTAAAATAAATATATTACTAAATACTCCCTCTACCCCAGATTATTAATAGATTAGTATAATTGTTTTATAAAGTGATACTCCATGTATGCCACATAAATTTATACACTGGATTGGACACACGAAAGTAGAAAATAAAATAATGAGTAGGCATTTGAGGGGTAATTTTATAAATCTCAATGAAAATAAAAATAAAAATAAATATCATGAATTCAAACTTCATTATATACATTTCAATGATTGATTACACCAAATAATGCAGGACTGTCTAGTGTGATTTACCTTGTGATTTATGAGTTATTATACGATGATATGATTTATCCAGTATGCATCATTGAAAGTCAGCTAGGATATGTTTGTTTCGAAATTTAGGTGAACTGGGGTCATGAATTCAAAATTCTATGCATTTAAAAGTTTTGGTAAAAAGTATGTGTTTTTTATTTTTAGATTTTGATTGGGAGAAATTTTACTTTATGTCAAATGAATGTTTAATAGCGATTATGTTGTATTATTATATTGATGGAATTGTGTAAAATAAAGAAGTTTGTTTTATCCCACATTGGATTGTATCAAAAGTTGGAAGACTTCCTAATACTATAAGAAGTCCTATTCTGTCCCACATCGGATTGTGGAAAAAGGTGAAGGGCTTCCTAATGCTATTTAAGAAGTCCAGGTCTCTTTGATACAAGTGAATCAGTCGGTTTCGATTTTGGGCTTATTAATTTAGGTCCAATCAGTTTGGTGCATCAGTTGGTTTCGGTTTTGGGCTTATTAATTTAGGCCCAGTCAGTTAGGGGTTATTATTTATATTCTCATTTGAGTTGTATATTGTTGTCGGTTCTGAATAATATACGAAATCCTCTCTTCTGCCCGTGGACGTAGCTAACAAATTGTTAGTGAACCACGTAAAATTTCGGTGTTGGTTTATTCGGTTTATTTATCATTTTTATACCTTTCTCGCATCAGTTATAACAAACTGGTATCTAGAGCCTTGTTGGGGGTTTCTGCAATTTGGCGAGAAAGATGACGGGTGGGATAAACGTGAAAATCGACAAGTTCACGGGGAAGAACAGTTTCAGTTTATGGCAGATCAAGATGCGTGCCTTGTTGATGTTGGGAAATACGGGGTGCCCGAATCTATTCGAGGTGTATTTAAATACATATTTAAATTATTCAATTAATTACTAACATGAATCAATCCTAAATTAATTCAACATAATAATTAAATAAGCAAAAACAACATGCGTACACGTAATTCACGTAAATCCTAAGCATGCGGAATCTAGAAGTTACGAAATTACATACCTCGTAGAGACAGTCGTTGAGACAATGGATCAACCCAAAGTGCCTTCTCAAATATGTCCCAAGTCCACGAATGTAATCCGGTGGAAGGATTCTCATGAACGATTTTAATAAAGGAGAAAACTAAAAATATTTGTCACCACCTTTGTGGATTTCTAATTTTTCCAATACGTAGAATTACATTGGGGATGAAAAACTCATCCCCTATTTATACTTGAGGTGGTGGTCGAATTTTTGGGGAAAAATAATAAGGGAAAAATCTTTTTTTTGATCTTCAAGAAATCTTGAATATATCTCATATATTATTTTCTCCATAATTAAAATAATCCACAAAAATCCCACATTCTCTTATTATGGAATTTTCTAAATAAATGAGGGAGTAGTAATCCAAGATTTGGATCTTCCTGAATTTATGAGATATTCTTGTATTGCAAGAATACATATCTCCCACAATATATTTTCAAGAAAATCAAGAAAATCTTTCCTTCCCTTATTTACTCAAAATTTCCGAAACTTTCTTAATAAATAACCAAGTGGGAGATTTCTTGAATTTAATGAGATAATCTTGCATTCCAAGAATACTTATCTTCATTCCATAACAAAATTCAAAGAAAATCCTTCTCTCCTTTTATTTATTAATTTTGAAATTAATTAGAAAAAATAGGCAACAATAATATTGTTTTCTCCTTTTCATTAATTGGACTTTAATTGGGTTATTTGAGAGCCTTTAGGAGAATTAAGATTGGACCTTCAATGGTCTATGAAACTTTAATATCAAGCCAACATATTATTCAAGCCCATTAATATTAATTTACTCCACTATAAAATTAATATTGAAATATCCATCTTAATCCATATTATGAAGCTTCAATGATATGGCTCTCGGATATTATTTTCAGTGTTTAAGATTATATAGTCCACTAATTAATTAAGCCACTGAAAAAGCTTTATATTAATTAATATTTTTATCCTTGGAGTAAAGACAACCCAACATTATTATCCATACCGGAAATAAATTTCCACTTACAAGATTTGGTACGATAAAACTTCTGAGCCCACCAAGGGGACAAATCAAGCAAGACGTGTTTGCACACGATTCTCCGTATTAAATCTTAGCAATCGTCGTGTAACTAATAATATTGCCCAAGATATAAGGTATCGAATCACGTTGATTCTCTTCCCATCATAAGTCAAAGCAATAGTTATTAATTTCACACAATCTTATTTAAGGAACAAAGATTAAGAAATAACGAACCACTGAGGTCTAATTCTTCTATATTCAGTGCCGAAAAATTTGTCCTCCTGTAGGTCCTATTCAGCGCATCATAATGCACTAGTGTAATCTCTTGGTCAAGACAAGCTAATCTGAGCTTTACACTTCAACCTTTCGCGATGGATTGTTCATTTCCATCTAGGTTGTGAATTTGTACTTAGTTACGAGGAATTGTTAATTTGATCTTCCGTGATCTGGTATCACCAAATTAACTACAATGTAACACGTACTATTTGTTGAACAGGTATGTAGTAAATATATATAACATTCAATCATATTTAATGCAACAGTGATAAATAATTTATTTCAGTAAATAAATAAGAAATTCAGTTTGGTTATACAAAGTAAAAAGCATATTTTCCAAAGATAACCCCATAACGGGCCGTTCGCCCAAATCAAGCCTCTCCCTTCCGCGCCTGCTTCGCTGCGCCAAGAATTGATCTCGCCCGGCGCCGTGCGCCAGGCCCGTTCGACTAGCTACGTCTGCATCACGTGTGTGCCTCCCTTGGCACATTTCGTGCAACGCACGTCACCCACGTACGGTTCTGGATCCATTTTAATTTCTCGCATCCGTCTTCGTCTTCGATCAGGTTACAATTTATTTTACAAAAATAAACAAACCTAAATCTAGACTAGTCTATTATATTGAACAAATCAAATAGCTGAATCTACTCGTGGATTTTCTCACGAGAAAAATAAATTCGAACAAGTCGAATTAAAACCAACCATACGCATGAAATAAATAAACACATTAAATGCCATGACAATTGGATACCTGCAAAACAGATCTAGCAATTCTACTATCCAATTTTTAATAAAATTTAATGGTCAACATAATTTAAATAACAATTTAAAAGCAGAGCTCGAAATCGAGGCTCTGATACCAGTTGTTAGGAAATTAGGGGTGCCCGGATCTATTCGAGATGAATTTAAATACATATTTAAATTAATCAATTAATTACTAGCATGAATTAATCCTAAATCAATTCAACATAATAATTAAACAAGCAATTAAACAATCATGCGTACAAGTTATCCACGTAAATCCTAAGCATGCGGAATCTAGGAATTACGTAAATACTAACCTCTCGTAGAGACAACCGTTGAGACGATGGATCAACCCAAAGTGTCTTCCCAAATATGTCCCACGTCCACGAACGTAATCCGGTGGGAGGATTATCAACGAACGATTTTAATTTCAAAGGAGAAAATAAAAATATATTTGCCACCACCTTTGTGGATTTCTAATTTTTCCAACAATGGAATTGCAATTGGGGATGAAAAATTCATCCCCTATTTATAGACTAGGGGGACAAAAATTAGGTCTAGTTGGGCATTGGGAAATTTTTTTGCTTCTTCCTCAAGATACAATCTAGAATATATCCAATATATTCTATTTCCCAAAATATCTCCCATCAAAATTTCCTCCTCATTTCTTGATCAATATTTTCGAAAATATCATATGAAATAGGAAGAAATAAGACCTTTTTCCTTTCTTGAATTTATGGGATAAACTTGTATCTCAAGAATACTTATTCCATAAGATCTTTCCAAGAAAATCAAGAAAAAATATTTTCCTCTTTCCTACCCAAATTTTCGAAAATCATTGTGAAAAATTAGGCAAAATATTTTCTTCTCATTTTCATTAATTGGACTTTAATTTGGGCTATTTGAGGGGCCTTTAAGAAAATTAAGATTGGACCTCCAATGGACTATGAAACTATAATATTTAGCCAAAATATTATTCAAGCCCATTAATATTAATTTACTCCACTATAAAATTAATATTGAACTATCCATCTTAACCCACATTACGACTTCACAATAATATGGCTCCCGGTCATTATTTCCCGTGTTTAAGATTATCTTAGTCCACTAATTAATTAAGCCACTGAACAAGCTTTATATTAATTAATATATTTGTCCTTGGAGTAAAGACAGCTCAACATTATTATCCATACCGGAAATAAATTTTCACTTTTAAGATTTGGTATGATAAAGATTCTGAGCCCACCAAGGGGACAAATCAAGCAAGACGTGCTTGCACACGATTCTCTATATTAAATCTTAGCGATCATCGTGTAACTAATAATATTGCCCAAGATATAAGGTATCAAATCGCAATGATTCTCTTCCCATCATAAGTCAAAGCAATAGTTATTAACTTCACACGATCCTATTTAAGGAACGGAGATTAAGAAATAACGCACCACTGAGGTCTAATTCTTGTATATTCAGTACCGAAGAATTTATCCTCTTGTAGGTCTTATTCAGCGCATCGTCATGCACTAGTGTAATTCTCTTGGTCAAGACAAGCCAATCTAAGCCTTACACTTCAACCTTTCATGATGGATTGTTCATTTCCATCTGGGTTGTGAATTTGTACTTAATAACGAGGATTTTTAATTTGATCTTCTGTGATTAGGTATTACCAAATTAACTTCAACGTGATACGTACTTACTTATCGAACGGGTTTGCAATAAATATATATAACATTCATTCATATTTAGTGCAACCGTGATAAATAATTTATTTCGGTAAATAAATAAGAAATTCAGTTTGGTTGTATAAAGTAAAAAACATACTTTTTAGTATAACCCAACATGAACGAGGGATGCAAATTCTGTCAAAAGAGAATTTTCTTGGTGCCACAAGGTCACTGGTCTTGGCTTCTGTGAGCACTGTGTTTTTTGGAAGCTTCATCACAGCAAGTTTCCCAAGGCAATTCATAGAACAAAAAACACACTTGATTATATCTATTCTGATTGTTGGGGTCCTTCTCGTGTTGAATCTTTAGGAGGTAATAGATACTTCGTGTCCATGATTGATGACTACTTAAGAATGACTTGGGTAATTATGATGAAGCATAAAAGTGAAGCTTTCAAGAGTTTCGAGCAATGAAAGACGTTGGTGGAAAATCAAACAGGGAAGAAAATAAAAAGGCTGCGAACTGATAATGGTCTGGAATTCTGTTCTTCTGATTTCGATGAGTTCTGCAAGAATGAAGGGATCGCAAGACATCATACAATATGAGATACACCACAACAGAATGGTGTAGCGGAACGCATGAATCAAACACTTCTGTAGAGAGCTCGGTGCATGCTCTCTAATGCTGGATTAGCCCGAAGATTTTGGGCAGAAGCGATCAGCAATGCATGTTACCTGATAAATCGTGCACCTCACACAGGTATCAACCTCAAAACACCTTACGATGTGTGGTCTGGTAAGTCTGCATATTACTCTAATTTGAGAGCTTTTGGATGTACTGTTTATTATCATGTAAATAAGGGTAAATTGGAGCCAAGGGCGAAGAAAGGAGTTTTTGTGGGCTATGGAAACAGTGTTAAGTGGTATAGAATCTGGTTTCCATCAGAAAGCAAAGTCATACTTAGCAGAAATGTTATTTTTGATGAGAATTCTATGTTTAACCCCACTGTAAAGTCTATCGTTGTATCAGAAAATAATAATGTTGACCAACAGATGGAGCAGAGTTAGTAACAAAATGAAGATGGAGAACAACACTCACATTCTGACACCGAGCTGAAAGATGCATCACCACCAGAATCTCAACCATCTGAGACAAGACCGTACACGTATAGTATAGCTCTTGATCGAGCTAGAAGGATTGGAGTTGAGGCTCCAAGGCGATATAGGTTTGAGGATATGGTGGGTAATGCATTACAGGTTGCTGAAGAGGTGGATTCTCATGAGCTATTCACCTACGAAGAAGTTGTTACATGTACAGAGTCTACCCAATGGCCTGCTGCCATGGGAGATGAGATGGAGTCACTTCACAAGAATATGACTTGTGAGTTAGTCAAGAAGTCTAGGGAGAGAAAGATTATTACATGCAAGTGGGTCTTCAAGAAGAAGGAATGAATATCACCTGCTGAGGGTATCAGGTATAAGGCAAGAATCGTTGCTAGGGGGTTCCATCAGAAAGAAGGAGTAGACTATGATGAGATTTTCTCACCTGTGGTCAGACATACTTCTATTAGAGTGTTACTTCAAATGGTAGCACATCAGGAGTTGGAACTTGAACAACTCGATGTGAAGACAGCTTTTCTACATGGAGAGTTGGATAAAGAGATATACATGACCCAGCCATATGGTTTCCAAGTTCCCGGGAAAGAAGAGTACGTTTGCAAGTTGAAGAAGTCCTTATATGGGCTAAAGCAGTCTCCAAGGCAGTGGTACAAGAGATTTGATGGTTATATGACATATCTTGGCTACGATAGGAGTTCGTATGATAGTTGTGTGTATCACAACAAGCTGGAAGATGATTCATTTATCTACTTGGCCTTATATGTTGATGATATGCTGATAGCTGTAAAGAACAAGTCAGATATTCAGAAGCTAAAAGTTCTTCTCAGTGCTGAGTTTGAGATGAAGGATTTGGTTGCTGCCCAGAAAATTTTGGGAATGGAGATTCATAGGGATAGAAGACAGAAGAAACTTTTCCTTTCACAAAAGGATTATATTCGGAAGATATTATCAAGGTTTGGTATGTCTACAACTAAACCTATTGATACTCCAAGTGCTACAAATATTCATTTGTCTATTGCTTTCGCTCCTAAATCTGCTGAGAAGGAGTACATGTCTCGGGTTCCCTATGCTAGTGCAATAGGGAGTTTGATGAATGTTATGGTCTGTACCAGACCTGATCTTGCACATGTTGTTAGTATTGTCAGCAGGTTTATGGCTCAACCTGGAAAGGAACATTGGCTGGCTGTGAAGAGGATATTTCGGTACCTTAGGGGTACATTTGATGTCGGTCTCATTTATGGAGGTGATACGAATTATTTAGTTTCAGGCTATTGTGATTCTGATTATGTGGGAGATGTTGACAGTAGAAGGTCTATGACCAGTTATGTTTTTACTCTTGGTGGTTCTGTTGTAAGTTGGAAGGTAACTTTGCAGCCTATAGTTACTTTGTCTATTACAGAGGCAGAGTACATGGCCTTGACTGAAGCAGCCAAAGAAGGAATCTGGTTGAAAGGGCTGGTTAGTGATCTTGGTCTACATCATGATTATGCAACTGTATTCTGTGACAGTCTGAGTGCAATATGTTTAGCCAAGGATCAAGTTCATCATGAGAGAATGAAACATATTGATGTCAGGTATCATTTTCTAAGAAATGAGAACAGGGTTAAGGTAAATAAAGTTGAAGTCAAGGTGGAGACAATGAAGTTTTCTGTTATTTTACCAAGGTGGAAATTTGTTGGAATTGTGAAAAATAAAGAAGTTTGTTTTATCCCACATCAGATTGTATCAAAAGTTGGAGGACTTCCTAATACTATATGAAGTCCTATTCTATCCCACATCGGATTGTGGAAAAAGGTGAAGGGCTTCCTAATGTTATTTAAGAAGCCCAGATCTCTTTGATACAAGTGTTGTACCCGGTTTTGTTACCGGCGAACAAGCAAACAATTTAGTAATGTTCCGATCAATACCACGGGGAAAGCAATAAATGACAAGTGATTTGATTACCCAGTTCGTCTTTGGAATAGACCACATCTGGGGGCACCAAGCCAGGATTTGTACTGTATAATATATGCCTAGAGTACTAAGATTTCGATAATTTACAATGTGCATTACAAGTTATATTTATAGACAGAAATCTAGGGCTACAGTCTTCGTGGGCTGATTAGGGCTTCCTTCCTTGCTCCGCAAGTCGCGCTCACGGATATGCTTTCCCTGGTTACATCCCGAGAAATCCGCCTCACCATAATTGCCCGAATCTTGTCCATATTTATCTCTAACCGAAGTCGTGACTTCTTCGACTGCGATGTCCAATTCTTTCAAGTCGCTCCACGACTTCTTTGCTACGTCAAGCCACTAGCGACCTTCCGAGACTTCAAAGTCGCCTCCCACCTTGCTCCAGCTGGATGAAGTCGGATAACAAGCTAAACATGAGATTGCTCAATCCCAATCCTCCATTAGGTCGGGTTATTTCCCCGTACAATAATTGCCCCTCAAGATGAGCTCGCGAGCTCGCTACGGGATCTTATCTTGAACCGTTGATATTCGTCGACCTACGGAAAGCCGATCTTGGGATCTATGTCCAAGTCAAGTCTCTATCCTTGGGGAGCCGTATGGTCGCCTAGGTTTCCCCAATCGGTGTGACAAGTGACAGGATGGTAATGATGGTGCGGCAGGCTGAGGACATTTCAAGCTGCGAGTTCGCCCAATCGGCGATCGTGTGCTTCCTACGTGTCGCTCACGTCGCCCTAATTTCCGCGGGGGTCCCCAAGAATTTCAAATTTATACTTTCGACCCATTGCCTCTTTATAAATGGGTCTAGGGTTCCTCCTCAAAAGCCTTCCTCCCTCTCGTCTCTCGAAACTCCGGCTTGAATTTTCTGGCTATTCTTCAGGCACTCAGAAGCTTTTCAGGTAACCGTCTTTCCCCAATTTCACATCAATGGCTTCTTGTTCCCGATCTGCTCCCACGCCCCCTCCATTCCTGGTTTCTTCACCTTCCGACGACGATGATACTGCAATTACCGAGTTATACCGTTGTAATAACACCGAGACCACCACCACCGATCCAGCCATGCCCTCGACTGCCGGTGCCTTCGGGGCCGGTCGGGACGATGAAGGGGCTGACGATCAATTTTTGAGGGAGTTGGAAGACATTGTACATATCCCTGCTCTGGAACCAAGCTCGTTCCACCTGGCCGTGCCGGCCGCAAAAGGTGGATCCGGAACCTCCAACCCGCCCCGACAATATGGAGCTTATGAGCGGGTTTTCGATTACCGCTGCTATGAGGCCCGAGCTCCCTATGAGAGACAAGCTCGCGACTATCGAAAGTCAGTCGAATCGGACTTTGTTGCTTCACAGAAGAAGAACATGTCGGTTCTTACTGACTACTACGTCCGGTCCCTCCACCGCCTTTATAAAGTCCCCCGGGATGTACAATTCTACGGGGCAACACCTGATGAGAGCACCGACCAACCGCCACCCGGGATGATCGCGGTCAACAAACATACAATGGAGGCCGGGATCCGGTTCCCGCTCCACCCGGCAATTTCTCACCTACTAGCGGCTTGGAATCAGAGTCTGACCCAGATCACTCCTAATGGATGGAGCTATATTCTTTCCACAATGACTGTGCTGGGACAGGCCGGGCTATATTGGTTGCCAAACCCGGGAGAAATATCTTTCGTGATGACGCCTATTGCTCAAGCCGACGGCTACAACGCCGTGCGACTTCGCCGGGGCAAGGAGCTGTTGAGTGGGATCCCTAACAAAGTCGATGGTTGGCACAGGAAGTGGTGGTTTGTTGGAGGGGCGTGAGAGTTTGTGGACCCTTCAAGCACTCTGCCCATACATGTCCCGACAGATTATGTGAACCGAGTAGAACACGGTAAATCTCATATTCTTGATTCCGAAGTCGTACTGATCTAATTCTCATTTTCTTTTGCAGTGTTCACGCCTCAAAAATCCGACCTGTATTGGGACTTTTTGGAGGCCTTCAAACTAGTCCGTGATACCCTTCCGAGCTGCCGGGACGTTAACGCCCTGAACTCCGAGCTCGACCATCTCAAGGCCGACTTATACACGTACCCGCGTCATCTGAAGATCCCTTGTAAGTTTCCTTACTCTGTGCTTATTACATCTTTCGATATCGACCTAACTGGTTGGCTTCTCACATTCCTGCAGTTCCTAACACCCCCATTTACCGCCGTAGCCTTCATGACATCATGGCCTCACGAGGAAATCTATTCTGGGAAACATGAGGCGATCATGCGACCAAACCACCCTTCGGCCGACTCCCCATCGAGGTCGCCCCTCCGTGTTCGGGCCCCCATCGTCCCTCTCCGCCGACAAAGGCAAGAGGAAGACTACGGGGTCGACTCCGCTGACTTCCGGCACGCCGAAGAGAGGAGAGAGGAGATCTCACGCATTTAGTCCGAAATCAACAGTGGGGGAAGAAAGATCGGTCCACCCCGATCGATCCGGGCGACTTCGACACGCCGGGCCTCCCGCCAAATACAGATCGCCGCCCGTCCGGGAGAGGTCGGCACGAAGATGATGACTCCTTCTTAAGCTGGGAGGAGGAGCGGGTGAATGAGTAAGTCCTCATTATGGTTTGACTGATCCACTTTTTTTTTCAACATGAATCCTCACAACTCTGATGATTCGGCATTCCTTACAAACCAAATCGCCCCTGGCCGACTTTTTGCCCCGAGGTGGTTAGCTTCTCAAGAGTCCTCCCTGATTCGCCGACCTCCCCAATAAGTGGTCAGTACATTTCCAAAGACGCACAACATGCCCCGGCGGACGCCAGATCGATCACGACAACGCTGTCGAAAAATGACGGCAATATGTACTCGCCATGGTCCACACTCTCAAGGCGGCCTTTTATTTGGAGAGAACCAGTGCCTAAGCCGAAACGAGCTCCGACATCTTCGTGAGTCCCAGGCTAGTGTGTCCGATCAAAGCCGACCGATCTTGACGGCGGAGACTCGTAGCGGTTAGAGAAAGTCAATGGGGAGCATCTTTATATGATCTCAACCCTCGAGGGTCGCCTTCTTGAGCTAGAGGGCGTATAAACCGAGGAGAAGTCGGTCGGCCCGCGTGAGACCGCCTTCGGGCGTCGGAAGTCAAGATGGCGAAAAGAGGAGGCCGAGGTGGAGGCCGATTTGGGAGGAGGCCGGCGGGCGAAGGGGAGCCGACACTAGGGAGGCCCAGCCAAAAGGTCGCCCGAAGAGATGAACGCTAATTTCGCGTATGTGATTGTTGGGATTATACTGGAAAGTATGTTTTTACTTTGTATAATCAGACTGAATTTCTGACTTATTTACTTAAATAAATTGTTTATCACTGATGCTTTAAATATCATCGAATGTTACATATATTTACTGCATAACTGTTCAATAAATAGTATGTGTTACATTGTAGTTAATTTAGTGATACCAGATCACAAAAGATTAAATTAACAGTTCCTTGTAACTAAAAGTACACCATTCACGACCTAGATGGAAATGAACAATCCATCGTGAAAGGTTGAAGTGTAAGGCTCAGATTGGTTTGTCTTGACCAAGAGATTACACTAGTGCATGACTGATGCATTGAAGAGGACCCACAGGAGGACAAATTCTTCAGAACTGAACTAGGAAGAATTAGACCTCGGTGGTTAGTTATTTCTTAATCTTCGTCCCTTAAATAGGATCGTGTGTGGTTAGTAATTATTGCTTTGACTTATGTTGGCTGATGCATGTTCATATTTTTTTGAGATTTTAATATGAAACATGTGATCGAACCTTGTGATATATTTGTGCTTATGCACATTATTATTTATTTCAGTTCAGCATGTCGCAACCTTTTAATCCACTGTTAATATACTTAAAGTCAATACAATATGTATGGAAACTATATTGATTGGAAACGAAAAATTATAATTGTCCTAACTGCACAAAAGCACAAGTGGATTCTTGACACACCAAAATCTGATGAGCCAAGTGACGGGTCAAAAATGTGGGACCCGTCAGATCACCTTGCGAGAGTTGTCGTCGCTGAAAATGGTGGAGGACAAACCCCTAAGGATTACGTCCTCAGAATTGATGTCCCATCTGAACAAACTTTAGGTTCTGAGTGCAGATTATAATCTGGGGACTCAGATGAATTTGGTGCTTCACTCTCTGCCCAAAGGTTTTTTTGAGCATTTTGGCGTCGCTAGCCTATTTGTTGCAAGCTTTGGTCTCGGCAGAGATGTTGATGTGGCACCAAACTCAAGCTTTGACGGCAAGTGGTCCGTCTTCATCTTCTAGGCCAAGGGAAGGCAAGAAAAAGAAGAGGACCAAGAGCCATAAGCAATCAAACTCAACTGTTGCCAAAAGCAATGGTAAGATGAGGAATGCCGGTGGTGTCAAGGAAAATCCAAAGAGGAAGTGCTTAAACTGCGGTGAAAGAGGACAATGGAGGTTTGCCTGTTCCAACCCCAAAAGGGTCGGAAAGAAAGGTAATTCTCACGCACTAGTTGTTGAAACTTGTTTAGCGGTGTATACTTCTCATTCGTGGGTAGTTGATACGAGATCTGCTGATCATGTATGTTTCACGTTACTGGGTCCCAGCTGACCCGACAACTTAGTGGGAGTGAGATCCTCATCACACTGGGCGATGTTACGAAAGTAGCGGTTATTGCAATGCTACGTAGGTAGCAGATATTACAATACTACGTAAGTAACGGTTATTGCCATGTTACGTAAGTAGCAGATATTGCAGTGCTACATGAGTAGTGGTTAAAGCAGTGGGAGAAGTGCACCTGTCTTTTGAAGATAAAGTTTTTTTTGGAGATTATCTTTATGTTCCCAGTTTTAGAAAGAATTCACTTTCAGTTTCTAAAATTCTATTAATGGATACTTAGTTTCTTCTAATAAGAATGACATCATTTCTTGAAATGATGAGTGTATCTGTTATGGGACATTGGTCGAATAATCTCCAAACAATTAACTGTGCACACCACTCACGAAACGCATCCTATAACACATACACTATTTTCGATAAAAGAAAACGTTCATCAGACGTGAACGAAATACTTCTATGGCATCTAAGATTGGGACATATTAATCCAAAGAGGATCCAAAGGTTGGTGAAAGACGGTTCACTAGAGTTTCTCTAAGTTGAACCAATTCCAACCTGCGAATCATGTTTGGAGGGTAAAATGACCAAGAGGGCATTCGGAGCCAAGGGGAATAGAGCCAAAGAAGTGTTAGAAATAGTTCACACAAACGTATGTGGTCCAATGTCAACCAAAGCAAGAGGAGGTTATGAGTATTTCATCACTTTTATTGATGACTACTCGAGGTACGGTTATATTTTCCTTATGAAGCATAAATCTGAGACCTTTGAGAAATTCAAAGAATTTAAGGCTCAATCAAAGAATCATAGGGAAAAACGTATCAAGTCTCTACGATCTGATCGTGGAGGCGAGTACCTCAGCGATAAGTTTTTGAACTACTTGTCAGATGAAGGGATTGTATCCCAGCTAACTGCACCCGAAACCCCTCAACAAAACAGGGTTGCAGAGCGAAGAAACAAAACTCTTTTAGAAATGGTTAGATCAATGATGTGTTATGCGGATCTTCCCAAGTCGTTCTGGGGTCATGCCTTGGAAACAACGGCTTACATTCTGAACTTGGTGCCATCCAAATCGGTTCCCAAAACTCCCAAAGAATTGTGGACCGGGCGCAAGCCCAGTTTGAGACACATGAGAATTTGGGGGTGTCCGGCCTACATGTTGGACAAGGAAGCTGGGAAATTGGATCCTCGATCAGAATTAAGGTTGTTTATAGGATACCCCGATGGAACAAAAGGGTGTATGTTCTATGGTCCAGAAGATCAAAAGGTGGTAATAAGCACCCACATTAGATTTTTGGAGGAAGACTATATGAACGAAAGAAGACCCAGAAGTGAGATTACCTTAAGTGAGCTAAGGGGGCTAACCTCATTGCCAACTGTACAAAATGATATACCAAATGACACACTTTCACAACCGGAACCTTGTCGTAGTGGGAGGGTTGTAAGACAGCCCGAGAGATTCATGGGGATAGGAGAGTCCTCGGACTTGATTCCCAGACAAGACGAATCAGACACATGGACATATGATGAGGCAATCCAAGACAAGGATGCAGTTTTTTTGGCAAAAGGCAATGAAAGCAAAAATGGGGTCTATGGATCATAACAGAGTGTGGGAGCTAGTCGAACCACTTAATGGGGTCAAGCCCATTGGTTGCAAGTGGGCATACAAGAGAAAGAGGGGACCGGACGGGAAGGTGGAAACCTTCAAGGCAAGGCTTGTGGCAAAAGGTTATACTCAGAAAGAAGGGATCGACTATGAGGAAACCTTTTCACCTGTAGCAATGCTCAAGTCCATCCGGATTCTCTTGTCGATAGCTGCGCATCTCGATTTTGAAATCTGGCAAATGGATGTCAAGACAGCTTTCCTTAACGGAAGTCTTGATGAAGAAATCTATATGCAATAACCCCAAGGCTTCATTGAAAAGGGCCAAGAACACCTAGTTTGTAAGCTCATAAAGTCCATTTAAGGACTCAAACAGGCATCCAGAGCTTGGAACCAATGTTTTGATCATGTTATAAAGTCTTACGGGTTTGATCAAAACGAGTTCGAAAGTTGTGTGTATAAAAAGCGTGTCGAAACTGCATTGGTATTCTTAGTAATATACGTAGACGACATTCTGCTCATCGGGAACGATGTAAAGGTGTTATTAGACGTAAGGGCATGGCTTTCAAAACAGTTTGATATGAAGGACTTAGGGAAGTTGGGCACATCCTTGGGATCAAGATCACCGAGATCGCAAGAAAATGATGATAGGCTTATCGCAAGCTTCATACATAGACACTGTCTTGAAACGATTCAGCATGCAGGATTCCAAGAAAGGCTTCGTACCTTTCAGGCATGGAATCCATCTATCCAAGGAAATGTGCCCTAAGACACAAAAGGAGATAGATGACATGAAAGGCATTCCTTATGCTTCGGCTGTCGGAAGCCTTATGTATGTAATGTTGTGCACGAGACCGGATATCCGCTTTGCTGCTGGCATGGTGGCAAGATATCAAAGTAACCCGGGAAAGAACATTGACGGACGCTTAAAAACATCTCAAGTATCCGAAAAAGAACTCGAGATAGAATGTTGGTTTATCGATCGATAGTCTAATCCCCATCGGCCACACGGACTCGGTTTCCAATCGACTTAGATTCAAGAAAATCTACCTCCGGTAGTGTGTTTTGCATGGGGGGAGGAGTCATGACGTGGAAGCGTTAAAAAAAATGCATCGCAGATTCTACCATGGAAGCCGAATATGTAGTCGCTATGCGCGGCAAAAAAAAAAGCGGTTTGGCTCAAGAACTTCCTAGTGGACTTGGATGTAGTTCGAATTTGCCCAAAGACAATCATCATTTATTGTGACAATGCTTAGAGCGATTGCAAATTCAAAGGGAACCAAGAGCCCACAAGGCCAAAAAACACATTGAAAGGAAATACCATCTTATACGAGAAATCGTTAAGAGAGGAGATATAGAGGTGGCAAAGATCGCGTCAGAAGACAACCTAGCTGATCCATTCACAAAGGGTCTGCCTCAGAATACATTCGAGAGACATGTGAAAGGAATGGGTGTCAAGACCGTTGCCAATCTGCTTTGAGTATAAGTGGGAGACATTATTAGGTTCGTGTAGGTGACATTTGATGTCACGACAGAACTACACGAGACATGTTGTAGTATACTTAAAAGCGCACTTTGAGTATAAGTGGGAGATTGTTGGGATTATCTTTGGAAAGTATGCTTTTACTTTGTATAATCAGACTGAATTTCGGACTTATTTACTTAAATAAATTGTTTATCACTGATGCTTTAAATATCATCGAATGTTACATATATTTACTGCATAACTGTTCAATAAATAGTATGTGTTACATTGTAGTTAATTTAGTGATACCAGATCACAGAAGATTAAATTAACAGTTCCTTGTAACTAAAAGTACACCATTCACGACCTAGATGGAAATGAACAATCCATCGTGAAAGGTTGAAGTGTAAGGCTCAGATTGGTTTGTCTTGACCAAGAGATTACACTAGTGCATGACCGATGCATCAAGAGGACCTGGAGGACAAATTCTTGAATCCAACTAGGAAGAATTAGACCTCAGTGGTTAGTTATTTCTTAATCTTCGTCCCTTAAATAGGATCGTGTGTGGTTAGTAATTATTGATTTGACTTATTACAGGTAGAGAATCAAGGAGATTCAATACTCTATATCTTGGGCAATATTATTGGTCACATGCGATTGCTAAGATTTAATACGGAGAATCGTGTGCAAGTACGCTTGTTAGATTTGCCCCCTTGGGAGGTTCATAAGTTTTATCATACCAAATCTTGCAAGTGGAACTAGTTTCTGGTATGGATATTAATGTTGAACCGTTCCTTTACCAAGGATAAAAGATATTAATTAATGGAAAGCTATTTCAGTGGCTTGAATTAATTAATGGGCTAGATAATCTTAAACACGGGAAATAATAATCGGGAGTCATATTAACTGTAATATGGGTTAACATGGATAGTGCAATATTAATTATGTAGTGGGATTAATTAATATTTATGGGCTTGAATAATATTGTAGCTCAATATTGATAATTCAGGGTTCATTGGAATGTCCAATCTTAATTCTCCTAAAGGCCCCCTAAGTAGCCCAACATAAAGTCCAATAACTGAAAAAGGTCTTTAAAAATAAAATAAATTTTGTTGCTTATTTTTTCTTGTTTTTTCAAAAAAAAAAGAATAAAAGGGGAGAAAGATTTTCTTTGAATTTTGTTTTGGAATGAATATATGTATTCTTGGAATACAAGATTATCTCATTAAATTCAAGAAATCTCCCACTTGGTTATTTATTTTGTTATGGAATGAAGATTAGTAAATCCACAAAGGTGGTGCAATAAATTTTATTTTCCCTTTTGTTAATTGTTCGCGAGCTTCCTTCCACCGGATTGTCGAGCAAGGACTAGGGAATACTTGGGAAGGTCTTTTGGTGTGTTTTCATTGACGAGACCATTGTCATTCCAAGAGGTAAGTTCACGTAAACTCGTAGTAATTCCGCATGCGTAGGATTTACGTGAACTGTTTATATGCATGATTTGTTGTTGAATTATTATTTGAATTAATATAGGATTAATTCATGCTAGTAATAATTGTTAGAATTAAATTTGTATTTAAATATTCATCCAGAATAGATCCGGGCAATTAATTCCCCAACATTGATGGCCTTTGCGGGCGCCATCCGAATATGTCACCAAGCGAACCCTTTCGGCGACCTTACTGGGCTAGTCGCTGATCTCAAGGAGTATGTCCGGGACAACCTTCTGGCCCCCGATGTTCTGTTGGATATCTAAGATTTGGAGGATATGGGCATCGATCTCTCCTTCTTTCCCGATCCTGGGAAAATCGTGTGCCCTCTCCCCGACTCCCCGCTGGTTGACCTCCCGGATGCCACATCTTCTGAGCCCTTGGCGGAGAAGTTGACGAGCTCGGAGGTCGCTCCTCCCGCAGCTGCCACTCCCTGGAGAAGATTCCGATTCATCAAGATCAGCTGAAAATGATGATGAATTCCGGAACTGGTTAGAAATAAAGTATCCAGATTTCTACCAGACAGTGATGAAGGAAGGGAAGATCATGTCACTGATACCTGAAGCTCCACCCTTTGAACTACTCCTTCCACCTTTGCGTCCAGACAAAAAGCTAGATGCTGTAAAATTCAAGAATGCCTACTATGGATTTGCTGAAAAATGAGGGATCCATAGAAGAGAAGATCTGGACAAGCTGATGCAAAGGATGTACAAGATGTTTGGCATCCCCAAAGAGCTTCAAATGTTCAAGTACACCTGACGAAGACAATCTGGAATCAGATGATAGGTACGCTTTTCATGTATTCTATAACGCACACACCTATCTGAATGAAATATTCCATCTCTCTGATTCTAAGACAACATCTCATTGTCTTCTGAAGTATGTACTGTTTTACATTATCTGCATTTCTATTCGTGGTATCTATTTTTCTGATTAAGTTTTTTGGTTCCATAAAAAAGGGGGAAATTGTTAGGAAATCTGTATTTTAGTTTTGATGGAAGTTCCAAAACAGGTTGTAATAGGACCAGTCAGACCTGTTAGCTGACTGATGACTTAGAATCAAATTAAGATTACCAGCTGAAATGTATAGATAACTGATGTAAAAGATAGGTCACATATTGAGGGGGAACTCAATATGTATAGGTCAGGTCGAAGTATCAAATGACCCAGATAAGGTCAGATGATTAGAAGGCTAAGAACAAATCAGAAGACAAGAAGTCAGAAGACTACCAGAAGACCTAAAGACCTTCATCAGACGAGTCTGCATATTGGGCTAAGACAATCTGCATCAGAAGACTCAACAAGGTAGATTGATCAATTATCTGATCAAGTCAGCTCACCTGGCGTCAATCAAAATGATACACCAGACAAGACGAATATTCTACAAAAGGAATATCAATCGTCCAACGGACAAATTACTGAAGTGCCACCTCGCGAAGCCAAAGAGAAAGCGACACGTGCACAAAAAGAGCTGACAATGCGGGATTCGACGCTGCAGACATAAACGACGCTAATCATGCCTACGGCCACACCGATATTCGGAGCACGTCACAATCATATCCTACAACCTACCTAATATAGCCCAAAATTCAAATTTCTCTCCAACGGCTCTTTGATTTCGAGGTCTATAAAATGGGATTGCTCGTCAAGTGAAGAAAGAGAGACAACGACAAAGATACCCGAGCTGCTCAAGAAACTACAAAACGAAAAGGGTGTCAGCATAGTAAAAATTAGATCAGATAAAGGTATAGAATTCCTGAATTCTTTTATTACTGATTTTTGCACTGAGTTTGGTATACAGCATGAGACGTCAGCTGCAAGAACGCCACAACAAAATGGAGTAGCAGAACGGAGAAACAGAACTCTCAAGGAAGCTGCTCGCGCTATGTTAGCTGAACATGTGACACCAAGCCATTTATGGGCAGAAGCAATCAACACTGCATGCCATACTCAGAACAGATGTTCTCTGACTAAGACTCACTTCAAAACACCCTATGAACTGTGGAAGGGCAGAAAACCTCGTGTTTCATACTTCCATATTTTTGGGTGCAAGTGTTTCATACACAACAATGGGAAAAGTCAGTTGAAGACTTTTGAGGCCAAGTCAGATGAGGGTATATTCTTAGGATATTCCTCATCCAAAGAAGGCCTTCGTGGTTTACAACAAAATCGAAACCTAGTTGTGGAAGAAACACCCCCCATGTGGTCTTTGATGAGACATCTTCAACAAGAGAAAGTCAGCCGTAACAAAGCCGCACCGGATCAACCGCAACTCGATAAGCGTAAAAATGGATCGGCTAAGTATCAAGGAAAAAGAATCAACACGAATAAAGCGGTGTATATCCTGAACTTGATCTTGCCGATTCACCAGTCAATCGGACCATAAGGTACGCATAACCGCCGATGAAGAAGCCGCAATACCGAGAGGCGATATCAATCGAACCATCGGTTCGGGGAACTCCAGAAGTTCCTACGAACAGACATCAACATATGATGGGTCCAACAATTGGTATCAGAGCAGGAGTTCAAAAGGTTCACTGATTTCAAAGTGACCACCTGAACTGGTCTTTTTAAAACAAAAACCCGTTTCTGTAAAAATGCATATATTTTAATGTTTTGGCGTCATTATCAAAAAAAAAAAAAAATTGTTGGGATATTTTAGTTTTGATGAATTATGCCAAAACATTATCAACTTGTGTTTTTGAAGCTAATCTACAAATAACATGTTGAGGGGGAACGAGAGAACAAATTGAGGGGGAACTCACGAAATCAGAAGAAGATGATCGAGATTAGACGAGGCTACAGACGAGACTGATCGAGATTAGATGAGTTAGATGAGTTTTGAGTCAATCATGAAATTTGTTAAATCGGATGTGAAGAAAAAGCTAAAAGCCGACCGTCGAAGAGAAGGTTGCGATCGGAAGATGAAAGCGGATGAGATCGATCAAGATCGGGCGTGATCGAGATCGATATGATAAACCGATATGATAACTTTGATGTCCGACGATGCTATCCTCGATATGTTGATCTCGAAGAAGTGTTGATCCGATCACGAAATGATCGATCGCAAGAAGAAATCGATAAATCGAGTCAAGTAACTCGAGGGTCGGGATGTCCGATTCGAAGAGTAACTCGATGAAGCCCGAGTGTCGAGATGCCCGATCGCATAAGGTCCATTGAAGAAGTCTCTTTGAATCAAGAACTCAAGGCTCGATAACTCAAGGCTCGGATAGCTCGATAACTCAAGGCTCGGATAGCTCGGATAACTCCGAAGGCTCGGATAAACCAAGGCTCGGATAGAATCAAGATCCCGAGACTCGAAGAAATCAAGAATATAGTCGTTAGATTCAAATTGACATGGACCAATGAGAGGAAGACGACAAGCCCGGTAAAAGTCGCAAAAAAAGCTACAGAGTAGTATGGATTTGAATGTGATTCTCTCCAACGGTAACATTCAAATCCACACTATAAATACAAGTTCTTTCTTCATTCTAAAGGGGGGAAGAGTGGAAGTGTGTGAAATGCGTGAAAACACCATTGAAGCTACATAGCCAAATCATCTAGCATTTCTACCATAGAACACAGAGCAAGAAATACACGCATATATTCAAGAGTGTTCTACCCTAGATCTAAGCACAAATGTAATCTCCTAAGCTTAGAGAGATTTTCCCATCCTTAGCATTGAGGCTAAACAAATGTAAGGGAAAATCTCAACCTAGTTGGAAACCAAACAAACCTTACCCAAATCAGTTTGGTAGGATAAGTTTGTAGGTTGAGTGAGAACTCGGTAAACATCTAGCAATCCCGAAAGGGAGGGTAGGCAATCCCGTGAGGGAGATAAGTCCCATTTGAGTGTGAACTCGGTAAACATCTGTTGGGTGTTGGACTAACACGTTAAACTAAGTCCAGTTGGTTAAGTTGGTGCCCCTGATGATAGGGAAGAGTGGATGTAGGAGTTGGACACCGAACCACTATAAAATCGTGTGTTCTTTACTGCTTTATGTTCTTACTTGCCATATGCATTTGATTATAAGCAAAACACAACACATGGACTTAAAATGCAAAAATTTGGAATCACTCTGCCCTCACCCCTGTTTTATATGCATTACATGGTATTTTCCGCACGTGGGTTTTCCTAAATCGGGTCCAACACTCCCGCCGAGCCCATCGGGGAGGAGATACCAAGATCGGAGGTTGTTCCTCCAACTGTTGTCATGCCTGTCGAGCCCATCGTGGAGAGGGTCTTAAACCCAGAAGCCGATCCACCGGTGGTTACGCAGCAGGAGCCTCCTTTTGGGACGGTCATTACCCCGACCTCGACTGCCTCAGCTGAGAAGGACTGAGATTGCCGCTCTACTTCCCTTTTTTGCTTTCCGTTGTACTAGCCTTCAGGCTTTTGGTTTATGATGTACTTCTCCTGACCTTCGGGTCTTTTATTACTGGAAGTTATTTTATGTTTTGGTCTGGTGCTCATCTTACTATGTAAAATAAACTCCCATATTTCATCCCCCCCAAGTCGAGGTCACAAGCTCGTCTTGAGGCCTTGACTTGAACTCGTACAACTTATCAACTTTTGGCAGGTCGGACTCGGGAAATGTGCCTACGCTGACATCTCCTCCTCGGGGAGGCGAAGCGTTGCCTCGATTTTCCAAATTAGTGTGACGGTTGACAGATCCGCAATGATGGCCTGGGTATTAGGTGGCACCGGGCACCATAAATTGGCCCAACCAAAAGTCGTGTTCTATCCATGTGCCCCACGTGCGCCGCCGGTTTCTTTGTGGGGCCCTCGAGAGTTAGAAATTGCAACTTGACCACCGCCCTCCATCTATAAATAGGGCGGGTATTTCACACTGAAAACTCATATTGTCCCTCTATGATCTCCCCACTTTTCGCCTCCAAGCTCCGGCTATGGGCGATTCCGGTGATCCTCTCGTTTTAAAATCCTTTCGGGCAGTAAGTCTCTCTGGCTCTGTGCTCATTATTTCCGGCACTCGGACCATCTTTACAGCTCCTCCATCTCGGATTCTGCTTTCACCGGAGGTTGACCATACAGCCATTGCCAAGTTTCGCTATTACCCGGCCGGCGGATCCGCCGCTGCCGTGACGGCGGGGCCCCTAACTCACTGTGTCTCGGGTGCCGATCGGGAGAACGGGATTAATGGTGATGGGCCCTTCTTGATACACGATACGGATTTAATGCGAATCCGATCATGCCAAAATGCCCTTCACAACCCCTTGAGTTTTTTGCATCGTAAAGATGGCACTCGTGCTTGCTCACACGAGAAGCCCCATTGCAGCACCTGACACTCCAAGGATGTTGTAACATCCTTTTCTGATAGTTTTGCAGCATCTTCCTCAGCGACCTCCGAGTCCGAGAGATGCTACCCTAGTAGCAATGTAGTATAGACCAAGTCGCTAATTCAAGTGGCTCCGTGGTACAGACCAAGTCGCTAGCTCGATTCCGAAAAATATATTGTAGTGGAATGCTCTCTTTACCGACCTTTGGGTCTATTGTAATGGGGTTTTCCCCGACCTCCGGGTCTTTATTAATGAAATTCTCCTTTTTAATTCTTTCATTGTGTTGACTTGATTTCCTTATGCGACTTTTGCTTAGTCCTTATCGTCTTATTTTCTATGCGACTTGTTTCTTGGACATTTGCGTAGCTGTCTTATAAAGTTGGGGGATGACCGCACTGCTAGGGTGGCAATCTCGCCTCCAGTATTTCTAAAGTCAAACCTCGGGTTCACACGTTATCAATCATGTCTTTCATGCGACCTGCATGTTATCGATCATGTCTTTCATGCGACCTGCATGTTATCGATCATGTCTTTCATGTGGTATGTGTTTCATCGATCATATGTTTTTCATGCGACCCGCTTGGTTTACACAGGAATCTCACATTTCAAAAAAAATAGAGAATTGCTGTTACTACAAATACTTGTTTACATCGGCTTGATCGATACAAGGACATAAATCTACTGGTAGTATTTTTTTCAAATGAGTTGCATTCCACGGATATTGAGCCTTGGTCCCATCTGCTTTCTCGAGCTCGTATGCTCCATTTGGTAGGACCTTCGATATCTGGAATGGGCCCTCCCAATTGGGACCGAGGACACCTTTTGAGTCTCCGAGTATCTTCTTCAGTACTAGGTCCCTGACCTTAAAGCGTCGAACTCGTACTTTAGAGTTGTAATATTTCTCAGACCTCTGCTTGTATCTGGCATTTCTCATATTAGCCTCTAATCGCTTTTCTTCAAGTAGGTCGAGGTTCCTCTCCAGGGCTTCATCGTTGTGATCAAAAGCAACTTGGCTAGTCTGGAAAGTCGGGACATCGACCTCCGCCCGCACCACTGCCTCAGTTCCGAAGGCTAGCAAATAAGGGGTTTCGCCCATTGAATTCCTGCAGGTTGTTCTGTACGCCCACAGCATATCTGGGAGCTCACTGGCCCATTTCCCCTTTCCCCCTTCGATCTTGGCCTTGAGCGTGTGCTTTATGATTTTGTTCACGGCCTCGACCTGTCCGTTCGATTGGGGGTGGTATGGGGTAGAGAATAGCTTTTTGATCTTCCATTTTTTGAAGAAGGTGTCGACCTTTGTCCCGTCGAACTGCTTCCCACTATCTGATATGATGCCTGAGGCAGTCCGAATCTGCAGATAATGTTGCGCCAAATGAACCTGATGACATAATCTTGGTCGATGGTTGCCAGTGCCTCAGCCTCGGCCCATTTTGTGAAGTAATCCACCGCTACTAAGGCATACTTGACCGATCCTGGGGCCGTTGGGAGTGGCCCAATGATGTCTATCCCTCACTTTGTAAAGGGCCAAGGACTGAGGATACTCGTGAGCTCTTCAGGTGCAACCTTGATAGAGGGGGCATAGATCTAACATTTGTGGCATTTGCGGGCGAAGACCAATAGCATCGGCCCTTAAGGTTGGCCAAAAATATCCCTGCCTTGTGGTTTTGTGGGGCAGCGACTCCCCCCCAGTGTGGTTTCTGCATGCCCCTTCGTGTATTTCGCGCAGGATGTCTTGACCTTGTTCGGGTGTTATACATCGATGTAGGGGTATGATGAAGCCTCGCTTGTACAACTCCCCCGCCTATCATTGTGTATCGGGCGGCCCGTAATTACAACTGTCGAGCTTGGATGCGATCAGGCGGCAAGAGGCCGCTTATCAAATACTCCATGATGGGTGTCATCCAGTTCGGCACTGAGTTTTCTAATGTTGTTACGGTTACTTGCGCGGTGGATGGGTGGGGAAGTGTCGTGATGGTGACATCCTTCATGTTTGGTGATCTTTCGGAGGTTGCAAACCTGGCTAAAGCATCGGCTCGCGAGTTCCGCTCTCTCAGTATCAGCTTGACATAGATCTGTGTGAACTTCATGCACAGTGTTTTCACAATTTCCTGATAGGCTGCCATCCTGTCGTCCCTAGCCTCGTACTCCCCCGAAACTTGGCAGGCCACGAGCTGGGAGAAGTATGAACCTGCAATCTCTTGACCCCCATGGCTGTTGCCATTTCCAAGCCGCTGATGAGAGCCTCATACTCGGCCTCATTATTCGTTGCGGGAAAATTGAAGGTAATGGCGTTCTGGAATGAGATACCCTCAGGACTCATTAAAACCACCCCCGCACCCAACTTGTGAGAGGTCGCCGACCCATCAACGAAAAGTTCCCACGGTAAGCTGACTGAACTTCCTGCTTCTGTCGGGAACGTAAGCTCTACTAAGAAGTCGGCCAGTGCCTGAGCCTTGACAGTAGGTCATGGCGCGTAGGTTACACCGTACTGTCCGGCCTCAATGGACCATTTGAGGCATCAGCCTGAAGTGTCCGGACGATGGAGTACATTCCGCAGTGGTAGGGAAGTGAGAACCTCGACCTGATGGTCAAAAAAATACGGTCTCAGCTTTCTCACGCCCATGACTAATGCGTATGCCAGCTTCTCTAGCGAGGGGTAGCGTTGCTCCGTCTCGTTCAATGTCTGGTTAACGAAGTAAATGGGTAGGTGGACCGGACCTTCTGCTCGGACCAGTACCGCGCTCAAGGTGGTCTCCGATGCTACGAGATACAAGAACAGCTTCTCTCCCGGAACAGGTTTGGACAATATGCTCACATCCGCCAGGTAAGCTTTGATTTTTTCGAAGGCATCCTGGCTTTAGGGCGTCCATTCAAACTTTGCCTTCTTATGGATCATGTCGAACATTGGCTTGCACTTGTCCCCCATCCGGGAGATGAACCTGCTCAGCGCGGATAGGCACCCCGTGAGTTTCTGAACTTCTTTCACATTTCGGGGTGCCCCCATGTCTAACACAGCTTTGACCTTTCCTGGGTTGGCCTCGATGCCCTGCTTACTGACTAAGTGTCCCAAGAACTTCCCCGACTCCACTCCGAAGTTACACTTCTTGGGGTTGAATCTCATATTGAATTTTCTGAGGATGTCGAATGTCTGCGTGAGGTGAAGCAGGTGGTCTTCCCTTTTTAGGCTTTTGACAACAATGTCGTCGACATAGACTTCTACCAACTTCCCTATCTGGTTGGCAAACATGTGATTGACCAGCCTTTGGTATGTTGCCCCTGCGTTCTTCAAGCCGAACGACATTCTCTTCCAGCAATATAGGTTTTTTTCCGATCAGAAACGAGGTGTGTTGTCGATCTGGTTAGTGCATGGCTATTTGGTGATAGCCCACGAAAGCATCAATGAATGACATCATTTCGTGTTCGGCCATATTATCTATCAGGTGATCGATATGTGTCATCGGGAAGAAGTCTTTAGGGCAGGCCTCGTTGAGGTCGGTGAAGTCGATACATAACCGCCAGGTCCAGTTGGATTTCTTTACCAATACTGCATTGGCTACCCACTGTGGTTGGTCTGCTTGCATGATCAGGTCGTTATCCAGCAGTTTCTTCACCTCTTCCGCCAAAGCGCAATACTTCTCAGGGTCGAATTTTCGCCTCTTCTGAGCAACCGGCTTCCAGGATGGGTCAATGTGGAGTCGATGGCATGCGATTTCTGGGTCGATCCCCACCATGTCTTTGTGCGACCAGGCGAAGACATCTAAGTTCTTTTTGAGAAAGTCAATGACTTCCCCCTTCAGGTCGCTCGGTATCTTAGAGCCGATAATGACCTCCAGATCCGGGCGAGTTGGATACCTTGACTTTCTCTAGCTCTTCCTCCGGGATGGCTCTGGGGCCATCTTGTCGGGGATCATCGATTTTGGCCTCGATCGGGAATTTATCAGGTTCGTGCCCTATTCTTGGGTCGAGGTCGCTGTAGGTTCTTTTCCTGTTTATCCTTGCCTTACTTAATTCTTCATTATGTTTATTAGTATGTATTACAAGTGCTTGTTTGATAGGTACTAGTGCAGAATTGAAAGGAGACGAAGAGTAAATCAAACAACCTCTTGCATCAACTTGGTTGCCCTTAACGGTGCCGACCACCCCACTCTTGGTGGGAAACTTTACACAAAAATAGAAAGTGGAGGACGCAGCATCGAATTCATGTTCAAAAAGCCTCCCCAGGAAACCATTGTAGGTGCTGGGGAGGTCGACTACTAAAAATTCTAACAGCCTAGTTGCCCTAACCTCACTATTAAATGTAGAAACCAGCTCGACGGCCAATCGGATCATCCCGATGGGTCTCACAGTAGCGTCGCCAAACCCTTTCACGAGGTGGTCACACGGGGTGACATAGGCATCGTAATCCCCGAGCTGATCGAGGGTCTTCTTGAATAGGATGTTGCAGAAAGCCCCCCGTTGACCAGGAGTTGGCACACCGTAGTCCCCATGATGTTGGCCCGGATCACCAAGGGATCGACATTGGGGTAGACTACCCCGGCCTTGTCATGTTCTCTGAACTCGATAGTACTGAACTCTTCCCTAACGGCGAGGACGGGCAACACCATCTTCCTGGCGTTCTCTAACTCTCTTATTTCGGCTTTCATCCTTCGCTTGGAGGGGGAGCTGGTGGCTAGCCCCCCGACAGTCCCTAAGGGGGAGAGAGTGTGTATCATGCGATCCCCCGCATTCTTTGGCATGGGCGGAACGGGTCGTTCTCCCTGCCTTGCTCCCTAGTTGTTGTTCCTTTAGGGCGTTCTTCTTGTTGGCGGCCTCTCGGAGCCTGGTCGTCGTTCTTCTGAGGTCGCTTGACAAACTCGTCCAGCAGGCCGTCTTCATACAGTCTCCAGAGCTGAGACAACAGATCTTTGCACTCACTGGTATAGTGCTCGGTTTGCTCGTGGAAATGGCAGTACTTGTTGTGGTTCTGCCTGCCCTTGTTCTTCACTGGGCGGGGCGGGAGAAGTAGTTCCCACTCCCAAATCTGGGTGAAAATGTTTCCGGGGGTCACGCCCAGAGCGTCCATCAATTTCACCGGAATGCTCTCCTCAAAAGGCTTGAAGCTTCCGGGCGGCTTGTACTGCGAAGAAGACTTTTTTGAGCTTTTCTTGGGCTCTGTGACCTCCTTAGTCTCAGATAGTCGGGATTCCAAGAGCTCCGCCGTGTGTATCAGGTCGCTAGCCCGCCTCCGAAAGTCGGTGTAGCTAGTCGGGTACTCGGTCGTCATGCGCCGCCAGAGTTTGGTCCCCTTCTTCAGGCCGGAGATAGCCCCCATCAATTTTGCTTCATCCCCAATGGGGTCTCCTTCCAAAATCAGCTTGTCGATCCTCTCAATGTAAGACCGATCGGATTCAGTATCCCCCTGCTGGGTGTTCATCAAGCGCTGCCTGGTCACAGGTCGGGGAGCCAGGGCAGTGAAATGCGTTAAGAATAGGCGAGCGAACTGCTCGAAAGTGTCCACTGACAGGGGCGGCAGAGAGGTGAACCATTGATGAGCCTGGTCGCTCAAGGTCAGAGAGAACAACCGACATTTGATCGCATCAGTGGCGCTCATAGAAGCCATGTACGACCGACATTTGGTCGCATCAGTGGCGCCCATAGAAGCCATGTACGAATTGTACTTCGCTACATGGACCCTTGGGTCGGTGTTCCCACTGTAGCGATCCAAGGTCGCGACATTGATCTTCCTTTGAGTAGCAGCCAGGGTGACCAAAGTTCCGAGTGGGGAGTCCGGGACGGCGAGGAATTGGTCTGTCCCCGCTGGCCCGTTTCGACTATTGGGGAATTAATTGCCTGGATCTATTCGGGATGAATATTTAAATACAAATTTAATTCTTGACAATTATTAATAGCATGAATTAACCCATATTAATTCAAATAATAATTCAACAACAAATCATGCATATAAACAATTCACTTAAATCCTACGCATGCGGAAATACTACGAGTTTACGTGAACTTACCTCTTGGAATGACAATGGTCTTGTATATGAGAACACACCAAAAGTCCTTCCCAAGTATTCCCACGTCCTTGCTTGACAATCCGGTGGAAGGATACTCGCAAACAATTAACAAAAGGAAAAATAAACTTTGTTGCACCACTTTTGTGGATTTACTAATTTTTCCAGCACATGGAATTGCACTTGGGAATGAAAGACTCATCCCCTATTTATAGATGGGGTGGTGGGCGATTTTTGGTGGAGAAAAACAATGTGGGAAAATCTTTTCTTGATCTCCAAGAAATCTTGAATATATCTCCTATATTCTTTTTCCCATAATTAAAATATTCCACAAAAATCCCACCTCATCATGTTATGGTGTATTTTTCAAAAAATAGGAGAAAAGATTCCAAGATTTGGATCTTCTTGAATTTATGAGATATTCTTGTATTTCAAGAAATACATATATTCCATAATATCTTTTCAAGAAAATCAAGAAAATCTTTCTTTCACTTTTTTTTTCAAAATTTTCGAATTCATCTATATGAATAACCAAGTGGGAGATTTCTTGAATTTAATGAGATAATCTTGTATTCCAAGAATACATATCTTCATTCCATAACAAAATTCAAAGAAAATCTTTCTCCCCTTTTATCCATAATTTTCGAAAAAGACAAGGAAAAATAGGCAACAAATTTATTTTATTTTTAAACACCTTTGTCAGTTATTGGACTTTATCTTGGGCTACTTAGGGGGCCTTTAGGAGAATTAAGATTGGACCTTCCAATGAACCCTGAATTATCAATATTGAGCCACAATATTATTCAAGCCCATAAATATTAATTAATCTCATTACATAATTAATATTGCACTATCCATCTTCACCCATATTACAGTTAATATGGCTCCCGGTTATTATTTCCCGTGTTTAAGATTATCAAGTCCATTAATTAATTCAAGCCACTGAAATAGCTTTCCATTAATCAATATCTTTTATCCTTGGTAAAGGAACGGTTCAACATTATTATCCATACCGGAAACTAGTTCCACTTGCAAGATTTGGTATGATAAAACTTATGAACCTCCCAAGGGGGCAAATCGAACAAAGCGTGCTTTGCACACGATTCTCTCGTAGATAAATCTTAGCAATCGCATGTGACCAATAATATTGCCCAAGATATAGGGTATTGAATCTCACTGATTCTCTTCCCATAATAAGTCAAAGCAATAGTTACTAACCACACGCAATCCTATTTAAGGGACGAAGATTAAGAAATAACTAACCAATGAGGTCTAATTCTTCCTAGTTCAGTTCTGAAGAATTTATCCTCCTGTAGGTCCTCTTCAATGCATCAGTCATGCACTAGTGTAATCTCTTGGTCAAGACAAACCAATCTGAGCGTTACACTACAACCTTTCATGATGGATTGTTCATTTCCATCTAGGTCGTGAATGGTGTACTTTTAGTTACAAGGAACTGTTAATTTAATCTTCTGTGATCTTGGTATCACTAAATTAACTACAATGTAACACGTCTTATTTAATGAACAAATTATGCAAAAAATATATGTAACATTCAATCATATTTAAAGCATCAGTGATAAACAATTTATTTCAGTAAATAAGTCCGAAATTCAGTTAGTCTGATTATACAAAGTAAAAGAATATTTTCCAGTATAATCCCAACAATCTCCCACTTATACTCAAAGTCTGCTTTTAAGTATACATCAGCATGTCTCATGTAGTACGTGACAACTAATGCCACCTACACGAACCTAATAATGTCTCCCACTTATACTCAAAGCAGATTAGGCAAATCGGTCTTGACACCCATTCCTTTCACATGTCTCTCGAATGTATTCGAGGCGCACCCTTTTGTGAATGGATCGCTAGGTTGTCTTCCGACGCGATCTTTGCCACCTTTATATCTCCTCTCTTAACGATGTCTCATATAAGATGGTATTTCCTTTCAATGTGTTTGCTGGCCTTGTGGGCTCTTGGTTCCCTTGAATTTGCAAATCGCTCCAAGATTGTCACAATAAAATGATGATTCTCGCCGGGCAAATTCGAACCACATCCAAGTCCACTAGGAAGTTCTTGAGCCAAACCGCTTTTTCACGCTTTTCATGCGCCTACATATTCGGCTTCCATGGTAGAATCTGCGACGATTTCGCTTAACGCTTCTCCACGTCATGGCTCCTCCCCCCATGCAAAACACACACTACCGGAGGTAGATTTTTTCCGAATCTAAGTCCGATTGGAAATCCGAGTCCGTAGGCCGATGGGGATTAGACTATCGATTGATAAACCAACATTCTATCTCGAGTTCTTTTTTTTTTTAGGATGCTTGAAATGTTTTTAATCGTCATCCAATGTTCCTCCCGAGTTACTCGATATCTTGCCACCATGCCTACGGCAGCGGATATCCGGTCTCTTACACAACATTGCATACATAAGGCTTCCGACAGCCGAAGCATAAGGAATGCCTCTCATGTCATCTATCTTCTTTTGTGTCTTAGGGCACATTTTCTTGGATAGATGGATTCCATGCCTGAAAGGTACGAAGCCTTTCTTGGAATCCTGCATGTTGAATCGTTTCAAGACAGTGTCTATGTATGAAGCTTGCGATAAGCCTATCATCATTTTCTTGCGATCTCGAGTGATCTTGATCCCAAGGATGTGCCCGGCTTCCCCTAAGTCCTTCATATCAAACTGTTTTGAAAGCCATGCCCTTACATCTGATAACACCTTTACATCGTTTCCGATGAGCAGAATGTCATCTACGTACAGTACTAAGAATACCAATGCAGTTCCGACACGCTTTTTATACACACAACTCTCGAACTCATTTTGATCAAACCCGTAAGACTTTATAACATGATCAAAACATTGGTTCCAAGCTCTGGATGCCTCTTTGAGTCCGTAAATGGACTTCATGAGCTTACAAACTAGGTGTTCTTGGCCCTTTTCAATGAAGCCTTAGGGTTGTTGCATATAGATTTCCTCATCAAGACTTCTGTTAAGGAAAGCTGTCTTGACATCCATTTGCCAGATTTCAAAATCGAGATGCACAACTATCGACAAGAGAATTCAGATGGACTTGAGCATTGCTACAGGTGAGAAGGTTTCCTCATAATAGATCCCTTCTTTCTGAGTATAACCTTTCGCCACAAGCCTTGCCTTGAAGGTTTCCACCTTCCCGTCTGGCCCCCTCTTTCTCTTGTATACCCACTTGCAACCAATAGGTTTGACCCCATTAAGTGGTTCGACTAGCTCCCACACTCTGTTATGATCCATAGACCCCATTTCTGCTTTCATTGCCTTTTGCCAAGAAACCGCATCCTTATCTTGGATTGCCTCATCGTATGTCTATGGGTATGATTCATCTTGTCCGGGAATCAAGTCCGAGGACTCTCCTATCCCCATGAATCTCTCGGGCTGTCTCACAATCCTCCCACTACGACGAGGCTCCGGTTGAGAAAGTGTGCTGTTTGGTATATCATCTTGTACAGTTGGCAATGAGGTTAGCCCCCTAAGATCACTTAAGGTAATCTCACTTATGGGTCTTCTTTCGTTCATATAGTCTTCCTCCAAAAATCTCAAGTGGGTGCTTATGACCACCTTTTGATCTTTGGGACCATAAAACATACACCCTTTTGTTCCCTCGGGGTATCCTACAAACAGCCTTAATTCTGATCGAGGATCCAATTTCCCGGCTTCCTTGTCCAACACGTAGGACGGACACCCCCAAATTCTCATGTGTCTCAAACTAGGTTTGCGCCCGGTCCACAATTCTTTGGGAGTTTTGGGAACCGACTTGGATGGCACCAAGTTCAGAATGTAAGCCGCTGTTTCCAAGGCATGACCATAACGACTTGGGAAGATTCGCATAACACATCATTGATCTAACCATTTCCAAAAGAGTTTTGTTTCTTCGCTCTGCAACCCCGTTTTGTTGAGGGGTTCCGGGTGCAGTCAACTGGGATGCAATCCCTTCATCCGACAAGTAGTTCAAAAACTCATCACTGAGGTACTCGCCTCCACGATCCGATCGTAGAGACTTGATACGTTTTTCCCTATGATTCTCTGCTTGAGCCTTAAATTCTTTGAATTTCTCAAAGGTCTCAGATTTATGCTTCATAAGGAAAATATAATCGTACCTCGAATAGTCATCAATAAAAGTGACAAAATACTAGTAACCTCCTGTTGCCATGGTTGACATTGGACCACATACGTCTGTGTGAACGATTTCTAACACTTCTTTGGCTCTACTCCCCTTGGCTCCAAATGCCGTCTTGGTCATTTTACCCTCCAAACATGATTCGCAGGTTGGAATCGGTTCAACTTGGAGAGACTCTAGTGAACCGTCTTTCACCAACCTTTGGATCCTCTTTGGATTAATATGTCCCAATCTTAGATGCCATAGAAGTGTTTCGTTCACGTTTGATGAACGTTTTTTTTTTACCTAAAATATTGATGTGTTATAGGATGCATTTAAGTGAGTGGTGTGCCTGATTAATTGTATAGAGATTACTTGAAAACGTTCCATGACAGATAAATTTATCATAAAGAGAAATGGTAACAACTTTATCAAAAGTAATCGAATATCCATCAAGGTAAACTTTAGAAACTGAAATCAAGTTCTTTCTAAAATTCGGAACGTAAAGTACATCTCTTAAAATTAAAACTTTGTCTTCAAAAGACAGGTGCACTTCTCCCACTGCTTCAGCTGCCACTCTCGTGGCATCGCCCAGTGTGATGGGGATCTCACTCCCACTAAGTTGTTGTTGGGGAATGATTTGCACAGATCTATTCTGGGTGAATATTTAAATACAAATTTAATTCTTATAATTATTACTAGCTTGAATTAATCCTATATTATTTTAAATAATAATTCAACAACATATCATGCATATAATTAATTCATGTAAATCCTACGCATGCGGAATTCTACGAGTTTACGTGAACGTACCTCTTGGGATGGCAGTGATCTGGCTGATTAGACTAACCAAAAGAACTTCCCAAGTATTCCCTTAATCCTTGTTCGACTATCCGGTGGTAGGACACTTGTGAACAATTAACAAAAGGAAAAAATAAATTATGTTGCACCACCTTTGTGGATTTACTAATTTTTCCAACACATGAAATTGTACTAGGGAATGAAAGAGTCATCCCCTATTTATAGCTAGGTGATGGTCGAAATTTTTGGTAGAAAAACAATGTGGGAAAAACTTTTCTTGATCTCCAAGAAATCTTGAATATATCTCTTATATTCTTTTTCCCATAATCATAATATTCCACAAAAATCTCACCTCACCAATATTATGGTATTTTCGAAAAATATGAGGGACCAAGAATCCAAGATTTGGATCTTCTTGAATTTATGAGATATTCTTGTATTTCAAGAAATACATATCTTCCATAATATCTTTTCAAGAAAATCAAGAAAATCTTTATTTCCCTCTATATTTCAAAATTTTCGAACCAACTCTATGAATAACCAAGTGGGAGATTTCTTGAATTTAATGAGATAATCTTGTATTCCAAGAATACATATCTTCATTCCATAACAAAATTCAAAGAAAATCTTTCTCCCCTCTTATCCATAATTTTCGAAAATAATAGGAAATATTAAGCAACAATATTTATTTTATTTTAATCACCTTTTTCAGTTATTGGACTATATGTTGGGCTACTCAGGGGGCCTTTAGGAGAATTAAGATTGGACCTTTCAATGGATCTTGAATTATCAATATTGAGCCACAATATTATTCAAGCCCATAAATATTAATTAATCCCACTACATAATTAATATTGCACTATCCATCTTAACCCATATTACAGTCAATATGGCTCCCGGTTATTATTTCTCGTGTTTAAGATTATCTAGCCCATTAATTAATTCAAGCCACTGAAATAGCTTTCCATTAATTAATATCTTTTATCCTTGGTCAAGGAACGGTTCAACATTATTATCCATACCGGAAACTAATTCCACTTTCAAGATTTGGTATGATAAAGCTTATGAACCTCCCCCAGGGGGCAAATCAAACAAAGCGTGCTTTTGCACACGATTCTTCGTATTAAATCTTAGCAATCACATGTGACTAATAATATTGCCCAAGATAAAAAGTATTGAATCTCGTTGATTCTCTACCCATGATAAGTCAAAGCAATAGTTACCAATCACACGTGATCCTATTTAAGGAACGAAGATTAAGAAATAACGAACCACTGAGGTCTAATTCTTCCTTGTTCGGGTTCGGAGAATTTATCCTCCCAGAGGTCCTATTCAAAGCATCGATCATGCACTAGTGTAATCTCTTGGTCAAGACAAGCCAATCCCGAGCCTTACACTTCAACCTTTCACGATGGGTTGTTCATTTCCATCTAGGTCGTGAATGGCGACTTTTAGTTACAAGGACCTTTATTAATTTAATCTTACGTGATCCGGTATCACTAAATTAACTACAATGTAACACGACGATTTATTTATTGAACAGTTTATGCAAAGAAATATATGTAACATTCGATAATATTTAAAGCATTAGTGATAAACAATTTATTTCAAAGAAATAAGTCCGAATTTTCGATTTTTGATTATACAAAGTAAAAAACATACTTTCCAAAGATAATCCCAACAATCTCCCACTTATACTCAAAGTCTGCTTTTTTTAGTATACTACAACATGTCTCGTGTAGTCTCGTGACATCTAATGTCACCTACACGAACCTAATAATTTCTCCCACTTATACTCAAAAGCAGATTAGGGCAACGGTCTTGACACCCATTCCTTCCACATGTCTCTCGAATGTATTGAGAGGCGCACCCTTTGTGAATGGATCTCGCTAGGTTGTCCTCGGACGCTATCTTTGCCACATCTATATCTCCTCTCTTAAAGATATCTCGTATAAGATGGTATTTCCTTTCAATGTGTTTCTTTCGCTTTTGTGGGCTCTTGGTTCCCTTGAATTTGCAATCGCTCCCAAGCATTGTCACAATAAATGAAGATTCTGGCCGGGCAAATTCGAACCACATCCAAGTCCACTAGGAAGTTCTTGAGCCAAACCGCTTTTTTTCATTTGCCTCAGTTAGCCTACATATTCAAATTTCCATGGTAGAATCTGCGACGATTTCGCTTGACGCTTCTCCATGTCACGGCTCCTCCTCCCATGCAAAAACACACTACCGGAGGTAGATTTTCTGGAGTCTATGTCTGATTGGAAATCCGAGTCCGTGTAGTCGATGGGGATTGGACTATCTGACTTGGGAAGATCCGCATAACACATCATTGATCTAACCATTTCTAAAAGAGTTATGTTTCTTCCCTCTGCAACCCCGCTTTTGTTGAGGGGTTCCGGTCTTGATCGGTGATGCAATCCTTCATCGACAAGTAGTTCAAAAACTCATCGCCGAGGTACTCGCGCCTCCACGATTGGATCGTAGAGACTTGATACGTTTTTCCCTATGATTCTCGCTGAGCCTTAAATTCTTTGAATTTCTCAAAGGTCTCAGATTTATGCTTCATTAGGAAAATATAACCGTACCTTGAGTAATCATCAATAAAAGTGACAAAATACTCATAACCTCCTCTTGCTTTGGTTGACATTGGACCACATACATCTGTGTGAACGATCTCTAACACTTCCTTGGCTCTATTCCCCTTGGCTCCGAATGCCCTCTTGGTCATTTTACCCTCCAAACATGATTCGCAGGTTGGAATTGGTTCAACTTGGAGAAGCTCCAGTGAACCATCTTTCACCAACCTTTGGATCCTCTTTGGATTTATATGACCCAATCTTAAATGCCAAAGAAGTGTCTCGTTCACGTCTGATGAACGTTTTCTTTTCTCGGAAACAGTTGATGTGTTATAGGATGCATTTCGTGAGTGGTGTGCACAGTTAATTGTATAGAGATTATTCGACAACGTTCCATGACAGATAAATTTATCAAAAAGAGAAATGGTAACAACTTTATTAAAAGTAACCGAATATCCATCATGAAAAAGTTTAGAAACTGAAATTAAATTCTTTCTAAAACTTGGAACGTAAAGAACATTTCTTAAAATTAAAACTCTGTCTTCAAAAGACAGGTACACTTCTCCCACTGCTTCAGTTGCCACTCTCGTAGCATCACCTAGTGTGATGAGGATCTCACTCCTACTAAGGTGTCGGGTCCGTTTGAACCCCTGTAAAGTGAAACAAACATGATCAGTGGATCCCGTATCCACCACCCATAAATGGGAGGCATACGCCGCTAAACAAGTTTCAACAACTAGTGCGTGAGAATTACCTTTTTTTTCTCTCCTTTTGGGATTGGAACAGGCTGACCTCCAATGTCCTTTCTCCCCGCAATTAAAACATATTCCTTTTGGTCCTTTCTTGACACCCAAACAACTAACTGTCTTTTTCTCACTTTTCTTAGTGATGAGTTTGCTTTGGTTCTGACCACTTTTCTTTTCTTGAGACTTGCCTTCCACTGGCCTAGATCTCGAGAAAAGACTTTTGGTCACCAATGCTTCGTCTTTCTTTCCTAAATGCTTCTCTATTTTCTCCAAGGCTTCTTGTAGGATATCCATAGTAAACATGTGATCACTCATCACAAAACTACAGTAAAATCCATCGAAGCTTCTTGGTAGAGTTAGCAACAGAAATTCGATTTGGGCCTCATCACAATACTTAGTTCCGAGATAAGCAAGTTTTTCAAAATGGTGTTTAATCCTGAGAACATGCTCCCTTACGGGTGTTCCCTCAACCATCTTTAGCCTTGCCACGTCGTCATTTTTAAACTGATTGATCATGCTGTCTTTTGTTAAAAACATTTCTTCAAGACTTTGCATAATTTCCGCAGCATACTCAACACCTTCATGAATGTGTCTCAAATCATCAGACAGTGAAGTCATGATTACACGTTTCATGGGTTCATTGGCCTGCTCCCAAATATTATACTCATGTCTTTCCGCATTAGGTGATTCAACAGTAGGCTTACGTGGCTTGGGTACATCAAGAACCCAATAATGTTCTTGTGCAGGTAGGACAAAACTCATATTTTGTTTCCAAACATTATAGTTTTCGCCAGTTAATTGGTGTTCTTTGAGTGTATATAACAGTGGATTAAAAGGTTGCGACATGATGAACTGAAATAAACAATAATATGCATAAGTACATATATATCACAAGGTTCAATCACATGCATCATATTAAAATCTCAAAAAAATATGAACATGCATCAGCCAACATCTCAAAACAGTTTAAATAAGCCACGTGGGGTGGGTCATTATTTAAACACATTCAAGCAGGTTACAAACAAGAACAGTTACAAACCTTTAATTTCCAGATTAATAGTTGGCTCCCACTTGACCAATATATTGACAGGGACTTCGGGGAAGTATATGAATATCAATTTTATACCTAAGTAATAACCATGATTAAATACAGGATTATTATTTCGTATTGAACGAGCCTCGTGGGGAGGGTCATCGTCGCCACTAATAATAACCCACAATCATCCATTTGGAATTTATTCATGTGAAAGCTATCTTTTGAACGTCCCGTTGGGGGAATTTCTCCAAAAGAATTCACAAATAAATAAATCATGGAGGTCAAAATTAATTCAATTTTATTATCCGGAATAAAATTGTCAATTAATTATTTAAACATACTTAGTAATTTTTGAAGGTGAGATTTTCATTGGGCAACTCTCATGCAAAACACATTTAAACAAATTAAATAAAGCATAAGATAAAGACAATAATAAATCAAGCAAAAGCGTAAAAATAAACATATTGGGCACAAATTATCCAATTGTCATGGTTTGATTTTTTCTTGGCTTGATCTTGAAGAAACACCGCCTTGAATTTATCCCACTCGATCGTCTCGAAAAATACTGTCTCGAAATGCCACGCCAAGTAGCTCGCAAATGGATGCACGCCCACATCCGCCGGCCACTTCGCCAAGTTCAAATCTCGGCTAGCGGCTAAGCGAGTCGCTGCCAGCGCCTCGGCATGCCTCGGTAGGGTCCGCACTCCTCAAAGGAGATCGTGTAATCACAAGACATCCGATCGCGTCTTTGCCAAATTTCCTCCTCGCCTTCGAACCTCGACAATTGAAAGATGTCTTCATACGGCCCAGATCCGCCTCCATCCGCTGGCCCTCTCACAAGACGGTGCGCGTCGCTTAGCGCCCGCCCGTCGTCGCGGCGATCCTCGCTTCGCGCTCGGCCCTCGGCCTCGCCCGATGCCCGTGCGTGCCTGCGTGTGTCTGCGTCGCGTGAGTGTGCCTCCCTTAGCACGTTTCGTGCGACGCACGCCGCCTACCCTTTGTTCTGGATTTTGTCCTTTAAGTCTTCGTCTCCGTCCTCGTTTTCGATCCGGTTATAATTTATTTATAAAAAATAAATAAACCTAGATCTAGACTAGTCTATTACATTGATCAAATCAAACAAATCTTAATCTACTCGTGGATTTTCTCATGAGGCAAAACGAATCCGAACGAATCGAATTAAAAACCACAATTTATATGCATGCATAAATAAACACATTAAATTCCATGACAATTGGATACCTGCAAAACAGATCTAGCAATTCTATCCAATTTCAAAATTTAATGTCATCGAATTAAATTACAATTTAAAAAATTCAGAGCCCGAAACCGTGGCTCTGATACCAGTTGTTGGGGAATGATTTGCACAGATCTATTCGGAGTGAATATTTAAATACAAATTTAATTCTTATAATTATTACTAGCATGAATTAATCCTATATTAATTCAAATAATAATTCAACAACATATCATGCATATAATTAATTCACGTAAATCCTACGCATGCGGAATTCTACGAGTTTACGTGAACGTACCTCTTGGGATGGCAGTGATCTGGCTGATTAGACTAACCAACAGAACTTCCAAAGTATTCCCTTAATCCTTGTTCGACTCTCCGGTGGTAGGACACTTGTGAACAATTAACAAAAGGAAAAAATAAATTATGTTGCACCACCTTTGTGGATTTACTAATTTTTCCAACACATGGAATTGTACTAGGGAATGAAAGAGTCATCCCCTATTTATAGCTAGGTGATGGTCGAAATTTTTGGTAGAAAAACAATGTGGGAAAAACTTTTCTTGATCTCCAAGAAATCTTGAATATATCTCTTATATTCTTTTTCCCTTAATCATAATATTCCACAAAAATCTCACCTCACCAATATTATGGTATTTTCGAAAAATATGAGGGACCAAGAATCCAAGATTTGGATCTTCTTGAATTTATGAGATATTCTTGTATTTCAAGAAATACATATCTTCCATAATATCTTTTCAAGAAAATCAAGAAAATCTTTCTTGCCCTCTATATTTCAAAATTTTTGAATCAACTCTATGAATAACCAAGTGGGAGATTTCTTGAATTTAATGAGATAATCTTGTATTCCAAGAATACATATCTTCATTCCATAACAAAATTCAAAGAAAATCTTTCTCCCCTCTTATCCATAATTTTCGAAAATAATAGGAAATATTAAGCAACAATATTTATTTTATTTTAATCACCTTTTTCAATTATTGGACTATATGTTGGGCTACTTTAAATTTTTAGGAGAATTAAGATTGGACCTTCCAATGGATCTTGAATTATCAATATTGAGCCACAATATTATTCAAGCCCATAAATATTAATTAATCCCACTACATAATTAATATTGCACTATCCATTTTAACCCATATTACAGTCAATATGGCTCCCGGTTATTATTTCTCGTGTTTAAGATTATCTAGCCCATTAATTAATTCAAGCCACTGAAATAGCTTTCCATTAATTAATATCTTTTATCCTTGGTCAAGGAACGATTCAACATTATTATCCATACCTAAACTAATTTCCACTTGCAAGATTTGGTATGATAAAGCTTATGAACCTCCCAAGGGGCAAATCAAACAAAGCGTGCTTTGCACACGATTCTTCGTATTAAATCTTAGCAATCACATGTGACTAATAATATTGCCCAAGATAAAAAGTATTGAATCTCGTTGATTCTCTACCCATGATAAGTCAAAGCAATAGTTACCAATCACACGTGATCCTATTTAAGGAACGAAGATTAAGAAATAACAAACCACTGAGGTCTAATTCTTCCTTGTTCAGTTCTGAAGAATTTATCCTCCTGTAGGTCCTATTCAGTGCATCAGTCATGCACTAGTGTAATCTCTTGGTCAAGACAAGTCAATCTGAGCCTTACACTTCAACCTTTCACGATGGGTTGTTCATTTCCATCTAGGTCGTGAATGGCGTACTTTTAGTTACAAGGGACTGTTAATTTAATCTTCTGTGATCTGGTATCACTAAATTAACTACTATGTAACACGTAAAATTTATTGAACAGTTATGCAGTAAATATATGTAACATTCGATAATATTTAAAGCATCAGTGATAAACAATTTATTTCAGTAAATAAGTCCGAAATTCAGTTTTTGATTATACAAAGTAAAAAAACATACTTTCCAGTATAATCCCAACAGTTGTCGGGTCCGCTTGAACCCCTGTAAAGTGAAACATACATGATCAGTGGATCCCGTATCCACCACCCATAAATGGGAGGCATACGCCGCTAAGCAAGTTTCAACAACTAGTGTGTGAGAATTACCTTTCTTTCCATTCCATTAGGGATTGGAACAGGCTGACCTCCAATGTCCTCTCTCACCGCACCTGAAGCACCTCCCCTTAGCTGGCTTGCTCACTCCTCCACCTCCCTTCACCTTTTCTTTGCCTTTGGCAATACTTGAGTTCACTTGTCTGTGGCTCTTGTCCTTTTTCTTGTTCTTACCACCCCTTGGCCTAGAAGAAGAAGAAGGTCCATTTTGCCACCAAGACTTGGCTCTTTCGCCCCAATATCGCCTCTGTCGAGACCAAAGCTTGCAATAGATCAGGCATCGAGAACTTTTGATTATTCATCTGATACTTCAACCTGAACTGTTCAAAACTTTTCGGCAGAGAATGGAGCACGAAATCGATTTGGGTCTCGATGTCGTATTCGGCGCCAAGTACCTCAAGTTTGTTAAGGTGAGCCATCATCTGGAGAACGTGCTCCCTTACGGGTGTTCCCTCCACCATTTTCATAGAGAGCAAGTCCCTCATGGTGATCTGACGAGCCACTCGGTTCTGATGTTGAAACATCGCTTTAAGACTAGTCATGATGCCTGCAGCGGTCTCAACGTTCTGGTGTTGGTGTTGCAACACATCTGACATTGAAGCCAAGATGGTACACTTTGCCATTTTGTTAGAACGCGCCAAATAAAGATATACTCTTTCTTAACTGATTTACTTGACTCGTCATTTGGCTTTTCTGGTTTAGGTGTAGTGAGAACCCAGTTATGGCTTTGTGCAGTGAGGACAATAGTAAGTTTACGACTCCAATCAACAAAGTTTTCACCAGTAAGGAAATTGTCTTTAAGTATTTTGAACAGTGGATTAAAAGGTTGCGACATGATGAACTGAAATAAATAATAGTATGCATAAGCACAAGTATATCACAAAGTTCGATCACATGTTTCATATTAAAATCTCCAAAAAATATGAACATGCATCAGCCAACATCTCGAAACAGTTTAAATAAGCCACGTGGGGTGGGTCATTATTTAAACACATTCAACGAAAGTTACAAACAAGAACGATTTACAAACCTTTAATATCCAGATAATAGTTGGCTCCTTACTTGACCAATATAAAATTAGACAGGACTTGAACAAGTATATGCATATCAATTTTATACCTAAGTAATAACCATGATTAAATCTGAAATTATTATTTAAAACTTTGGGCGAGCCTCCTCGGGAAGGGTCATCGTCGCCACTAGTAATAATCCACAATCCTCTGTTAGGAATTTATTCATGTGAAAGCTATCTTTTGACAGTCCCATGGGGGAAATTTCTCCAAAAGAATTCACAAATAAATAAATCATGAAGGTCAATAATTAATTCAATTTTATTATCCGGAATAAAATTGTCAATTAATTGTTCAAACATACTTAGTAATTTTCGAAAGTGAGATTTTTCAAAACATTTTCTCATGCATCGCAAATTTAAACACTATTTAAATGAGCATAAATAATGCATAAACATCAAGACAAAAATTAAACATATTGGGCACATTTATCCAATTGTCATGGTTAATTTTTTCATGTCTTGATCTTGAGAAATCGTCTTCATAGCCTTCATCGTTCGTCTCGAAAAGCTCCCACTTGACCATTTCAAAAAAATATCTTGTCAAGCCACGTCATCGACCAGCTCGCGCCAGAGTGCCCGCTTAGCACTTTCAAGTGTCGAATAAACGCCCGTCTTGACGCCGAAGTGCCGATGCACGTCGCCCTCGTCACCGCGCCCATCTCGGTAACCGCGCCGCATGACGCCCACGCGCGCCCTCGCGCGCCCTCGGCAGCGTCGCCAGCGTCACCGGCCCGTGCGCCCGCATCGCCCGTCACGTCGCCCGCGGCCGCCCTTGTCGCCCTGCATCCTCGTTGCCCTGCATCGCCCGCGTGCGCCTAGGCGGTTCCGCCCTTGAATGGTGTACTTTTAGTTACAAGGAACTGTTAATTTAATCTTATGTGATCTTGGTATCACTAAATTAACTACAATGTAACACGTACTATTTAATGAAACGATTATGCAAGAAATATATGTAACATTCAATCATATTTAAAGCATCAGTGATAAACAATTTATTTCAGTAAATAAGTCCGAAATTCAGTTAGTCTGATTATACAAAGTAAAAGCATACTTTCCAGTATAATCCCAACATCGACTCTCCATGTGCTCCATCAGTTGCTTGACCGTCAATTCGGCCTTGCGACCAACATCATAGCGTCGATGGTGGTTCTTTGCCGCCGGGGTCACCGCGATCTTGTGATCGACCCCCTCGATATCTCGTTGTGGTGGAGGTTCAATGCGAGGGTGAGGTCGCACTCCACCTGCTCAACATGACTAGGCTCAGATTGTGCCTCATCTTCCGCGTTCCTCGGGGCTTGTCGACCCCCGAGGTCGTCAAGTCGGTCGAACACATTGCTCGACCCTGCCGGCCGCTTGAGGAGTTGGCGATTGTAGACCAGGGCATGTCTGGCCGGATCGTAGGCCAGTTGGCCCGCTGAATGCCCCTTTCGGGTTTGAGCCGCCTACTTTTTTGAGGGTCCGACCTCCTGGGCGGCCTTCTTAGGGGGAGGCTGCACGTTCTCCTCGTCAAACGCGAGACGTTTCTTGTTGAGGACGGCCATCACGGCCTTTGCGTCCTCGGGCGTCTGCACCAAATTCCACCAGTCAGGGGTCATTATCGGGTCTTGCTGGCAGTCCCGATGGGAGCCAGAGCGATGAGAGCTCATAGAGGCCTCGCGCCCATCGCGGTGTCCAGATCTTACCCGTTCAGGTTGGCTTGATTGATTGCCATTGGTATTGATAAGAGATAAGATGGGTCTTCCTTTGAACAAAGTGATTTCACAGGAATTGTGGTTTCCCACAGATGGCGTCAATTGTTGTACCCAGTTTTGTTACCGGCGAACAAGCAAACAATTTAGTAATGTTCCGATCAATACCACGGCGAAAGCAATAAATGACAAATGATTTGATTACCCAATTCGTCTTTGGAATAGACTACGTCTAGGGGTACCAAGCCAGGATTTGTACTGTATAATATATGCCTAGAGTACTAAGATTTCGATCATTTACAATGTGCATTACAAGTTATATTTATAGACACAAATCTAGGGCTACAGTCTTCGTGGGCTTTCTCTCGTTGGCTGATTAGGGCTTCCTTCCTTGCTCCGCAAGTCGCGCTCACGGATATGCTTTACCTGGTTACATCCCGAGAAATTCGCCTCACCATAACTGCCCGAATCTTGTCCATATTTATCTCTAACCGAAGTCGCGATTTCTTCGACCGCGATGTCCGATTCTTTCAAGTCGCTCCGCGACTTCTTTTCTACGTCAAGCCGCTAGCGACCTTCCGAGACTTCAAAGTCGCCTCCCGCCTTGCTCCAGCTGGATGAAGTCGGATAACAAGTTAAACATGAGATTGCCCAATCCCAAGCCTCCATTAGGTCGGGTTATTTCCCCGTACAACAACAAGTGCATCAGTTGGTTTCGGTTTTGGGCTTATTAATTTAGGCCTAGTCAATTAGGGGTTATTATTTATATTCCCATTTGATTTGTATATTGTTGTCGGTTCTAAATAATATACGAGATCCTCTCTTCTGACTGTGGACGTAGCTAACAAATTGTTAGTGAACCACGTAAAATTTTGGTGTTGGTTTATTCGGTTTATTTATCGTTTTTATATCTTTCTCGCATCAATTATAACAATATGATGATGTGATTTATCCAGTATGCATCATTGAAAGTCAGCTAGGATATGTTTGTTTCGAAATTTAGGTGTGTGGAACTGGGGGTCATGAATTCAAAATTCTATGCATTTAAAAGTTTTGGTAAAAAGTACGTGTTTTTGTTTCTTAGATTTTGATAGGGAGAAATTTTACTTTATGCCAAATGAATGTTTAATAGCGATTATGTTGTATTATTATATTGTATTGACAGTGACAAAAATAGTGATGTGATTATATTGAATTTTGTGAAAAATAAGTGTGTGAGTGTATTTGAAGTATAATTATAAATTTCAAACTATAATGAAACGTGGTTCTCAAGTGTTAAGTCCATCCGAGAGAGTTCCGAAACAAATATTACCCTTATAGATTCTCTTTCAGCAAAGAAAAAATAAATAAATTTTGCATTTGTAAAAAATGTATATTATCATGTTATTAACTGAGATTACCGAATAAAGTGTACTTAAAATAATATTTTTTTTAAAACAAAAATAAATTTATAATTTAAATGCAAGAACAATAAATATCGAGAATGTCATCTATAACCATTGGAGACCCGACTCAATAATAAGGACTTGAGAATAACTTAAATGTCCTAACAAAACGATAAGTCAATTCATTGGTGTTGGTCCCGGTGGGAAAACCTATTTTGCGCGTGCGGAAGCAAAACGTTTTATTTCGGTGCATATAAAACAGGGGTGGGGGCAGAGTGATACCAATTTTTTTTTTTTTTTTTTTGGCTCATGTGTTGTGTTTTGCTTATAACTAGATGCATATGACAAGTATAAACATAAAGCAGTAAACAACACAGCAATATATAGTGGTTCGGACAACCAGTCCTACATCCACTCTCCCTCTCTAGGGAAATTCCTTCAAACAGGACTTATCACCCTCCACGGGATTGCCTATAGATATTCTGAGAGCTCACACTCGAATCGGACTTATAACCCTCTCTCGGGTTAGCCTCGGGACTTATCACCCTCCACGGGATTGCCTCTGAGATGTTTAACGAGTTCACACTTCAATCGGGACTTATCACCCTCACTCGGGATTGCTAACAACTACCTCACTTCACCACTGGGTTTGGGTTTGGTGTTGTCTCCAACTATGGTGAGATTTTCCCTTACAATGGTTTAGCCTCAATGCTTTGGGTTGGGAAAAATCTCTCTAAGCTTATGATACATCGTGGGTTGCTTAGGTTGGGTTCTAGAACACTCTTTGAATATATTTGTATATCTACTGGACTTGTGTTCTAGGGTGGGAATGCTTTTGACTATAACGCTCTTTGGCTTTGTAGCATTTTGTGCATAATCTCCACGCATCCACACACGATAATGAAGGAAGAACTTGTATTTATAGTGTGGATTTGAATGTTACCGTTGGAGAGAATCACATTCAAATCCATACTATTCTTTGTAAGTTCTGCAGCTTTTTCAGGCTGGTTGTCTTCCTCTTTGTTGGTCCACGTCCAGCTGGATTCCAACGGCTATATTCCTCAGCTTCATTGCCTCGGAACATTCGGGGATATCTTGAGCATTCAATTCTTTGATTCTTTAGTAATTAGTAATTTGATATTTCTCAGAGTCTTCGGATTTCTCTCGAGTCTTGAGTTCTCTCGAGTTCTTGAGTCTTCTCTCGAGTCTTGAGTTCTCTCGAGTCTTGAGTTCTCTGAGTCTTCAGGGTCTTCTGAGTCTTCAGGGACTTCATAACCTATCCTGAACTATATCTGCTGACTATACATTTTGCAGATAACATCCTGAATACTCTAAAACTGAATCCTGACTCATCTATCAAGATCATTACTGAACATGTCATACTCAGGGGTTTTGGGATCTTAATCAAAATCATATAATCTTTTATTAAATTCATCTCCCAACAATTGACTTTTTTACGAGCAGGAAAAATCATGTAATCACTACGATGCCTGTTGAGAGAAATTAAATAAATGAATTAATTTCGCATCTCTCTATAAGTTTAGACTTTTCTTTAATGATATCAGAGCTTAGGCTCGCCCAGAACCTGAGTTCGATTCCTGTGGAAGCACTCCACCCATTTAAAGTGTCTACTCATTAGGTTTCCTCCCCAGAGGGCAGAGGCAATGATTCGGTCCACGAGTGAGGGGGAGTGTTGAGGGAAATTAAATAAACGAATTAATTTCCCACCTCTTTACAAGTTCAGATTTTTAGATGAGACAAAATTATTTCATGGTATCAGAGTCTCTGGCTCAGCCCATATCCTGGGTTCGATTCCAGTGGAAAGCACTCTACCCATTTAAAATTGTCCACTTGTTTGGCCTCCTCCCTAGAGGGCAGAGACAATGATTCGGCGGCCCACGAGTTAGGGAGAGTGTTGAGGGAAATTTAACAAACGAATTAATTCTCCACCTCTCTATAAGTTCAGACTTTTAGATGAGACATAATTCTTTCATGGTATCAGAGCCTCTGGCTCAGCCCATATACTGGATTTGATTCTCGTGAAAAACACTCTACCCATTTAAAATTATCCACTCGTTTGGCCTCCTCCCTAGAGGGCAGAAGCAATGATTCGACCCATAAGTGAAGGGGAGTGTTGAGAGAGAAACAATGATTCAGCCCACGAGTGAGGGGGAGTGTTGAGGGAGAGATAATAATTCGTCCACGAGTGAGGAAGAGTGTTGAGAAAAATTAAATAAATGGATTAATTTTGCACATCTGAGTAAGGACAAATAACTAAAATATTAATCTCTTTTACAAACAAAAATATTCCTCTCTGTGGTTTTTTTTTTCTAGCTCCTCCCTTTAGGTTGACAAAATGTTTCCTTGTCCTACGCTATTGATTGACTTTAATGTTTTTCTTTCAAGATTTTATTATAAATTAACACACTGTTGATTATATTTAATGCAAGACAAGGAATGTGATTATAAATCATCAAATACATAAATATATAACTCACCTAATTTAAATCTATAGCTTTTATTATTACAAAATACTCTCGTATATGATGTTTATCAGTGAATGGTGTAATGTTAGTTTAGGAGATGAGTATTAATTTAAGATGTATCTACAAACACTTTAAATCGCAAAATGCATTCATATTTTAGATCTAAATATTTATTTTTATATATGCAATATAAATATCAACTTGAAAATCATAAATAATTATTTTACTTAATATATTATATATTGCAAACGGACTCAAAAAAAATATAAAATGTTAAAATTGCAATATAAATGAGATTTGGGAAGGAAATTTGCAATATACTTTTTTTAGTGCAAAAATGTTTAGCTCATATTATTTTATTGATGGTGCAAAAAGAATAATAAGAATTGAGAAGATCATTCATAAAAATAGGAGGCTTGACCCAACTATGAGGACACGTTATTGTAGTATAATCTGTGGCAATTTTTACTCGTTAAAAATTTACCGTAGACTCCAAAAACCAAATTAAATTGCAACTCTCAAATCTACTGTGATTCAAATTATTTTGGATAATTTAAGAAAAAACCTCTCAATTTTTGTTCAAAATTACCAAAACAATTCATGATTAATTTAAAATATTACCAAATAATCCTTTAACCAACCAATTAATTATTTAATTGATCGATCATTTTATATTTCATATTTTTCATATATTTTGGGTTAATTCTAAATAAACATATAATTTTTTGATCAAATATTAATTTAATCACGACCTTTTCAAGATTATTGTATTAAAACTCAACTTTTAATATTATTGCAAATCGATATAAATTTTTTTTTTCCTCCGACCGTAAAGAGGTGATGTGTCTCACCGGAGCTTGTGTATATACAGGGGCGGAGCCACATGGCCGCAACCCCTGACTTTCAATATTACTATATACTCCATGTACACATTAATCCCTGGCATTATCCTGCACCGCACGACACAAGCCATATACGTATTTAAACTTTTTCCATTTTTTATTAATTCTTTTTCTATACATTTATTTTTTAGCCGCCATTTTATGTTAATCATTATCTATTATTGTTTTAAATGAATACTTATTTTATCATTTATGTATACATAAATTAGGATTTTTTTTCTTTCACTCTTTAATCTTTATTGATAATTAATAATCATTTAAATTATTAATGCTAATACATTTTATCTAAGAGACACACTTGTATGAGACGGTCTCACGGTGAGACGGGACATAAATGGGGAATTGACATTTTAAAATTTTGGAAGGTCATGAATGTGATTTGTGTTAAGTTGTACCTCATCTCATGCATGAGACCGTCTCATATGAGTTTTTGTCTTTATCTAATTAATTTTATTTATATAAGCAAAGTGAAATAATTTGTTAAGTTCTACATTTTTAATGATAAAAACTTGTATAAATTCGAGTTCATGATGAACTCAATTTTTTTCAAATATCGTTGTTATGTATATATATGCACTATCACTGTTACATTTATACATTGTCACTGTTTAGAAAATGCTTTATTTTTTAAACAATGATTATACATAAACATAACAGTAATAAATATACCATGAACTCGGGATCACGACAAATTTATTTTTTAATAACATGATTTATTATTAAAGCGATATTTCCTTTATTTATCATTTGGCCCCCCTCGATCACATATCCTGGCTCCGCCCCTGTGTGTATATATACTTACCCATTATGATGATACATATTAAACAATATTTTTTAATTATTCCACATCATATTATACATTCTCTATCATTAATACTTTTGAAATAAATAAATTAAAACAAAAATTAATAATTAAAAGAAGATAAAATCTTAAAAAAAAACAATTAAAATATAAATAAAAAATAAAAATCAAACGCTTCATCTTCATCATCCCTTCATCTTTGCCCTTGCACCGCCACATCTTCACCAAAAAGTCGATTGATTCTGCAAAATCCAAAACCATCATAATCGCAAAACTATAGAACCACCCCAATTTGTGTTCTGTGAATCCTCAAAATTGGATTTTGCACCAAAATCACATAAACCCCAAAGCAAATCCCTATCCCCAAAATTTCATATGCAAATTTGGTTCAGATTTACAGGAAAAAAAAAATTATACCTCAAATTTGTAGAACTACACATCAAATAAACAACAATTAAAATAAAATCAAATTCAAATTGCAAATTGCAAATAAAATTTCTATCTATTTCATATAATTGATTGAATCTCAATAAACAATTCACAAATTTAGTTTAATGAGGTGGACATCGATGAGAACAAGAAGTGAGGACCTGAGGGGTTGAGGGAGTAACAATAGACAATGGGGTGGACGGAAGGGGGAAGAGAAACTGAGGGTATTTTGTTTAATTTTGGAACATGGGAAAATATTTAATTTTGAAACATTGACGGCAAGAATTAGTTTTTAAGGTTTTGAATTTAGATTTAAAGAATTTTTTTTATTTTTTTGGATTTTATTTTATTTTATTTTTAATTCACATTATGATTTAGACATTTCATTCTACGTGTAGTCTGACATAATAAAAATCAATAGTTTCGGCGAGTTGCATCATCTCTTCACTGTCGGTGGAAAAAAAACATGTATTAATTTACAACAACATCAAAGGTTGAGTTTTTATACAATAATTTTGAAAATCGTGATTAAATTAATATTTAGTCTAAAGGTCATGTATTTATTTAGAATTAACCCTATTTTTAATTGACGAATTGTTTGTGATTTTACATTACTCAATCAAACAAAATTTTAATCCACCAATACAATATTTGATAATGTTTCAAACTACATTATTTTTCATTAATTTAGACAAATCTTAAGGAAATTTGTGTCATTTACCATTTTTTAAATATAAACATGTGGTGTATTAATTGTTGTTTAGTGTGGACCCATCCGGTAGGAAAAATCTGTTATTGATTTGGTCAATTACAAGCGGAAGAAATTCTTGCCAAATTATTATCTGTCATATTTGTATCAGGTGGGACCACGAGCCCTATTTTTGGGTATAAAGCTATAATAATAATACAGACAATATTCTTATCAAGTTATATGTTTCAAACTTTCGAACGCGGATTCATATCACCTTTATCTTAATTTGCATCATTCCAAATTTAACCATTAACAAGTCCATGTCTTATATCGCGCGAAAAAAAAGTCCATGTCTAAATTTCGCTTTCTCTTTGCATCCAATAAATTTCGTTTTCATATAATTTAATTATTTTATTAAAGGGATTTAGGGGATGATGTTTGTTAACAGAATATCGTTTTCATGTAATTACAATCTCACCCTTCGTACTAGAATATTCCACATGAATTGCAGTACGTAACGGTAATAGTGAGTGGAAGAATTTAGTCACTCATAAATCAAATATTGCACATGTATCTTACAGTTTTTAATTTTCCAAGTAGGTTGGCTAAACTGATTAACGACAAGATAATTATTTTGTTGGGCTTGAAGAATTTAGTCACTCAAAATAAAATGGGTTTTTTAATTTTCCAAGTAGGTTGGCTAAACTGATTAACGACAAGATAATTATTTAAGGGTAATAGTGAGTTGAAGAATTTAGTCACTCATAAATCAAATATTGCACATGTATCTTACAGTTTTTAATTTTCCAAGTAGGTTGGCTAAACTGATTAACATCAAGATAATTATTTTGTTGGGCTCGGTGTTAAAATAAAATGGGTTTTTTATTCCACATCGGATGAAAACAAAGAAAGTGGACTTCCAAATTCTATATAAGGAGTCAATACACTTTAAATTAGTGTTTGATTCTAAGTAAATTCCTTTCTCATATTTGTGAGAAGGTGAGAGTCATGTAAACTTGTAATAGTGTAGGAGGTGTCGAGCGAGAGAGGGAAAATTTGTATGATTGTAAAAATTTATCATATAGTGATGTTTCTTTCGTGGTCCGTGATTTTTCTCCGGTTTTGGAGTTTTCCACGTAAAATCTTGTGTTGTTGATTGTAGTTTTGTTTCTTCATTATTTCTCGTTTGTTTTGTTTTTCCCTTGGTATGAATGGGGGACGAAGTTTCCCCAACATATTAAAGGGTTAATATTGTGGGAGACAAATAGTACGTAAATGAGAAGCTTGCGTGAGAGAGTCTCACAGTAAGACATTTTAACACTTTAGGAGAGATAGATGTTAATTTGTGCTAAATTTTACCTCGTCTTATGCATGTGATCGTTTCATACGAGTTTTTGTCATAATAAAATACAACTAAATGTTTTTTTAATCAATTTACACATTCATTTATTATTCGTATACTTTTTTAATAAATTAAGTCTTGTATAAAATAGTTTATCGTGCACTTCGTTTGCATTCTGGGTATATTTTTAAATGGAAGTAATTGTTTTATTAAAAGGTATATTAGTTTGATATTATTAATTTTTTTATGAAGTTAAAAATATTAATTATTTTATTATAAAGTGATAATTACAAGATGTACGGGTGAATTATTTTAATTTACATAAGATCAATTATTTTTTCTATTTAACAAAATAACAAATTTTGGACATCTTTAATTTTACTGATTTTGAATTTCACAAAATATAAAACTCTAACATCCAATTAAAGACCAATTCCATCTATAAATTTCAATGCAATTTCTTTTCCATAAAATGTGTAGCACATTGATGCTAAAGCACTTTGTACACATAAAATGTGGAATGAGGTTATCTATTTTATAATTGGCGTTCTATTTTATATTTTATAATATGAATGATAAGTGGAATAATATAAAGTATTCAACGGGCCAACATATTTTGGTCCAAATGTTAAAATTTCAGTAGAGTGAAATATTAATGGAATACAAAAGGTGGAACAGTGAATAGAACCGATAAAAAAGTGGGAAATCTGTTTGTGCACCAAAAACAAAAGGGGGACTAGGGGCGAGGGATTTAGTGAGTTTCAATACGGCATTATTAGGTAAATGGTTATGGAGGTATTTGGGGGATCATAATTGTTTATGGGCTAGAGTAATTTCTTCTTAACATGGGAATTTGAAAGAGTGTGAGAATGAGTTCATTTCAGATGTGAGAGAGTATAGATGGTCTAGTTGGTGGAGGGATGTGGTAGAGCTAGGGAGCGAGAGGAGTTGGTTTCAGAGCAATATTCATAAAGTAATAGGGGATGGGAGGGATACCAGCTTTTGGGATGGGATTTGGGCAGGGGACGTGAGTCTTTGTAAAAAGTTTCCGAGATTGTACCATCTAAATGAGAGAAAAAAACAGCAGTATTAGAGAGATGGGGGAATGGGGTTGAGGGAGTGAGGGAGTGAAAATGGGAGTGGAGAAGAGGGTTATTTGAGAGGGAGAGATCGAGTCTGTCTGAATTCTTATTGTTTATTAACAGGTACAAGCTTCGTGAAAACACAGCAGATTGTTGGAAGTAGGATCTAAGTTCGGATGGGAAATACAGTACCGAGACTGCTTATGAGTACTTGATCCTAAACGAAGAACGTGGAGAAAGGGAAGAGACTTTTGGAGCTGAATTCACACAGGTTTGGAACATGATAGCACCTCATAAAAGTTTCAGTGATGGCTTGGAGAGCTCTCTGGGATAGGTTACCGACTAGGACAAATCTGGAACGATCATTTCCTCAAACGACACCAGCTGCCCGATTTGTGGACTATCAAGGGAATCGGCAGATCACATCTTTCTACACTGCACTGGAGCTACAACAATTTGGAGAGGATGTCTACAATGGATGAACATGAAACTTGCCTCACATTCCAACATCAAGGACCACTTCATCATGTTCTCAGGTATTCTGTCTGTGAAAAAAGGTACTACTTTCTCTTTGTGTCTTTGGGAATGTGTGGTATGAACTATTTGGACAACACGGAATAAGCTGGTCTTCGAAGGCGAGGAGTTCAAGGATGATAAGATTATGGATGAGATTAAAGCCCATCTTTGGAGTTGGACCTTGGCGAAAATTTTTATTCACTGTAATGCCTCCTTAACTGCTTGGATGGCAAACCCCCTAACTATACTATACACCTGATCTCTTGTAAAAAAAAATTCTTCTTTTTCATGTATTCTTTACTTTTAACTTATATTTTGGTTAAGAGTCATTGATAATAAAATCTTTCTTGCCCGAAAAAAAAAAAAGAAAAGAAAAAGAAGAACCGGTAAAAAAGTGTGTTATATATGGCTAAATAAAATTATCACTTGTTTAATTTCCAAAAAAAAAAAAAAAAACTTATCCACTTGACTTACTACTTAATTACTAGTAGTTTACTTTTGATAATAGACCCATCATTAAGATCACTTTCTTTTAAATATAATTTCCCGTACGTGGATTTAATCATGAAATGTTTGCTCATAAGTCACTCGTTTAGATTACTATAGTTAAGAAAAATATTAGTGGGCGTCACATTATGTTGTCACCATTAATTACACTATAACATAAGTTACATTATGTAATACTTAAAATATGTTACTTAATAGCTATAATATGTTACTATAGCAAATAAGTAACATTTTTAAGGGTGTTGGAATTGATAATGTCGCCTAAAGTTTATAACATTTTTTATAATTTATGTATCACTTTAAAAAAAATGTTACCACCATGTAACATCTTATGATAACACTTTAAAAATGTTACTATATGAATTTCAGTAAATTATGAAAAAAATGCTAAATAGTAGTTCCTTGGGATTTATCCTTGGACCTCATGTCTAGGTAAACTAATACTTACCAACTAGGCTAATTCATGACATTTTACACATTTTGGACATTAATTGTACTTAATCTGTTTTTCGTTTTTCGTTTTTTTTTTTTTTTGCTTTTTTTTCTTTTACTTTCTTTTCTAAAAATAACATTGATTTTAACGTTGATTCTCAAATGTACCAAATAATTTCCTACCTACTCTTCTTTAAAAAAAAACTAAAAATAGTATAATTGTATTCTATATTATAATTTTAAATAAAAAATATAAATTATATATTTTTACATATATAATAAATATATATTTTTATTATGTAATAAATTTAGTATATGAACATAAAGAGTTGGTATGTTGTGAAATTGGTTTTTTTTTTTTAAAGACATACTCTTTAGTAATAAAAGTCACACCATTTAGTATTATAAGTCACACACTTTAGTTATCACTACAACACTCTTTGCTATAATATAAGTCACACCCTTCACTTTTATAAGTAATACTCTTTATAGTAAAAAGTCACACACTTTACAGTAAAATGTCACACTCTTTAGTAATATAAGTCACACTCCTCAACCAGTTTCACCGTAAAACTTGTTCATACTATACTTTGCCGAACATAAAATATTTAAAGATTATAAAATATATTATTAAAATATTTTATATATTAGTTACTAAGATAATAAATAGTATTATACGTTATTCTACACAAGAAATATATATAAATATAATGCACATAATACATATCGAATTTTATAATAAGTTACTAAAATATATTATATATTTAAAAGTGTTGCCTAAAAGTGGTACATATGTTAAAGTGTTACTTAAAAAATGTTACTTTTATTAAAGCGTTGCTTAAAAGTGTTACCAATGTAAAAATGTTACTACTTGATAAGTGTTACCTATATAAAAGTGTTACTAAAAAAATGTTATCTATATAAAAATATTACTAATAAAGTGTTACCTTTTTAAAAGTGTTACATGCAAGTGTTACATATTAATAAAGTGTTACATAATATGTAAATTAGAATAGTGTTACACTAATATGTTACATAAACTAAAAATATTACTACAAGGTGTTACATAAAATCAATTATGTTAACACTCAAAGAAAATGACACGATTTTTTTTCAATTCAGATTGTACTGTAATTAATTAACAATCGATTTATTCTTTTACTTTTGGCAGCATACACCCAATCCCTAACCTCCTGCACAACATATTATTAAAGTTAATATTTTTTAGCACATGCATGGTAAAAATTAATCGAATTAAGAGCAGGTCTATTGTGAAACTTGTTTATAGTATAAAATTTATGTCACTACATTTATAAAATAATACCATTATATTTATCAATTGATACTGTTGGGAAATTTATAGTTTTGATGAAAGTTCCAAAAACACATGCAATAGGACCAGTCAGACCTGTTAGCTGACTGATGTTTATATTACCTGCTATAGGAGACCAGTTGATAATGATTGTATAGAACAACTGATGAAATAAATAGGTCACATATTGAGGGGGAAACTCAATATGTATAGGTCAGATCTGAAGACTCAAAGGACGGTGATATCAAGCGGGGCGAAATGCAAGACAAGAAAAGAAGATCGATCGCTCGATCCGTCCGATATCTCAAATTTGAAGTCATGTAGATCAAACTCAGAATACTCAAAGATCAGACCAGAAAACCTACATCAGTCGAGTCTGCTAGTTGAAGCTAAGTCAACCGCAGACCAAGACTCTATCGGTGGTAGATCGATTCGGTTCAGATCGATCAAAATCGACTCACCAGTGAAATCTGATGTTTCACCTAATCATACGTCTATGATCTGAACAAGAAGAATATCAAGCTTAGTTGGAAGAACAACTCTGAAAAGTGAGTCTGCTATCCAATAAGAACAAGTCACGTATGATCAGAGCCGGCAATTGCGGGATTTCGATGCTACCTCTCTGTAACGGCTACAAAGTACAAATTCACGCTTTTGGCCATGCCATTCCTGAAGCTCGTCACATCAAGCCTGCAAGTCTACCAAATATAGCCTGAAATTCAAATTGCTCTCCAACGGCTCTTTGATTTCAAGGTCTATATATATGGGATTACACTTTAGAGTGAAAAAAAAGAGGAGACTCTGAACAATTAAGAAGCTCAAGCAATTCTCAGATTTCCGCACAAGAACACGAACAAGAAGATTAATTTTTATTAAGTGTTCATCCCATAAGTTCTTAGCATAGAAATCTTTTCATCTAGTTGTTAGGCTGCTTATATGCAAGAAAAGATTTCATAGTTGGAACCAAAACAATCTTACCAAACCCCCAAGTTAGGTTAAGTTGTTTAGCAAGATTTCAGACTAGGGTTTCTAGTTCTGATCTCTGGGATCGGTTGAGTGTGAACTCCTTAAACATCTAGTCGGTGTACTGTGTTGGACTTACACATAAAACAAAGTCCAGTTGGTTAAGTAGGTGCCCCTTGTGATAGGGAAGAGTGGACGTAGGACTGGTTTGTCCGAACCACTATAAATCTTGTGTGCCTTTACCGCTTTGATTAACTGATTACACAATCGCACACAACCCTTTAAAGCGCATACATATTCCAAGTTGAGATCAGTTAGCACCAAGCTTCTGATCAGATCAAACGTGACACTTCAGTCAAACTGATTAAAAGATTAACCTTGGAATCAGATTTATCAAAACTGGTTTTTCACACGGGTAAAACTTAAGCTTCCGCACACATCAGTTAAACTGATAGTTACCAAACTGATCTGCCTTGAGGTCGATCGGAAGTTGGTTATCGACCCAAAACCGATTCACTCGCGACTCGATCGGGTTAAGCGCCCTCACACCTGATTTGCACAAAAGTTTTCAGAAGTCTATTCACCCCTCCCCTCTAGACTTCTGCCCTCACAAACCCGTTCGGGACCTACAAGTGGTATCAGAGCGGTTGGTTCTACAGACCACTGACTCTGTGTATCATCGATTCTTGAGGAAGAATCTTTGTGGTCAACTGAACTGATCTTGAAAAACCATTTTTAAAACTCATTCATTTTCCAAAATCACTCAGCATGGATAACACCTCAGGTATGTATCATGATCTGCCAAGTTCTCAATCGATGAGTATGCAGTTGGGCCATATACATGTCCAACCATCTAGGTTCGATAAGCGGCGAGAATGATGGAAGTCATCGAAAGAGGACCCATCATCATTTATTACGACAACCCCGCGCTTGGAGGAGATCCGGACTTTGCACCGGGTCTTATGCGAAAAAAGCCCGGCCTTGATGGATGCGGAAAAAAAGAAAACGCATACTCTAGATACTATCGCGAGGCATATTATCATGAAAACCATGGATAAGGTCACCAAGGAAAAGATTAAGTATCTCAAATCTGCGAAAACAATGTGGGATACTCTAGGCGAGATATATCGAGGGAAATGAGCATGATAAAAGACAAATAGTCTACAAGTTTAACCGGTAAAGTTCGAAAAATCAAGATGTTTTTAACGAAACCATCAACGAACTCGATGGAAGGATTACAATGTCTATAAACAAGCTTTCGAGAACTTGGTAGAGATGTCGATAAAGATATCAACTACAAAAAATCCTAAGGTCTCTCACCAAGAAATGGGACATGAAGGTCCGCAGAATCAAGGATTGCCAAGACATTTCAAAAATGAAGCCAAGTAACTTGTTCTTGAGCCTTAAAGCTCACGAGTTCGATTTGATTGAAAGAGGACAAGTTCGATGAAGATGAGGTGCTCTTTGAAGCCTCAACTTCAAAATCGATTGCTTTTAAGGCAACCAAAGAAGAGAACGAAGGCCAACGAACTGTTGGGAATATAGTAAGTCGAAGGATCAGACGCTCGCTCTGCTTACGAAGCTTGAGAAGTCAAACGTCCAACTTGGTAAGTATCGAAGATTTTATAAGGACTATCAACATAGCCAAGGAAGAGATAGGAGATCAGCCAACGGATCTCCGAAAGAACCAGATCGATGATCGGAGGATCACAGAGATGAAAGGAAAAGAGATAGTCGACCGAGGAAGGAAGAGATAACCAATCGCATGAAGAAGCTCGGACTACTATCGAAGGGAAGTCACCGATAGGTCATACAGACGAGTGATTCACCCGAAGGAAAGGTTCGGTGGATCAAGGAGCGTGCTTCAACCGTGGAGAAGCCAGTCACTATAGCGCAGATACCCGGACACGGCGCCAAGAGAAAGGAAGAAAAGAGAAATGAAGAGAGCAAACGATATAGGGACGAGAAGAGTCATGGTTAGCGTCGTCGAATTGACGATTCTATCTCCTCTCTGAGGACTCGGGATACTCCTCTGTGAAGAAGACTTGATCGGCGGAAGTTTGTTGACTTCTATGAAAATGAAGATCGATATTCTCTTGGGACGATGATGAGATCTGCTTTGATGGCGGGGAGGACCAATCTGAGGTAACCTCCAAACCTCGCTTACGTTCGACTACACTGCTATCATTAAAGACACTTTGGGGAGATTGACTGCGACTCTACTCGAGCAATTGCTTGAGGATCTCTCCAATGCAGTAGACACTTATGCTATAGTGGAAGCTGAAAATGACAAGCTGAGAATTAGAAATAATCAGCTTGCTAAAGAGAATGATCTCAGTAAAGTCTCTGAACTTCAATCTGCTGAAACCGCCGTAAAGCAACCGGGAATGTAACATTACGAAAGTTAAGGCTTCGATCGGAGAGAAGCGGATCAAAGATCACCGGCAATTAACAAAACAAAGAAGTCGATGACTTCAAAATTCTTCAAGCAAAATTCGATGAAATTGTTCCAAAAGCATGAAAGTCTGAAATCATCTGAGGATAATCTGCGTAAGAAAATAGAGGTTTTCACAAAATCATCTAAAACTGTTCAAGACATGAACACCTATTTTCGAACAACGATTAATAAGAAGGGACTTGGCTATGAGAATCCTTCCACATCCTCAAAAGCCCCGGCTGATTCATCTCAAAAAGGTGTAATCAGACGAGTTTCTGACAAAGATACACCAAAAGCCAAACATGTATCTAATAAGGGAAAAAAGACCGGTTGAGCGGTAAAGGCGGTGCCCAACGAAGAAAAATGAAATGGACCCCAACTGGTAAAGCATCAGCCGAGGAATCAACAGAAGAACCCAGTTCTTCTGAAGAGACCTCAACCTGATCAACAGATCAGGTATCAGAAAAGACAACCTGTAAAAGGGAAGTCCAATCTGAGACCTAATCAAGGTCAGCTGCATAATAAGCATGCTTCAGGTAAACTACAAAAACCACCTATGCCAAAAAGATATGAATCTTTTGATGGTAGCAGTTGTACCTACCCCTATAATCAGAAATCTAGGGTCAACTTTTTGAACCACCTTTGGATAAAAAAGAAGACAAACAGAAAAAGATAGATCCCAAGTCTTCTAAGTCATCCAAGGTTCACACTAATAATCATACAAAAATGAAAAGCATATAAAGAGGCGTATGATTATGTTGATGGGTATGGGAGACAAATCGGGCCTTTCGATCTAACCGATCACAATAGAAGTGCTCTCTGTTTGTATGGATTCCCAAAACTAAACCTAACCCCTCGGGACCCAATCCAAAAGGGGTACCTAAAAAGCCCGATCGATTGCGAGGATCGCGTGGATCCGACCAACAAAGGAGGTGTGCAAGCAACTATCTGGTACATCGATAGTGGATGCTCAAGGCACATGACAGGAAGCAAGCACCTCCTCAGCTCATACATAGAACGAAAAAGGCCAGCGTGTACTCTTCGGTGATGATAACTTTGGTTATACCAAAGGGTTCGAACCTTAGAGAATGATGATGTACAAATGGCTCGGAGTCTCGTATGTCGAAGGTCTAAAGCACAACCTATTATCGGTTTCACAATTCTGCGACAACGGATTCAGTGTTGAGTTCTCGACTGACCAATGCACTATCAAGAATCGAGCCACTCAACAGATTTTGCTAACTGGTTCAAGGAAAGGGACGATCTACGGTGATTGGAACAGTTGCCCAAAAAATGCATGCTGATTGTCAAGAGTTCTAAAAGTAGCGGTGGCTCTCGCACAAAAAGGATGAGCCATCCCGAACTTTAAAACTCTTAACAAGATAGCAAGGATGTCTCTAGTGGAAGGACTTCCGAATGAAGTATTTTCAAAGGATCAGACATGTACTGCGTGTCGGAAGGGAAAACAGGTCAAAGCTTCATTCAAAGGAATTCCGACGCAAGATCCAAAGATCGGTAATCTTCTTGGTTGCTTCATATGGATCTATTCGGACCCGATTACACCGGTCGGTCTCAATGGACGAAATACACTCGGTAATCGTGGATGACTACTCCAAGTTTACAGGGTTATATTCTTACATAAGAAGAATGAGGCGACAACGAAGATACCCGAAATTGCTAAAAAGATTACAAAATGAGAAGGGTGTCGGTAGTAGTAAAAATCGACGGATAAAGTACGAAATTTACGAACTCTTTTATTCTTGATTTTTGCTCTAAGTTTTGTATCTGACATGAAACATCACCGCAAGGACGTCACAACAAAATGGAGTAGCTGAACGGAGGAACATAACTCTCAAAGAAGCTGCTCGCACGATGTTAGCTGAACATGCAATACCAAGCCGTTTAAGCGTAAGCAATCAACATCTTTGCATGCCATACTCGAATGCATTTCTTCGACTAAGGCTCACTACAAAACATACCTATGAACCTGTGGAAGGACGAGAAAAACCTCGTGTCTCTTACTTCCATGTTTTTTTGGGTGTAAGTGTTTCATACACAACAATGGGAAGAGTCAGTTGAAAACCTTTGAAGCCAAGTCAGATGAGGGTATATTCTTAGGATATTCCTCATCTAGCAAGGCTTTCAAGGTCTACAATAGACGAACCCTACTTGTGGAAGAAACACCCCATGTAGTCTTTGATGAAGCATCTTCTGATCAAGAGAAATCTGCCTCAGAACAAGATGTACACGATCAACAAGTACACGATGCTCGAAAAATGGATCGACTAATGATCAAGGAGAAAGAATCGAAACCGTAGTAACGGTATACATTCCAGATCTAGGCGATTCACGGATCATTCGGATCCTAAGGTACGAAAAAATCTGTCGATGAAGAAGTTCGATCTGGTGAGATAATATCAATCCCGAACCATCCGGTTCGGGGAACACTGAAGTTTCCCGCGAACAGGACATCGACATGATGAGAGTCCAACATCACCGAGACTTGTTCTTATCAAGTGGATCATAACTCTGCACCACTCCCAATCGCTAGTAATGAAATTTTATCAGAAACGGACGATGTTCTTCAAACCAACGCAAATCAGAACAGAAGGACCTGGATAACCAGTCATCCAACTGATCTGATAATCGGAGACCCATCTGATAAAGTTAAAACTAGACATCAGATTGGTGAAAGTGCCATGTATTGTTGTTATCTGTCTATGAAGGAACCAACAACTATAGAGGAAGCTCTACAAGACGCAAGCTGGATTCTAGCAATGCAGGAAGAGCTGGAACAGTTCGACAGAAATCAAGTTTGGGAACTGGTAGACAGACCAATTCATCAAGACGTAATTGGCACGAAGTGGGTATTCAAGAACAAGAGAGATGAGAAAAACGTCATCACCAGAAATAAGGCAAGACTTGTTGCTAAGGGGTATTCACAATCAGAAGGAATTGATTATGATGAGACCTTTGCACCGATCGCTCCGCCTAAAAGCCATTAATTTGTTTTACGGCATATCTTTGCCCGAGGGTTCACTGTGTATCAGATGGACGTAAAGAGTGCTTTCTTAAACGGGGTACTAGCAGAGGAAGTTTATGTCGAACAACCCCCCGGGCTTTGAAAAGAGCAACCAGGTGTACCGTCTAAGAAAAGCTCTCTATGGCCTGAAACAGGCTCCTCGAGCTTGGTATGATACACTCTCTCAGTTCTTGATCGAAAGTGGGTTCACTAAAGGAACAGTGGATAGAACCTTATTCAGAATAGAAGATGGAGAAGATATTCTGATGGTTCAGATCTACGTGGACGACATCATCTTCGGATCTCCCAACAAAAGTCTATGTGAAAGATTCAGCAAGCTGATGCAAGGGAAGTTCGAGATGTCCATGATGGGTCAAATGAATTACTTTCTGGGTCTTCAAGTAAAGCAAAATCTGAAGGATATTCAATACGCCAAAAACAAAATACACTAGGAATTTATTGGCTAAGTTTGGAGTTCAAAATTGTAAGAAGCCAAAATTCCTATGATGACCGGATTCAAGATGGATCCAGATGAGAATGGTCGAAAAAACAAATCGGAAAGGAATATAGGGCTCTCATTGGATCTCTACTATACCCGATTTGCCAGCCAGAACCGACGATATAACCTTCGCAGATGGGTGTATGTGCGATTTGAAGCAAATCCAATGATAAGTCACCTAAAAGCGACTAAGCGGATTCTTAAGTATCTGAAGGGACGATAAATCTTGGTTTATTTTACCCATCGGATGATAATCTAGAGCTTAGTGGGTATTTACGATTACGATTATGGAGGTTGCAAGATTGATGAAAAATCCACCTCGGGAACTTGTCAATTCTTAGGAAGTAAAAAGCGATCTCGTGGTTTTCAAAGCGGACATCGGTTCATGACATCTACTAATGAAGCGAGAATATATGGGCTGCAGAAGTTGTTGTTCCCAAATCGCTCTGGCTTAGTCGGCGGTGAGGATTATAACATTGAAGCTAAAAATGTACCTATTTTCTGTGACAGTAATAGTGTTATTGCAATAACTCATAATCCTGTTCTACATACAAGATGCAAGCATGTAGATGTCAAACACCATTTTATAAGAGATCATGTTGAAAAGAAGAATATCAGAATGGAAAAGATTCATACTGATATACAGAAAGTTGATATTCTAACCAAGCCACTAGCTGAGATCAGATTCAGAGAATTATGCAATGAGCTAGGGCTTTTGGATCTTGGAGAAAATGCACCTAAAATGTTTGATGGATTGTTCTCCAGAACCAGCTGGTTAAGAGATTAACCAGGCTGAAAGGAATCAGTTGAGTTTGGTATCTCAATCGATCGGAAGATCGATCAAGAACCGATATGAGAAGATCCGTCGATTTAAAGTTTATCGATTTAAATGAAATGATCGTTTAAAGGATTATCTGATTAAATCTGCTCGGTTATACTTTGTAAGTCAATTAAAATTTGAATTTCAACAAGATTCAAAGGAACCGATCGGTTTACAAGTTATCGATTTAGGGTTTATCGATTAAATCGGTTGGGTTATTTTACATCCTTGTAAGTCGATTAAGTGATATTCAACAAGCAAGATTCACAAGTGGTATTCACAAGATTAAAGCTTAAAAATCGCATAAGGATACTGAGAATTTTACACAACAATGGAATAATAGAACTTTTCATTGATAAAGACCAAAGGTCCGATTACATTACAAGATACAAGTACAAAGGACCCGGAGAGGTTGATTACATAAGTAATAACCAAAAACCCTAAACCTTTAACCCTAAACCCTCATCCCAACCCCAAGTAGTGCAAGGGGAGAGAGAGATTTTAAATCTGATGCTCTCATTTTCCCCCACTTAACAAGGGTGAGAGAGGCTTTAAAGAAATCCTAAAGCCGCCAGGCCGGGTTAAAACCCGATGGAGGCGACAATGACCTTGATAGGATTTTTAAGCCAGGAGCCCTAAGAAAGAGTCAGTGGGCTCTCCAGCTGTTAAATGGTGAGTTAATATACGAAGATCAGTTGTTTGCTGATCAAGATCGCATATCAAACTCACGTTCATTTTCAGACTAAGTCTGTTGATGGTAGTTACATCATAACGATAGACACACAAGGTGCATACGGTTAGGAGAAGTGTCTTCTCAGTTGCAACAGCAGGCCCGCCGCCATGGTGGTAGAGAAGCTTTGCAACAATCGTATGTGAAATCTTTGATGATAACGAAAACAGTGATAAGGGGGCCTTGAGTTGATTTGAGAAGCTGAAATCATTGAAAAAGGGGTAAAGGTGTTTGCCGGAAGTTTCACCGGAAATAGGGGTTCACCAGGTTTCATGATTCTACAAAGAAGATAAGAATGGTGAATGGGTTATGTTGTGTAAAACAATTGGTCCAATTTATAGAGGCCAAGCAAGGGTGCAAATGCAAATTCGAGTTCTCAAAACCTTTTAGAGAAATCTGCACCAAAAGGACAGCGTGTAGGAATCACGCGACTGATAATTGGATAAATTTACGGCGGATTGACATATCGAAAGATTCAGACGATAATTACGCATGTCAAATCGCGCCAACTTAGGGAATAGAAGCTACTATCCTAGACTAAGTTTTGGCGGTAACACTTATCCCAAGAATTGGCTTGATCTGAGAAGAATCAAATTAGGTCAACTAAAATCTGATTACATATACGGTCGACGATAAGGAAGATCACCGAGCTTGAAACTCCAACAAATCGATACATCGATCTATGAGAAAAGAAATATCGGTTGAAGGGGAACTTCAACCCATCAAGGAGGATCGAAGAGAAATCAGACGTATTCAAGGAAGATCAGTTGAGCTTGAAAGTTCAACAAATCAGATGCAAATGAAGAAGATCAGTTAAAAGGATCAGTTGGGAAATTTTAAGGCTTAGGCAGAATATTAAGATCAACAAGTGAAATCAACATGGATGAGTGGTATTGATGATTACAATATCGATCAACCAATCTGACTTTTCTTTTCTCTTGTTCTTTTGCTTATTTATCGGATCTTATCGATATTATTTGTCTTCTTGTACCCATTATCCTTGTGGACGTATTCTCTGCGCAAATCATTTAATGCGGATGTGGGGAACATGTATTAACTAACTACTAAATGTGCTTTTAAATCCAAAAGGTTTTTAAATGCGTTTTTTTTCGACCCTACGATCAAAACCGCTTAATCTGGAGCATTCAATCTTTTCAAACGGTTGATCTTCAAAATTGTGTCTTCTTCTTCCCTCCTCGTCTTTATAAAGTTCATCAAAAACATACCAGAGTTTTCCATTTCACAAACTTGCGATTTATTCTCTGAAAACTCCAGATTACTTCTCTCAGATTCAAAATATTTTTCCTAAGTTTCAAAATCAACTTTCCGAAAAACAGAATCTGGTAATTTATGTTTATTTGATGTATCTTGTGTGATATTCTTTGTATTAATGCACAATTTTAACCAAATCTATCTTATCTGTAGATGATCACTCACGGTATGGGTAAGATAATGTGCAATTATGCGGAACTGGCAACAAAGATTGTGGATGATAAGTCCGTTCAGTTCAATGTCACTCAGGATCCGGAATCCATGGAGGTCGAGCAAATTCTGCGAAATGCAGGCCTTGAGAAATTTTGCGCTGCTCACTGCAATCCAGTGATGCAGTATGAAGCTCTAGAATTCCTAAGGAATTTAAGAGTGGATACAGATGCTCCAGGAGAAGAACTTCTTTCGACAGTCACCGGAGAAGAAATCAGACTGACGAATGAAGATATAACTCGTCTGTTCAGCCTAACAAAAGGACGGATCTCGCCTGCTCATTACAGGGAGAACGACGATGAGCTGATCAGAAAAGAGCTCGTCAGAGAGGCTGACAAACACCATACTTCAGGATTTGTCAGGCCAATGCTCAAGAGGAAATACCGATTGTTGTTTGACATATTGTCAAAAACAATTATGGGTATTGATTCACCCGATGCTTTATTACATCCGTCAAACCGCAGAAAAGATGGTCGCAATAATTGATGGAGCCAAGAACATCAATCGCATGGGTTTACGAAGGCCATTCTCGCTCCAAGAACATGATAAATTTGGAGTTGATGAGTGGAGGCGGTATTTACGAAAAAAAGATCGACAATCTCAACAAGGTTGCGGTTATCTTCTGAGATAAAATGTCAACGGCCAAATGGGAAATGTAATGGATGAAGTCCTATAAGGCTTTTCTCACAACCCACTTCAAATATTTTTGGGCCACCGGACGATGATATCGCCAACACCCCCCAAAGTCAAAAGAAGGGAAAAGGCAAGAAGAAAGCAACTTCTTCTACACCGGATCTTGAAGGCGAATCACCGAAATGGTGAAAGCCCCCCTAAGGCCCACCAGATGCCCCCCAAAGAAGAAAAAAGAAAACCGTGAAGGCCGGACAAGAGGCCGAAGAAGAAGCGGCAAGCCTCCATGACTCGATGTTTTGAAGATGAGTCGATGAAGAAAGAGCGCCAGATCGGTCACAGCAACAACAAAATCGTGAAAAATCAGACGGGCAAAGCTCAAGCCGAAAAGATCGCCAGTCATTCGAGGAAGACGCACAAGTCGATCGATCTCCTTCTCCTCAAGCTCGAGATGATTCACCACTCAGACTAATGGTTGCTGAGCATAACTCTCCTATTCATCCACCGCCAAATAACCTCCGAAACTACATCAGTTCGCGAACCGTAAAGCTTACTGTTGTGGAACCGTAATCACCGCTTCCACAAGAGAACCTCTCGCAGTCGAACCGATCGATAACTTCCGCTACTCAAGCACAACCCGGAACCTTCCACATCTCATCAAATCGAATCCGACCGACAATTCACGAGTCCGATCAACAAAGATCATAATCGGGAAATTGATCGAAATCACGAATCGAAAGAGAGATTGATGAGTTGTACCCGGAACTGGTCGCCCAACCTGCCATAAGAGAGGAAGTTTTTGAGATCCTCACCTGGAGAGATCTTCGATTAAAAAGCTTCTCAGACTTCATAATAATTATTGAACGGATGGGCGGTGCGCAGATGAGTTTGCAGACTTCGATTTCGACATGAGGAAATCTGCAAAAGTGGGATCACCACCGAGGTGATAAATCTTCTTCAAATCTGTTAAAGCTCGATCCACGAGGAAGCTAGGGTTGCGTAACGAGTCGAATCGAGATCTGGCGACAAAGCTCTGAAGCGGATGCCATCATGAAGGATCACGAGGAGTCTGCCGATGATAGTGGAACCGTGCCGCAGCTTCATGACCAACCACCGGAGGCACAAACAATCGAACCGGATCAAGTGACACCCAACATTCCAACATCTCACGTCACTATTGATCAACTTCGGAGATCAAATCTTGTCTCAAAGATCTCTGAAAGAAGAAGTTGAGGGATCGATAGGCGATCAAAGGCGGTTGCCATTAAAGAAATATCGGATCAAAGGGAATTGGCTATTTCCCAGTTAGGGCAATCAAAGATCGGTTCTCCCAAATCAGTGTCCCACTGCGTCAATTTGAATCCCGATAAAGACCGTTGATACCAAATCGACTCGGTGGACAAACAACAAGTTTCTTTTACGATGCTCATCGACAAGCTAGAATTGACATGAAAGAAAACTTGACAAATCCCAGTTAAAACACTCTCCTTTGCCATGGAATCTGCAAAGATCGAAATGATAACAAAGATTCAAAATCTAACCGCTCAAACCGAAGAAGGCATGTCATTGCGAGATCTCAACAAAGGCGATCGCGATCAACTTTGGTTCTCGACCTCCCACCTCACTACTCTTTTTGATCAAACCAAAAAGGGGAAGGACAGAGTGAAAACCAATCGACACAACAGTGCGGGACATCACAAACTCGGACTCTTGAAAAAGATGTCCAAAGAACAGATAGTTGAAGAAGCCGAAAATGTCAAGAAGAAAGAAGGGCGTAAAAAAAAAAAATGTCGAGGCGTAAAAATCAACAAGAAATTCGGATCGAGAGTAAAGAAAAGGAAGAAATTTGGAAAATCCGTGCGAACCTGGTACCAGCCAAAGAAGAGTTGATGAGATCATCCCAAAAACCTATTGCAAGCATCTTAAGAAATTTGAGGAATGGAATAAGATCAGGAGTGAATGGCTTCTGGATGCCTTTGTTCTTAATCTTGTTCCACAAGAAGAATCTCCTGATGAAGAATTCCTCAACTGGTTAGAAAACAAATACCCGGATTTTCTGAAGTATCTGGAAAATGAGGCCAAGCTTATCAATGTAAAAATTATTAAGCCAAGAGTATGATCTGTTGGAATACTCGAAAGGCGATGGGCTCATTTGACAGACTGGCATTTCAAAGATTCTATTTTGACATCCTGCACAGAACGCAAATAACTGATCCCCAGCAGACTGATGATGTCAAATGGAAACTTTATCAGATTTTCAACGTACCTCAAGATCAAAGAGAGATGCCAGAAGGATACAAGCCCAAAGAGTGAAGAATCAGAAGACTACTCAGGATCAGCTGTTATTATTTTCAAACTTTTCTGATGTAACATGTAATCAACATTCATTAATGAGAAAAGTTTATTTTCTGATCCTAAGACAAAGTCTCATTGTCTTCTGATTATATGCTCTTAACTGTTCTATTTTTTATCAACTGTTTTGGTTTCTCAAAGTGTTTTGGTTTCATCAAAAAGGGGGAAATTGTTGGGAAATTTATAGTTTTGATGAAAGTTCCAAAAACACATGTAATAGGACCAGTCAGACCTGTTAGCTGACTGATGTTTATATTACCTGCTATAGGAGACCAGTTGATAATGATTGTATAGAACAACTGATGAAATAAATAGGTCACATATTGAGGGGGAAACTCAATATGTATAGGTCAGATCTGAAGACTCAAAGGACAGCTGATATCCGACAGGCCAGAATGCAAGACAAGAAAAGAAGATCAGATCGCTCTGATCTGGTCTGATATCTCAGCTGAAGTCATGTAGATCAAACTCTGAATACTCGAAGATCAGACCAGAAGACCTACATCAGTCGAGTCTGCTAGTTGAAGCTAAGTCAACCCAAGCACTGAAGACTCTATCGGTGAGATCGATTCGGGCCCGATCGAATCGACTTCACCAAGTGAAATCTGATGTTTCACCTAATCATATGTCTATGATCTGAACAAGAAGAATGTCAAGCTTAGTTGGAAGAACAACTCTGAAAAGTGAGTCTGCTATCCAATAAGAACAAGTCACGTATGATCAGAGCCGACAATTGCGGGATTTCGATGCTACCTCTCTGCTTATCGGCTACAAAAGTACAAATTCACGCTTTTGGCCATGTCGTTCTGGCTTTCGTCATCAAGCTGCAAGTCTACCAAATATAGCTTTGAAATTCAAATTGCTCTCCAACGGCTCTTTGATTTCAAGGTCTATATATATGGGATTACACTTTAGAGTGAAAAAAACGGAGACTCTGAACAATTAAGAAGCTCAAGCAATTCTCAGATTTCCGCACAAGAACACGAACAAGAAGATTAATTTTTATTAAGTGTTCATCCCATAAGTTCTTAGCATATAAATCTTTTCATCTAGTTTGTTAAACAACATATATCTGAAAAAAGATTTCATAGTTGGAACCAAAACAATCTTACCAAACCCCAAGTTAGGTTAAGTTGTTTAGCAAGATTCGCACTAGGGTTTCTAGTTACGATCTGCGGGATTGGTTGAGTGTGAACTCCTTAAACATCTAGTCGATTGTCTTGTGTTGGACTTACACATAAAACAAAGTCCATTGGTTAAGTAGGTGCCCCTTGTGATAGGGAATAGTGGACGTAGGACTGGTTTGTCCGAACCACTATAAATCTTGTGTGTCTTTACCGCTTTGATTAACTGATTACACAATCGCACACAACCCTTTAAAGCGCATACATATTCCAAGTTGAGATCAGTTAGCACCAAGCATCCGACGGATCAAACGTGACACTTGATCAAACCCGATTAAAAGATTAACCTTGGAATCGATTATCAAAACCGGTTTTTCACAAGGGTAAAACTTAAGCTTCCGCACACATCGCTTAAACCGATAGTTCTGAAATCGATCGCCTTGAGCGATCGAGAAGTTGGTTATCGTACCCAAACCGATTCACTTTCGCTCTCGATCAAAGTTAATCGCCCTCACACCGATTTGCACAAAAAGTTTTCGGTCTATTCACCCTCCCTCTAGACTTACGCCCTTTCGCAAAACCCGTTAAGGACCTCACGGATACCATTACACTTATTAATTGAGATCGTAATATTAAATGCTATAGATACTAATTTATAATAGTAGTGATATCAATAATCAATTTATATGCGTGATAGTATGAATTTCATATTATGAACAAGTTTGATGGGAGAGTTTGACACACAAAATTAATTTAATTTGTTAAATAATAATTAAAAAAAACACTGAAATTTCAATATTTGTGGTATGTATAGAATTGATCTATCTGTTGTAAAAAAAAATAAAAAATTGATCCATCTCAAACATGGAAAAAAGTACATATATATTCTAACTTCCACACATAACGAACCAGTGTATATATATCGTGTTTTTGGGATCTTCACCCGGAAGATATTGTTGGTGGAAAATTAATTTAAATGAAATAATTTTTATTATTATATATAAAAAAAAAAAGTTGGAAACAACCATGGTCAACAATAGACAAAAAAAATAAAAAATAATAATAATAATAATTTGGTAATTTTGACTATTACTATAAGTTATAGCCACCTTCTTATCTTCATCGAAGTCTATTACTTATTATTTTTATCTAAAACAATATGCTATGGGCTATAGATGCAAATCAGGCAATACAATGGGCTTCAATTATAAATTGTTTATTTATCGACGATTTTATATTGTGCTACAACGATAGGTCTACATTCATTTTTGAAAAAAAAAAAGAAAAAATTCTCAGTCCGTTCTTATAAGAAAATAATACTATATATTTCGTCTTATATACTTCCACACTCACTTTTTTACTTAGGGATCTTCTACGGGCAGGAACCACTTCGCCCTTCCTAACGTCAGGAAATCCATTAATTACCGTTGGATCGTTTATTTTTAAATGATTGCATTTTGCATTAGTGCGTTTGCATTGTGCGTACTGCAATTGCATTGTGTCCCCCTGCCAATAAATTAAATTAATTATTATGAAATGACAAAAATATCATTTTCCTTTTAAATAATGCGAGAAAGTCAATCTAGCCCCTCAACTTATTCGTGGGTCAAATAATACTCTTAATTATATTTTTGTACATGATCCAAATAATTTTTTCTTTCATTTGAGATAAAAAAAGCCATATTCATTTTAATGAAAGGATCAAATAAACCCTTTCATCCAAAATCAACTAAACCAACGTTAATAGCTACGGCCTATTTCCTCAGATTAGTTATTTCCATTATCTGTGAATTTCTTTAGCCCCATCAATTCATCCTAAAACCCTTTTTATTTCCACAATCCTTAGAGAATGGTTGATACCATGTGAATTAGGATTTTGATCCAAAATTGAGTGGCACAGCGGCGACGATTAGGGTTGTAGGATTCAACTCTCTTTCTTTCCTTCTCGACTGGACGATTAGGGTTGTAGGTTTAATGATTTTTTTTTTCAGAAATCTTTATGAGAAAGATGAACCATAACGATATTTTTTGCAGAAATATTTGTGAGGAAGATGAATGGGGATAATTTAATTCGTTAGCATAGCAGAATTTAGTTTTAGTTTTAATTTATTTTTATTAGTTTATTTATATGTATATAATTAAAAAGTAAATAGAAAATAAACATTGCAGTAAGCCACCTCGTCATCAAGTTACATAAACCCCCAAATTTGACTGCACGTGACTTGTGCATTATCGAAAATGAGGCAATTTGCAATTTTTGGGTGAAATTTTGACCAAATTTAACAATTGAGATAATTATGGAATTGAAATTGGATAGTTAAATTTTTTTGAGATAAAAGACAGATTATAGAAAAATTATAGGACCAAAAAAAAAATCTCTAAAATATTAGTACTAAATATCATCATAATCTAAAATATATTTTTTTTAAATTTTAGAAGGATATTTTTGTAATTTTATAATTTTTTAAAAAATTAATCATTTTATCACATTGGCGAAGCAAGGTTGATAATGGCGAAGTTAAATGACATGTCATTTTTTTATTGGACCCCTAACGCCAGGAAGGACGAAGTTGTTCCTGACCATAGAAAAACCCTTTTACTTTTACTAGTGTAATCTTTCTGTAAAGTTGTAATTTAACTTTCTTATTTTTTGAGTAAAGTAAAATAAATTGGAAGACGTAACATGTTGTTGGGTGTTCTATACATATGCTAGCAATAAAATCCTTCAAACAATGTATAAATTAAATTAGTCTCTTAATTTATTCAAAAGAAAAAAAATATAATCCAGATAAAGAGTAAAGTAAAATACATACTCACTTCCGTACACCGAATTGATCCTCGTAGCTTTTATAAAAAATAAATATTTTATTTTTATCTTCTAATCACTATTTAATTCAATTGTTATTATACTTTGCTCGCAAATCTTTTTATATATTAATGGATTCTATTTTTTTTAAGTTATTGTCTAAAAATATGAGAATAATATTGATGGACGGATGAAAGAGTTTATTTTAATCTATAATCTATAAATATATAAAAATAGAAGTGAGGAGAAATAATACAAAATTTGTTGGAGCAAGTGCAATTTCACTTACTTTGTGATGTAGTGGTGATTTTCACTCTAAAAAAAGAGTGATTTTGCATTTTGCTTTAACCAATCATTATTTTTCCTTTTCTCTCTTACTTTTCACAATCAATTTCTAAATTTATTTTTAAAAACATTATATATCAAAAATTATTTTTGGAGATCTTTTATTTAATATCTATATTACACGTATAAAATAAAATTTAGATAAAACATATCTATTTAATAGTTATTGATATTTTATGTGAGTTGAATTTTGTTGAATTTTAATATCATTTTATAAACCTTATTAATTATGATGAATTTAGTACATAATTAAAACTTATATTTAATTAAATAAATTGTGGGTCACTCAGCATATACAGTACATTTTTCATATATTATGAAAAGTAAGCAAATTTATTTTTATTGGGTCCCTTATTTAATTTATTTTTTTGAAACAAGAACTTGTCTTTTATAAACGATTATTCATGTTACCGTTGTATTATTACGAAAATATAAAGTCAACATCGATACTTATGAGTGAAATTGTATGAAAGGGTTGACTTTTTTTTAGGAGACTATTAAATATTTTCGTGGACTTTGATTATTATTCTGTTTCCTCTCTGTCTCTGTGTCCAAATTATTTCCACTCTTGGGCAAAAACTTAAGAAATAAATAAAATAGATCCAGTCCCTAGTTTCTGCTTTAGTCCATAGTTATAACTTATAATGTATGAATTCTTTAAAAAAAAATTACAATCGAATATTGGCAGGGTGCGAATGCATGTACTTCTCTTAATAATTTCATTTTTTTAGAATTTTTTTTTGCAAATCTTAAATTTAATTAAAATAAAAAATCTAATAAAATAAAAATTAAGAGTAAAAAAAATTACCTTTAGTTTAGTTCTATGCTTAGTATATGAATTTTTTATTTATATATATTTTACTTGTGTTATATATTATAATAAATTTAACAGAAGTATCATTATTAAATCACACCCTAAAATTTTAAAAAATTCGTACTCTTGCACCTGGTCCTCGCACATGTGCAACATAGGTCAATAGTTATAGTGTTAGAGACCACTTGGTTAGGGGTAATGACAGTTGATAATAGAAATCATTTCTATTGATGTTGCTTGATAGCTTTGATAAACAAGGAATGAGAATAGAAGTAAGTAATTAATTACCCTCACTCATTCAACACATCTCACATGATACCCATTGTTCATGTTCTAATCAAGTAACAATAATACAATCAATAACTTTTAGGGGATGTTTGGTTCACGGGACTGGATTGATTAGGTGTAATATGATTGAGTGGGATTGAGTAAGATTTGATTGATTTGACTTAATTTGTTGAATCAAGATATGTGTTTGGATTGTAGGATTAGATTGAGGGATTAGATGGGATACCTATTGAAATGTCATAAACACCCTTAAATTGAATTGAACCAATCACACTTCATTCTTGTGAATTTATTCAAACAATAGAATGACAATTTGTAATATTGCATGGGATATGCTCTATCCCACCTTTCACATGAGATTGATATATCCCTCCATGGAGGGATTTTGCACATTTTCTACCCGGGCTTGAAGTATATCATTGGTCCTCATCCCGCAAACCAAACGATAGATTAGTTGGGATTAAAATCATAATCATGACCTATCCCGATCAATCACCGAACCAAACAGGGCCTTAGTGATTGACCCCTCAATGATGCCAATTATCATTACCATTTCTAATCATACCAAGTGGGTCATTAGTTATTGAAATTATGCAATGAACACGAAAACATAGGAGTTGTCATATTCACTAGGTGCACAGTGCAATTCAAGTGTAATTATGAAACATACGATTTGTTATACTAAAATTTGTAATTTGTGTAAGTCAAAATACGTGGCATATTTTTGATATAAACAAGTTGTATGTTTTAATTAAACGAGTTGTATTAATTTAAGTGACTGCATAAATATTTAATAAATCACAATTTTTTATTTACAAGATGTCCAAGCCCATATACTTTAATGTGAAAGCCCAATACCTAGTAAATTGTAATAGCCCAATAAAACCAACGCAAACGTACAGTGTACGCAGGCGGGAGTTGGAGGGAAAAATTTCAACCTTCATACGATCAAAATTCATTCTTTAAAGTTCCATCATTCATTGAACACCATTTTATTGTTTTCTCCATTCAAATCACTAATTCGATTAATTTTTTGTTCATTTTCCGTTCTTTAGTTTCATGGAATCGCATGTAATATGAACAATTCTTCAGATTCGTCTTTTTCATTCGGCAAAAGACGGCTGCAATTCAAACTACCAGTGCAACCACACAGAAAACAGCAGAAAAAAACAGTTAAAGAAGCAGTGTTGCATATCAAAACCCTTAGTCTCCCTTTAATTTCAACATCCACCGGTCAGTTATGCGAATCCCTTTCTCTTGAACCCTATAAACCCTACAACATTGGCCGCAAATTTGAGTTGTGTGATTTCATTTTTTCTGATCGTAGAGTTAGCAAAATACATTGTCAATTGTACTTTGATTCTTTGGTGAATAAGATTTATTTTTCTGATGGGTTGTTTCTGTGTAGTACGGGATGTATTGATTCCTTTTCTAGTTTTAGGGCTAAGATTTCGACAAATGGGGCTTTTGTGAATGGGAATAGGATTAGTGGATTTGTTGAGTTGCGAGTTGGTGATTTGGTTTTGCTTGTATGTGGGAATGAAAAAACTTGTTCGACGGGGCCTAGCGTTGGATTTTTGGTTGAAAAAGCTGTTTTTGTGGAGGAGATTGATTATAAAAGTTCGTTTCGATTGAGTCCATACAATGTACATACAGAACAGGCTAGTATTACTTTGAAACCTTGTAGAGTGGTAGATAAGACGAGTGTGTTTTTAAATTGGTGTAGAGATATGCTGTGTAGTGATGACCCTGTATCTTATATCCAGAAATTTTTAATCTTAACCAGGAAAATAGGATTGACCTTTCGTTCATAGAGGGACTTAGGAAGTGTCCTCTGTTGTATCCGGATAATGGTTCCAAAATTTGGTGTCCTAAACGGAAGAGGGTGTATTCTAGGGAGATTGGGGCTGTTAAGAATTGTTGTAGCAAATCACCAAAAGAGGTTATAGTTGTTTCTGAGTTAAACAACAAGCCTGAATGTTCTAAATTTGTAAGTGCTGCTAATGCTAATTCTGCAAGGCAAAAGAGTGGTGGGGTCATTGATATTGAGAATGTGGTTGTTGCAAGTAGTTCTTCTACTGGTGGAGAATTATTTAATGATGACAACTGCGGTTCTTGTATTCAGCCACCGGGAAAGAAGTTCTATCTGAATCGTCTCAAGTTTAGAAGCCAAGATTCTGAGGAGATTGATGATGTTGTTTCATTGCCAGAACTCTTTAATCCCATTGAAGGCCTCAAACAAGTGTTTATTGCTACATTTACTAGCGATATATCATGGTAAGTGATAGTAGAAAGCTGCCCTTGCTGAGTCTGATGGGCATTTTCTTTCTGCCGTATTCTCGTGTTCTTTAATTAGATAAAGTTGTATGTTCATTTTTTGTGAGTAAGTCTCTTTCACACCTGTTGCGCGGTGCAACTGTGCAGAACTAATACTTTTCATTGAAACAACTAATACCGACCAACTAATACTGTAAGGTGAAAACAACTAATACCATTTAAAAATGCACTTGAGTTGCACGGTGCACCTGGTGCATACATGAATTTGGTCTTTTTTGGCGGTTATGTGGTTTAAATTATGATATTGAATTATTGATCCATGCATCATGCATAAGTTATGTACTTGTAGGTTCTTAACTTATTGCAAGATTCCTCCTCATCTACCAGTCACAATTGTTTGTCATAGTGCTGAAAGGTGTTGGAGTTCAGACCCTGATAAAAGAACATCAGTTCCATTTTCAGAATTCCCAAACTTAACTGTTGTGTAAGTTACATATTAGAATGTGCCATTCATAGCATCATTAAATTGCTTCTGCATGTGATTTAGTAATAGCTGGTTAATAGAGTCTATTCATATTAACAGGTATCCTCCATTTCCTGAAGTTATAGCTTTTAATAATGATCGAAAGAACTCAGGCATCGCTTGCCATCATCCCAAGTTAATTGTGCTGCAGAGAGAAGATAAACTACGTGTTGTCGTCACATCCGCAAATTTGGTGGAAAAACAGGTTCTCATTTGTTCTTGATGCCTTTTATATATATCAGCGTGCATTGTTGATGATAATTGGTGGGATAAGATTAACTACTTTTTGGCTTTTACTGAGCATATTATGGACATGTTAACATTGGTGTATACGAATACTCGCGTCTTCCTTACATATGATCTATTGACATGTGGGATACTATGATTGAGAATGTAAACAAAAAGATAGTTGAACATGAAAAGAAAGACATGATTTCTGATAATTAAGATTTTTTGTTGTTATTCATCAATTTTTGGAGAGTGGGTGGAACAAAAGTTATACTGCATTGGATGATACCTTCTTTAGTTCCCAAATATTATTTTTGAGCAGCAATGGAATTCCAAGCCCGTGATAGTAGTAAATGTTTCAAGAGGTTTTATTCAAATCAAAATGATTTGCAAAAAGCTTATGCTGAATATGGAATGTTTTTAACTGGTTACTTTAATCCCCATGCAATTGATGCAAGGATTTTTGTAGATTCGGTTTCATGGTTGGTAAATTATGTTGCTCTGGCACCATTTCTACAAACACTAGCATTTCCACTTGTAAATGCAACCAACCTCCTTTTCCTGTTGTGAGAGTTATTAGAGTGCATATTTATTCATTCAAATAGCGAACAAGTAGGGCCAAAGATCTTGTGTTTGTGCATTGCAATCCATCAAGATATTGGGACTTAGGTGTGTTCACTTTATGCATATATTTTTTCTTGTTTCATATTCTTACTTTAAAAAATAAAAATCTGTTTTAAAGTTGTTATGAAGCTGGTGAAGTTGATTTGGAGGAGGGGGAAGTTGTAGAATTTGATTGTCCCTTGAAGATCCACTATCCAGAATTAAAGACAATTACTTTTGATGAAGATGATGTAGGAACTAAGGGATGACTTTGTTTAGAATTTAATGTTGTGAAATAATTATTTTAGATTATTTGGATAACTTTTTAAGTTATGTTGCAAATCTAGCAAATGAAATATTTATAATATTGTATATATCATTAGAAGTGTCCCCATACCGGTATCCTTATTTTGGATCCTTTTTGCCGAGTCCATGTATCCTAAGGTTTGGGAAATTGAGAGTTGGGCTTCTGGATATACACCCATTGCGTCAAGGCTATTTTACCTTGACAAATATCCGAAAAACCATACACTTTTGCTTGAGAATTTGTCATATACTCTCTACATTTTAGGGAAGGCTTCTTTTTGTAGATTACGTAATTGTCATGTAAGTTTGATAAAAGAATTGTTGTTTTCTTTGAATTTTGCAGTGGCTTCATGTATCGAATACAGTCTGGTGGCAGGATTTCCCACGATTAAGTTCTTCCAACTGTTTCTCTCTTTTCACCCAATTATCTGTGGGGGAAATCAATATAGATTCAAAATGTGATTTTGGTGCTCAGTTGGCTGGATTTATGGCATCTCTAGTAGTTGACGTGCCTAGCCAGGCCCACTGGATCTTGGAGTTGACCAAATATGATTTCGAAGAAGGTGCAGGATACTTGGTTGCTTCTGTACCAGGAATTCATTTGCCAAAAAGTCCTTATATATACAAGTCGAAATATAACTTGGTGGTGAGCAGTTGCTGTCGTCCTTATATTTTGTGTGCATTATTTAATATTTGACGATCTCAATCTTATAATTATTCTCTTAACTTTATCTATGATTTATTGATTTACTTGGCAGAGTTGCTTAATGTTTTTTTTTATTTTCTAAGTGCTAATCGTCGATTGCTTTTAGGCTTATGAACATTTTTTTGAGAGTAACACTTGGGTACACCAATTCACTGGTGCACAACTAATACTATTCAATGAAAACAACTAATATGCTTCAGCGGAAACAACTAATACTGACCAACTAATACCTTTTAGTAAAACAACTAATACCATTTAAATATGCACTTGAGTTGCATGGTGCAACTGGTGCACCAAAAAAGAAAAATCATAGCCCTATTATAATTGCTAAGTAGGGGTAATTCTCTTGATATTTGAGTTTGCAAAAGCTCTTTGGCAGTTTTAGGTACGGGATCATTATAGTTTCTACAACTGTTATCGACTTTTTTTCACTTGAGTAGTGTTTTTTGATACAATCTATCCAATCTATGCAAGTAAAGTAAAATATCAATTACTTGACCCCTTTTTTTTTCGTATGACTCCCATCTCAGGGTAACACACACAAGCTACAGTCTTGTGGTGCAAAATTTCTGTCTTCTGTTGAAGCATCTGTAGTTGGTTTGAGTCATATTTTTCGTGTGTCTGCCGATTCTAATGGAGAGCATTTGAAGAAGTTGGCCTCGTTTCTTGGAAAATGCCATCAGAACATGGATGGGATGTCGGAGATTGTTTTGAGGAGAGAGACAAATATACCAGCTGATGGGAATGCTGTGAGTGTGTTCATTCCTAACCCGGAAGAATTTTCTGCGGGAGGTAAAATCTTCTTTACTTGTCAGTAACATACTCAAATGAACAACAGAAGATATTAATATGCATATTTCAGTTAGTAAGCTCATTAGTTAATTTAGTAAGCTAAGCTCATTGGTTGAACCAGTAATGCTAAGAATAGTCTCTTCATCATCATCATAAAACTCAAAAATGAAATTGCTGAGTTCATGATATTTCAGTCCTTATATTTTATTTAAACACATGAGATAATAATAATATTTACACAATTGTATGCGTTTAGGTTTAGGATATACTAATTGTATGTAATATTCTTGAAGTAATAATATGTTCTTTGGATCCTTTCTAAATGCTAAGACAGAAACATAATATTTAATGCATTAAAAGTCACATGTATAGCATATGACAATTTGGAGAAATAATGAGGTATACTTAAAAACCACATTCATTTTTTTATGAACTTTACCATATTAGACAGACGTATCACGTTCTTGGGAATTTTTGGCCCAGTTAGTAGTGTAGTTACTAATGCACCAAAATTGGCATTTACTGTTGTCTATTCTTTAGCATCAACCAATTTGGACAACATTGTCTGAAGATGGAGGATTCTTCATGCTTTAGTGTATCTCGGGATGTCAGGATGTGAAATGTTGATTGACCACTTTTTTTAAAAGTTAAAGCTTTAGAGGAATATCACTTCAATCGGTGGTCGATCTAGAAATTAATGATAGATAGAATGGGCTAGAAGTAAAAGAGTTTGGTACATAAAATTTATACTCCCTCCGTCTTTGAATAGATTTCCCATTTGCCAAAACATCCGGCTTTTATTAGTTTTCCCATATCTAAAATAGCAATAAAGTTACTCAACTCTTTCTAACTATTATCCTACAAACATCTCTAAATTACAATGATTGGCTGTCCTAGTCCTAACATAGCATCCACTATCACACTAAAGTGTGTTTAGTTTATATATATAAATATATATATGTATTAAAAAGTTCTTGCGGCCAATCGTAATGAAGGCATTTAAAAATCAGCATTAGCGATATCCATTAATACTAATAATCTTCTTGATATAGATTCTGTTCAACTTGGGTTTCTGCCAAGGAATATTGCAAAATGGGTAGCTCCAGTTTCGGACATCGGCCTTTTTTCATTTGCTGCATATATTTTTCCTAAAGAAGTCCTTGAAACTGCTGTGGAAGGAAACAACAAGAAAGTAAAACTGATTCTATATGTGTATGCGGTATGACACAATCTCAAATTTGATTCATCACCATTACCTTCCTTCGAGTGATGTTTGTTTTGGGTTTTGAAATTTAAAACCGGTTCTACTTCGGGATTCTAATATAATAATACAACTCCACTCACTCTTACTGTCTTACACATTTTTTTAAAAAATAAGAAACAGGATTTTATTGCTGAAAATAAAGAAAAGGGATGATAAATCCCTCTCAGAGAAGTACAAACAGACAAAACAAACAAAAATTACAAAGCCAGAATCCAACTCCTCACCTAATCAGAGAATAAAAAACCATTGAATAGCCTGTAAATAGAGTCCCATAGACTAACTCTATATTTTATCCAGCCCCAAACTCCAACTCCTCAATAAATCAGAGAATAATATACCACTGAACACTCTTACACATAAATTAAATCTCACCCTCTACTCAAAAACCCCAAACAAACACCCATCTTGCTATGTATCAGCATTTCAAAATCCCCTAGATTTCAAAAACCAATTTTTTAAAGTCATTTAAAACCCAAAACAAACATCAACTAAATGCTTTTGGTTCGTTTTTGGTTCCCTAGCTTATATGGGTTATAGGTTTTTGGTAATCATTTGTCAATTCGGTTTTGCTTTGCAGGGCTCTTCTCTTTCTTCTATGTCAGAAGCTACCCAACTTGAATATGCTTCTGCAATATGCTCACTTGTTGCTTCAAGTCAGAGATACGTAGGGCTCTGGCGAATGAAGGAGGTAAACCTTTGAACCATTAATTTATGTCATTTGATTTCTTGAAATCTTTCATGTGTCAATTATATTTCTTTCAGCTACTTCCAATTTTTTAAGGATTTGCTCTTTATGTTCATCTGATTGTCCTAATTGTAATCAATTTATTTGAAGAGTGCATGCATCCTTGATGAGGATTTTGGACATGGAATTACTGGTGTAAAGTATATCACATACTACCTCCGTCCCAGAATAACGTGCACACCACCTTTATTATTGAGTTTTAGTGAGTGAGTTGTTTATTAGTATTTCAAATGATAAAGTGATTTTTAAAGATGGGTGTTATAGATTTACCTCTCATCTTTTATATGCATCTTTAAAAATTACTTTATCATTTCAAATACTAATAAAAAACTCGCTCGCAAAAACATGTGAAAACAGTAAACGTGCACGTTATCACGGGACGGAGGGAGTATTTGTTTAATAATATAGTTTCAGATTACATCTAAATGCAAATCTGTAGCAAATCATAGAATCTACCTCAAACTTGTAGAGGAAAATGACACTCAAAGCATTATACTTCAGCTATCAGTAATTTTTTTTTTTTTAAAAAGTCTCGGTTGTACTGAGAACTGATTTGACACAATTTTTGAAATATTGAATTATTGAGTTGGGCAGTGATTACAATGGAAGGTTGCTCAAATACATAGGCAATCAACTGATTTTTCACCACTGTTTATTTTCTCAGATTTTGGGTCAATATAAGTGGCCTGAACATTTGCAATCAGAGTTCCTTTTTGGTGAGTCTCTGGTCTTTAGTAATTTGTGCTCTTTCGGAATGAAAGTTTAAGTATGATGCCTTCCAATTATGCCTATGATTTTCCCTTCTGTTTGAAGGTTCATCATCGGTTGGATGTGTAAATGCACAATTCCTAGCAGCATTTGCAGCAGCAGCAGGAAAAACATCGATGCCCTTTTCCGACTCTGAGGAGTCCGATCCAGAAGTAAGACAATATGATTAATAAGGTTGTTTGTTACTATATTACACGTGTATTAATTGATATGAACTTGCTTTTGCCAGTGGGGCTGTTGGACTGCTAGTCAAGAGCTAAAAAATCCTTCCATACGTATTATCTTCCCCAGCATTGAGAGAGTAAAGACCAACAGAAGTGGAATCATGGCTTCGAGGCGCATGTTGTGCTTCTCGCAGGTAGTGAAACATGCAGAAACTTGAACTGTTTGGGTATGTTTGATTTGGGATTTAGAGGATTCTAAAATTTGGATTTTAAAAATCTAGTGGATTTCAAAATCTTGATAAATAGTAATGGTGTGCTTTTGTTTTCAAATTTAATGGGGTAGAGTTTAGGGTTTATTCATGGTTTATATAACATTTCAAATCTATTGGATTTTAAAATCTTGATAAAAAAATGTTTTGATTTGAAATGTTAGATTTGAAGGGAAAATGTTTTAAATAGTAATGTGTGTTTTGATTTGAAATGTTAGATTTAATTATGCAATTTGACTTGCTTCATTAGAAGTTCAATAGTAGCTGGTTTAGCACAGCTCCCAGTAGGGTTTAGCACAAAGATACCAGTCAATTTCATTAAAATGTGTATTCCTTCTGCCTCCTTTATTATAAACTAAATGCACTATACCACAATTAGTATAATATCATTTAATTTGATCTCAAATATATTGAACCCAAATTTTATTACATAATTTATGATTATCATTAAGTCTAAGTAAATACTAAATAAAATTGTAATAATAGTTGATGCATCTGTTATGCATAATGCTTTACATAATAATAGTCCTAACTCATCTCTTTGCAGTTGAGTACCGAGATGTAAGTTAATACATATATTCTGAATTGTGATTTACAATATACATATTTAAGTGTTCCTTTCCCATGTATCTGCAACAACCTGTAATTCTAAACGTATTTGATTATTTTAGAAAGTGAAATCAAAATCTGGAATTCTCACATGCCACCTCATTTTCACTTTTCTTCTCATCTTGCAACCTGAGAACCCTTTTACCTTTTACCTTTAAAAGAAATGAAGCAATTTGAGTCTAAATGTTCAATTGTGATATATTGATAAATCCAACCTTATGTTGTCTAATATATGTGGGTAGTTATTTGGGACATTCATTATATTTGACAGCTTATACACGATAGTTTTCCTCATAATCCGAGCAAGCAAGCTTAATGTAATTATTTTTACAGAAAACATGGCAGAGGCTGGAAAATGTTGGCATACTTCATGATGCAATCCCTCATCTGCGTTGCCGGGTTGGGTTTCCTATGCATGTTAAGGTATTGATTTTTTCAAATTGATACTAAAAGTGAATTTTTCAAATTGATACTAAATGGAATATTTCAGTTTAATACTAGGTTGGTTTTTTCAAATTGATACTAAATGGAATTTTTAAAAGCGATACTAAATTGATTTTGTATAAGGCTGGGTTTTGCCTATCATTTAGTTATGGAGGAAAGGATTTTGTAGTGTAATATCAGGTCTGCATAAATAGATCAAAGAAATTCATCTGAACTCTTTAGTCTGACCAAACATAAAACAAAGATGTTTGTTAAGTTACTTGCTATGTTTCATAGTTTTCAACAGAATCAAATTTATTATATTCCCAATTCAGATGACATTGTAAAATTATTTTGCCTTTTGGTCATGGAGTGATATTTGGAACATTAAGATAAATGGCATGCATAGACGAATGTGATGATTGCAAAAGAAGTGCTAAATATTGAATTTAATACCTTTTGATGTGTGATCGAGTTTGACTAATAGTGTAATTGAATAATGGACTTGCTCTTAGCTATTCCTAGACCTGTGCAGTTCTGGTCCCTAAAGTTTATATTTTCCAGTTTTGGTCCCCCTCTTTCATTTGTATCAAATATGATTGTGAAAGTAAACTTTTACTCAAGTAGTCACATTTGGTCTCACTGTTAGTTGACCGTATGTTGACTCCACCGACTGAACCAACTATTAGATGGTTCTAAATGTACTTAATTGTAATTATAGAAAAATAATATAATTTTAAATATTATATTTAGCACCCCATGTAGTTGATTTCATCCGTCAATGACGGTTAACTAACGGTGGGACCAAATGTGGGAGTAAAAATGTACTTTTAGGACCAAACTTGACAGTGAGTGAAAGAGGGTGATCAAAACTGGAAAAAGGTAAACTTTAGGAGCAAAAAATGATATTATCTCATCAGATGTTGATCATATATCTGATTAAAGATAATGAATGTTTTGTGCAGGTGGGACGAAGGCGATTCCAGTACAAGAATGGATCTTCCTCGGGATGGGTCTATTGTGGGTCCCACAATTTCAGCGCTGCTGCCTGGGGACGTCCAATCTCAGAGAGACAATCGAATGGCAACACGAGAAACAATTCAGTACTAGGTTCTAGACTTCATATTTCTAACTACGAACTGGGTATCATTTTCATTGTGCCCCCATCAGATGCAATAAACTACTCTACTAAACAAGAAAGTCAAAACTTGGACGACATTGTTATGCCTTTCGTGGTTCCTCCACCGAAATACGGGCCAAGAGACAGGCCCGCTACTGCACAAGCAATGAGGGAGGCTTTGAAGGAAGTAAGAGAAGTGGATGAAGCTGAGCTTGCAGTTTGTGATTTGACGGAAGAGGGAATTGCAGAAGAGGAAGAAGAAGAAGAAGTTATGGAAGGTGTTCAGTACAAGGTTGTTCAGGAAAAGGAAGATGAGAAGGCTTATGCTGATAAACTATGGACTCAACTGGATTCTTCAGAAACTTGATGAATATTAGTACACGGTTTTTTTATCCTTCTGCTTATAAGAAAATTTTCAAAATATTGAAAATTGGCATTTAATCAAAGTGGGAGTGAGTGCTCTTGAGAGTTGCTATTGTGTGTTTGTAATTTGTAATATGAAATTTTGTTATGAGACGTCTCATATTATTCATCAATTAGAAAAGAAAATTTCAAATCAGATTGATGAATAAAGTGATGATATGCAAATTTATATACTACATTTTACAATTTAATGTTGTCTCGTGTCACATTAAAATTTGTATTAATATTAAGGGTGTGTTTGGATTTAGAGTTAGGATTGATTTGTTATGATTGGATTGTGTGGGATTGCACTATTCACATGTGTTTTTGTTGGGCATTATATGTTGTATGATTTATAGGATTGTGTATTAGATAATTAGTCATATATTGTGTAGTAAATTGTTTGGATTGTAGGATTAATTTTAATTTTGCAATGGTTTACCCCAAATACCCTTTTATTTTTTAAATGAATTTTTTTTTGTCTTATTTTTGCAATGGTTTACGTTTTGTCTTGTTTATACCCTTCTCAATTATTTGCAGTAGGGTTACAATTTGTCTTCCACTTCCGCCCACACGTCCACTTCCGCCCACACGTCACCCGCCGCCCACATTTTCCATCTCCCACAGACGATTCACGCCCGTGACCTCTCTGACTTCTCCCCTTTTCCACGCCGGTAGATTTTACCGATCCGTTAATTTCTCCACTATTTGCTCTTCGACGACAGCCGGACGCTTCATCCGTCTTCCCTCTTCGACAACAGACGGAGTAAACCGAACCAGGTATGTTATTGTTTGTTTGGCTGATTTATTTTGGCATTTAGTAGAGGGTTTAGGATTAATTGTGATTTTTGGTCTTTTGGGTTTAGGGCACTCCTTCTCATAGGCTAGCTAATTTTTTTGGGTTTCCGATATTGGGTAAAACACACTCTTATAATTGAGTTATTTTTGGCCTATTCTATATTTCTAAGTTTTGATATAATTGCCTGATACGGTTTATAGGTTAGTTGCATATGGTAGATTTACAAGGAGCAAACGACACCGCACACCGCAAGCTGAAAAAATAAGTTCAAAGTAAATTAGTGTTGTCGAAATAGAAAGTAGGATTCACGGCTTTGTTGACTTTTTAAAGGGGCGGAGGGTGGAGATTGTGAGGGTAGAGATTGTAAGATTCTTTTTCATATTTGGAGTGTACAACTTGAAATGAGACGGACCGAAATGAAAAGTGTATAACTTCAAATGGGACGGAGCGAGTAGTAAGAATCACTTTTTTTAAGTTGAGAGCTGGGAGGGAGCTCCTTCCCAAGAAGTGATTCTGCCAAAAAAAAAAAAAAAAACAGTTGCGAACACACCTGTAGTTGGATTGAAGCCCTTACACTTATGAATCATATAATATAGTAAATGAGATTTGATAGTCATAGTATTTGTTATAATAAAATTATCTTTCCATACCTCTCGTGTTTAACAAAGCCAAATATTATTATGTGATTGAGGTAACACTACAGTGTGTTTGGCTAATTGAACAGGAACTAGTTTTCTGGAGAGAATGCAAAGAATATTCTCAAAATTCACTGAAACAAATTTGGATGGAGGAAGTTTCTGTGTTTTCTGTAATCACCTTTTATACAAGGCGAGAGTCTAACTTTCATTAACAATATTTATTTTCCGTCAGATTTTCTTTAATCAGTAGTCTTGTCTTGTGCGAGACAGAGCTCTGTTTTAGTATTTAAATTAAATTTTATTTTAGAATAGGATTAATTCTAAATAAATATATTACATCAAATATCAATTTAATCACGACCTTCAAAATTATTATATAAAAGTTAAATCTTTGATGTTGTTGCAAATTAATACATGTTTTGTTATATCAGACTACAAATAACATGAAATGTTTAAATCATAAATATAAAAAATATTAAAAAAGTGAATTAAAAATAAAAAATAAAAAATAAAATAAATAAAATCTAAAAAAATAAAATAAATTATTTAAATCTAAATTACAAACCTTAAAAACTAATTCTCGCCGTCAATGTTTCAAAATTAAATATGTTTCCATGTTCCAAAATTAAACAAAATTAAATGTAATCTCTCAGTTTCTCTTCCCCTTCAGTCCACCCGTTGTCTATTGTCACTCCCTCAACCCCTCACTTGTTGTTCTTATCACAGTCTACCTCCTTAAATTAAATTTGTGAATTGTTTATTGAGATTCGATCAATTTTATGAAATGGATAGAAATTTATTTGTAATTTGAGATTGATTTTATTTTAATTATTATTTATTTGATGTGTAATTCTGCAAATTTGAGGTAGAATTTTTTTCCCCCTACAAATTTGAACCAAATTCGCGTATGTGATTTTGGGGATAGAGATTTATTTTGGGGATTATGTGATTTGGTGCAAAATTCAATTTTGGGGATTCACAAAACTCAAATTTGGGGTGAAGTATGTGGTTTTGCGATTATAAGGGTTTTGAATTTTGCAGAACCAATTGACTTTTTGGGGAAGATGTGGAGGTGCAAGAGCGAAGATGAAGGGATGATGAAAATGAACTGTTTGGTTTTAACTTCTTTTAATTATTATTTTTTGTTTTAATTTATTTCAAAAGTGTTAATGATAAAAGATGTGTAATAAGATGTGTAATATGATGTGGAATAATTAAAAAATAATATTTAATATGTATCATCCTAACTGGCAAATATACACATGCTCCGGTGAGCAATACCACCTCTTCACGGTCGGAGGAAAAAATCGATTTGCAACAATATCAAATATTGAACTTTAATACAATAATTTTAAAGGTCGTGATTAAATTGATATTTGAATAAACGGTTGTGTATTTATTTAGAATTAACTCTTTAAAATATATTTTGGGTAGGATCACAAATCAATATATCATAAAGTATACTTATATATAATTGAATATGACGATAGGTTGGCATTTTTTTGTCATTTATATATATGAACCGAGGAAGGTTCCATTTTTTTGTCATTTATATATGTGCGTAGAGAAGGTTCCATGGGAAAATTCCATTCAGGATGAATGAAAATTTCACATGAGTATGTCTAGCGTGAAAATTTTCATGTATGGAAATCTATAAAATTATTCTAAATCAACCATCTACATCATAAACACTAAATAATAAATCATAAATTATGACTTATTCAAGCATGGTGAACCATGAATCAATTGGGCCGAGTGAACCATGAACCACTCAATTTTGTCTTACCTTCACCAATTACAGAATTTGATTGTAAATTAAAGTTTTTTCATGTATGAAAATTTTTATACTAAACTTTGTCATTTCACCTTGATGCCTAACTATTTGAAGTGGAGTGGGGCTTCAATTTTTTCTTAGCTTCTATTTTCTTCTCATAAAAGAATTCAAACTTTTAAATAAAGGTCAAATGATTAAATCTAGCCCATATTTTTTGGTTTTCATCAAATTTAGCAAATATTTTTTTTTTCAAATTTAGCATTTACTTTCACTTAATATTTAAATATATTCTGATTCATCATTTTCGACAAGGTCTGTCCGATATGGTCGCCAAAATTCATCTGTCTTGCTGACGTGCAACTATTAAAATAAAAAAATAAAAAATATCACCACCTGAGATTAAAATACATGAATTATAAAATTATCTCGGTCACTATTTTTTAATTTGAAGTGGTGATATTTTTTATTTTTTTTATTTTAATATTTACACATCATTAAGACAAGTTAACTCTGATGACCACATTAGATGAACCTTGCCGAAAATGGTGACCCGGGATGTTTTTAAGTATTAAGTGAAAGCATGTGCTAAATTTGGAGAGAGAAAAAAATATTTGCTAAAATTGATGAAAAACCAAAAATATGTTCTAAATTTAATTATTTGGCCTTAAATAAAAGAAAAGGAAAGAAAAAAAGAAATTAGAATAAATAAATAAAATATTTAAAATTTTCTCAAGAGAATAATAATAATTAAGTAGCAAACAAAATAAGCAATTCTTTTCATTATGTGCTTTGTAATTCTTTGAACATCCGAGTCTCCAAGTCATTCCTTCCTTTTTGGCGTCTTGGATTTAACTACAATTTGTTCATTTAGTTGGATTGCGTGCATATAACCCCCACCTACCATTTATTCCATTATATTTTATACAAATACTACAATCCATTTCAATAATAATCAAACACAAAACAAACATTTTAATTTACATCGTATGTTTCGTACCCAATGGTTCGCTGTCTTTTAGTATGTGAACTACTAATTTAGCCGATGCACAACTCTAGTGTATTATATACTAGTTTAGTGTTCGCGTGTTACGCGGTTTTCTAATTAAAAATTGCAGCATTTTCAATAAATAATATATTTAATAATTAAAAATATAAATATGTGCATAAATGCACTACATATGAATTAATAATTTTTTAAGGTGTATATTAGTAAATTTTCTTAAACCTTTGAATAAGATTATTGTGTCAAATATTATTTATCCATGTTAATATAAAGTTGAAACCTACAAATCAAAACAAAATAAATTGACTAAGAAAAGACTAATAAATTAATTAACATGTAATAATAAAAAAAAAGTGAATGAATTATAATATAAAATATTTTTACCACATAAATTATCTTAAGATATACATAAGAGCAATTATAAAATAAAATTATTTATTAAGAAATTAATAATTGAATATAATTCACACTAAGATAAAATACATTTGGAATGAATATTTTATTTAAGTCAAACAAAAATTACCAAAAAAAAGATAAATGAATAATATTATATACTTAAATAAAACATAAAATAATAAATATAAATTACACATTTTATAAAAATAACACATAAAAATGACATGTGTACTCAAATTTCTCATTGAATGACACATAGGTTAAATTAACATGGAGTTGACACATCATTAAAAAAAACTCCCTATTAGTATATAGAGGGATATATAGGAAATTGTTTAGGATATACAAAAATAGAAGTACACATAGGATTTATTTTTAGTGACATGTAGGATTTATTATGAATGACATGTACACTAAACTTCTCCTAGAATGACACATAGATTAAATCAATGTAGAGTTGACACATCATCAAGAAAAACTCGATCCCTATTAGTAATATAGGGGATTTAGATATATGTTAATATAGAGAGATATTTAGAAATATATATTATACACAATACTTAAAAATGGTGATAGGTTGATAGCTTGTCTCATTGGATCGAGTTAGTGATTTAAGTGTCTATTAATTAAACCACAAAAGAGTTGACCTAGTGGTGTGGGCTTGAGACTTAGAAGTGTGTCTTTCTCTAGATCTCATATTCGAACCCTCTTAGGTGCGGGTTGGTAGCAACGCATGCGATTTCGTGTCTATTAAGCCGAGTGGTTGGCTAGTTCGAAGGCTCTCGGCCATCTGGCGTAGGCTGTATCCACTGAGTGCCAGACGGGCGAACGAGTCATGCGGCGCCTCGGGCCGAATCCCTCGGTGCATTTCGCCTGCGCAATGCTTGCGGGTGTCGCTTCCCTATGCCCAGGTTTGATTGTGTGTAGAGGCTCCCCTCTAATCAGGAGGATTACTAGCATGCTCAACGATTACTAGTTTCAAACGATATTAAATTATATTTTACTTTGATATCTTCTCAATGATTGGCAACGCATGGTCGCATTCACTTATAACGATCAGTAATTTGATCTCCGTTCCTACCCTCCAAACGACGAATTTGCTTTCGATTTGGTTGAATGGGTGCAGGTCACGATCATGAACCTACTAATCAAATTTCTCCACAATTTATAATAAAACAATAAAAAAAGCTTGAGTGGGTCTCATGTGCACCATGCACTCATAGTGCATTTTAGAAGCGTGCAACTATTTCAAACAGAAACGTGTAATTGTGTTCTCATATTAACAGTTGCACTTTTCTGTCTAAATAAATCAAATTTTTCTAAAATGCACTATAAGTGCACGGTGCACCCGGGTGCATACAACACCTAGACAAAAAGCTTTTATGAATTTACTTTTGATGCATGGTAAAAAAAAACTTTGTATCATTTCTAAACTAAAAATATCATTTATATTTTTTTCATAACAAATGATTTTATATTATTTTAAAAGTAATACAAAATTTACCTTAAAATGCAATATATATGTTTCGCCCTGCAGCCTCAGACCTTAAGGCTCCGTTTGGTAGGCCTTAATATGGCCTAAATAGTGTCATGTAATAATATAACAACCCACTTGGTAACCCATATTATGGTCGTACTAATTTATATTGACCCGCTTTTAATGCGGCCGATCCGGACGGTAATACTGTCGATTCCCTGTAGCCTTCAGCACTGTCGAAGATGACCCCCCCCCATCGTCTTCGGTGAGTATGGGTTCCACAGTACATTTTTCTGGTCAATTTTGCCCCTCCTCTAGATTAATATATCACAAATTTGTGTTGTCCTGTTCATTTCTCTCTTTCTCCAATTTCGTATTCGTTTTTGTGTGGGTTTCGTTTGTGCGATTTTTAGGGTTTCGCAACGGAAGCAACCATCGACGGCGGCGTACAAACGATGACATTGTGAGGGAAATCCACCATCTTCTTTCCCAAAAATCAGGTACATTTTTGTACCGCGATCGATTTTTGATTTCCTTTCCTCTAGATTATGCGATTTCCTTTTTTTTAGGGTTTTTTATTTTTGTTTCATACAGGTGCTCACCGCGTCGTGGATTTTTGTTTCATTGCGTACAAATGGCATCGTTCATTTTTCTTTCATCCCACAACTATCTCAAGGTACGTTGTAATGGTGGTCGATTTTTTGGAAAAAAATTATCAATTCCCAGACGAGTTTTTATATGAATTCATCCCCAATGAATATCACCACGATTAGAAACTTGCCTATCTTCAATTGAATATCTATGTGTGGTAATTCGACCAAATACATGGGTTCTTGATTTTTCGGGTAATTAAAAGATTAAATGTGGACTAAATATATTCTGTGGTGTTCTGGAAATATGTTGTTCTAGTTTTTCTACTTTTTGTTCTATATTGTTCTAGTTTGATATGTGAACTGAATTTACAATTGTTTTGGGAATAAATGTGGACTAAATTGACATGTTGTTCTAGTTGTTCTAGCTCAAAGATTTGATTGTTTCTGCAAGTGGCTTTCCAAGTTTATAGATTTAAATGTGGGTTTAAATATAGTTTCAGTGTTGGAGAAATTTAATGTATGTTGTTCTAGTTGTTCTAGGTCAAAATTTTAATTGTCTAAATGTGGCTCTCCATCGAGAATCATTTAGCTAAGGGGTTTGTTGGTTAGATGTGGACTCAAATGTTGTTTCAAACTCAATTGACACTCTTAGTTGTTCTAGCTCAAATGGTATGATTGTTTGAATGAGCATCTCCTAGTTTATTGGTTTAATTGTGGACTGATATGTTGTTATAGTTGATATGTGGACTGAATTAGTTGTTTTGGTAATAAATGTGGACTAATTGATATGTTGTTTCTACCTCAAATGAATTGATGGTTTTGAAAATAAATGTTCTAGTTGTTCTAGCTCAAAGTTATCTTATAGGTTTGTTGGTTTAATGTTGGGGGAAATGTAATGTACATTCTTCTAGTTGTTCTAGTTGGATTAAATGTGATTGTTTTATTGAGACTCTCCATCTCCATTGATGAGCATCTGTTAGGTCATCCTTATCCATTATTTAGGTTGTGGAGGCTTTCCTCAGCTACTGCTACAGATCATTTTTCGCAAGCTGGAAGTTGTGTAAGCTTTGTCTTCTATATTCTATCTTATACGTTGTTCATTGATATATCACTTATTCTATCATATCCGATCAATTGTTTGTTGTTTGTAGGTAATAATCTGTTTTGGCCCATTACATATCCGACGATGTTGTCACTACACATGAAGAAACTTTTGTTGTATATATTGATAGAACACGTACAACCTCGGAGAAAGGTTGTGTGTCTTATACTAGCACATTTGATACTTCAAACAACTAATAGAAGAGTTAGACGACGTGATGATGTTATGTCTTATAACATGATTAGTAAGATACCTGGCCAAGTAAGTCGTTTAGGTAGGTTGTGTACGCTTACTGATGTTGCATGTGTAAAAAATTTACGAATGGACCGAAACACTTTTGCAAGACTTTGTATATTACTGAGAGATTTAGGAGGTTTAAAAGATCAATGGTATGTGTGTATTGAGGAACAAGTGTCCATGTTCTTATCTGTCTTGAGTCATCATAAAAAGCAGAATGTTGTCTCGTTTGACTACCGAAGATCGAGTCAAACAATGTCTTATTACATGAACTTGATCCTAAAAGCAGTCATTAAACTTCACTCTTTATTCTTGGTTAAGCTGACTCATGTTCCTCTCGATTCAGTTGATCCACGATGGAAATGGTTTAAGGTACAATAATCCTCTTACAACCCATTTTGATTCAAAGTTACTTAAATATATTTTAATAATTATTTATGTAACATAGGGCTGCTTAGGTGCTCTAGATGGTACCCATATTGACGTTACGGTGGCCAATAGTGAGAAGGGGAAATTCAGAAATAGGAAGGGTCGTATATCCACGAACGTATTGGGTGTATGTGATACAGAGATGCAATTTGTGTACTTCCTTCCCGGCTGGGAAGGGTCGGCTCTGAAGCTAAGGTTTTACGAGATGCCGTCACCTGACCCCACGGTTTGAAAGTCCCAAAAGGTATTACCATCATTTTAATTAAAATTTATATATTTAATTATTCAGTATCAACCCCACTGTTTCTCAATTTGTTGACATGTGCATGTGTAGGACAATACTATCTTTGTGACAACGGTTATGCGAATGCAGAGGGATTTCTTGCTCCCTATAGGGGATGTAGATACCATCTAAAAGAGTGGGGCTCGAATACCGGACGACCAACTAATCATCAAGAACATTTCAATATGAGACATACAAGAGCCCACAACGTCATAGAGCGTGCATTTGGTGTCTTGAAAAAACGTGGGCGGCGGCGAAATGACAGGCTGTGATGTGGGCGGCGGGAGCGATTTATAATGACGAGTTGGTGCATTTGGCGGTGAAATGATAGGTTGTGATGTGGGCGGCGGCGGACTGACGAGTTGATGGGCGGTGGCGGACGAACTTCTTTAATAAGTGGTTTTTTAGCCGGTTTAGGAGATAGACCCTCCAATGTTGGGCTTAGGATTTGGAAATGGAGTTTTATGGTGTTGAAATCGACGGTTATAGGGAGGGGTTTTCGGAATCGACCGATTTCTTTGTGCGTTTTTTGAGAGGAGTTTGGAGAGGTCAGATTTCAGTTTTGATTGTGTGAGGGTGGAGGGAAGCCGAAAAGTTGCAATATTATATTGGGCCATTTTAAAACTTATGTTGATCCATTTTTGTATTGGGTTATATAGTGGGTGTAATAATGGGTCTTGCTTGATGTAGCCCAAATTAGTTATATATCATGATCCGATTAAATTGTAGGAATTACTTACACCAACTTATAGTTATAATTAAATCGAAACAATTTAGATTAAAATGGTATTTCCAATAATGAAAACATATATGTTGGTCAAAATTTGATTCACTTCATGTAAGATATGATTCCTTAAATGATGTTGAGAACCCAATATCTAATTTTATGGAGCAGAGTTTGAATGTATACTAGTGGCGTGGAGTGAATGGGTAATTGTCCTTTTCGAAATTGTTAAAAGGAGGCCGAATTTAATGTATGGTCGACTATACTGTTGATTTATTAATGGGTCTTGGTTTTGATGCATATCAACTTACTTTTTGCACCATCTAATGTATGGATAAATTTAATGGTTGTTTGTGTCTGTATTTTATATCCCCTGTTTGTTCATGTTTTATTGGATAAACCATTTTAAGATATAATCTGATGCAAAAAGTTTATATAATCTGATGCAAGAAGTTTATGTGAATGAACCTCATATCCAAGCAAATATCACATAATAAAAAATAACATAATCATCCAACACAAAACATTATCCCAAAGTTTCAAACATAAATATCACACAAGTTTCATATATCATGATTGTTAATCGAAGTCCCCGTCAAGCAAACGACGAATGTAGCGTGGCCGAGCATGCTCGGGTAGTCCAGTAAACAATTCTCACCGCTGGTTGCTCTTACTATGTTCTCAGAGGCATCAAGGCGTTCATCGAGAGTGAGATCGGTAATGGATTCAAGAATACTAAATACATCACTCCTATTAGAACTCGGTTGCTTGGGCCAAGTGGGAACGGGCTGATCAACAATAGACTGGAAAAGATTTGCTAGACATCAGAGCTCTTGAACAAGTCATCCAATCCATCAAGCAGTTCTCGGTTGTTTCCAGGATGTGATTGTGAGACCCTTTTGTTACTGGATGATGGAGCAGAAGGTTTAGTCGGTTCAACATTAGGAGTTTGACTTTCAACATCCATCTCACAAGGGCCATCTTCAGCCGGGGTAGATTTCCCTACACCTTGATGGCTTGCAGTCGTCTCTGCCTCTGTCCTATTACCATTTGCCTCTGCCCTAGTAGGATCTGCATCTGTCATTGTATCCTCGAACACTAGGTCGTTCACAGCATCTATGACAGATTGGCTTGAATTACCCGTTGCACCATCATTACCAAACAACTCTAACCAGACATAGTAGAAAGGTCAAGGCTTGTACCTCATATTAGCCAATGTCGATTCCTTCTGCAAGAAAATCAAAAAATTAATTTATAAATGCATTAGACTGTAGTATATTTCAACAAAATGAGTAATTAATGACATGCTAACCTTCACAGTTTTTTCCCAAGCAATGTTTGATACATCAAGGATCTTCGTCTCAGTGTTAAAACCTCCACCAGAATCCCCTAGAGCTATTTGAATGGCCGCATGGTGTCTTTTCCAAATTGTTATCCTATAGTTGATGTGAGGATTAGCTCGAAGATCTGTTCCAGGGATCTTCTCAAGTAGTTTTTTCTCCAATTTTTATAGGTAACTAGGCCGAAAGTCGTTCTCACTCTTCCAGCCTCCGTATGCAATGAGTTCCTTAAACAAATCCATTAGAATTACTTCCTCGTTATGAAGCTTATGCTTCCATGTTCTTCGTGTGGTAGGTCCTTTGGCTTTTTTTACCTTTTGTAACTGGGATTGTGCTACAGTGGCAAAAGCTTTTAGAATTGGCCGGCGGGTCGAGCCGGCCCAAAACCCACTTCGACCCACATTTTTGCGGGTTTGGGCGGGCCAACCCACTGTGGGCTTGGGTCGAAAACTACTCAACCCAAACCATAACGGGTAGCTGTTGGGATTATACTAGAAAGTATGCTTTTTACTTTGTATAATCAAAACGGAATTCCGAATTTATTTACTGAAATAAATTATTTATCACTGATGCGTTAAATATTATTGAATGTTACATATATTTCTTTGCATAAGATAACTGCTTCAATAAGTCGTCGTGTTACATTGTAGTTAATTTAGTGATACCAGATCACAGAAGATTAAATTAACAGTCTCTTGTAACTAAAAGTACGCCATTCACGACCTAGATGGAAATGAACAACCCATCGCAAAAGGTTGAAGTGTAAGGCTCAGATTGGCTTGTCTTGACCAAGAGATTACACTAGTTCATGACCGATGCCTTTGAATAGGACCTACTGAGGAGGATAAATTCTTGAGCCCGAACAAGGAAGAATTAGACCTCAGTGGTTCGTTATTTCTTAATCTTTGTTCCTTAAATAGGATCACGTGGGATTGGTAACTATTGCTTTGACTTATCATGGGTAGCGAATCAACGAGATTCAATACTTTTTATCTTGGGCAATATTATTAGTCACACGTGATTGATTGCTAGATTTAATCTGAAGAATCGTGTGCAAAATACGACATTGTTCGATTTGCCCCTTGAGGTTCATAAGCTTTATCATACCAAATCTTGCAAGTGGAATTAGTTTCCGGTATGGATAATAATGTTGAACCGTTCCTTGACCAAGGACAAAAAATATTAATTAATGGAAAGCTATTTCAGTGGCTTGAATTAATTAATGGGCTAGATAATCTTAAACACGGGAAATAATAATCTGAGTCATATTGACTGTAATATGGGTTAAGATGGATAGTGCAATATTAATTATGTAGTGGGATTAATTAATATTTATGGGCTTGAATAATATTGTGGCTCAATATTAGATATTCAAGGTCCAATCTTAATTCTCCTAAAGGCCCCCTGAGTAGCCCAATATATAGTCCAATAACTGAAAATGTGATTAAAATAAAATAAATATTGTTGCTTATTTTTCCTACTAAATTTTCGAAAATTATAGATAAGTTGGGAGAAAGATTTTATTTGAATTTTGTTATGGAATGAAGATATGTATTCTTGGAATACAAGATTATCTCATTAAATTCAAGAAATCTCCCACTTGGTTATCTATAATGTGTTTTTCGAAAAAAAAAATGAAATATAGTGGGCAAGAAAGATTTTCTTGATTTTCTTGAAAATATATTATGGAAGATATGTATTTTTATAATACAAGAATATCTCATAAATTCAAGAAGATCCAAATCTTGGAATCTGATACTCTATATTTTCGAAAATCCATAGCAAATAGTGTTGGGATTATACTGAAAAGTATGCTTTTACTTTGTATAATCGAAACTGAATTTCCAGACTTATTTACTGAAATAAATTGTTTATCACTGATGCTTTAAATATGATTGAATGTTGTATATATTTACCGCATAATCTGTTCAATAATTAAATGCGTGTTACAATCAGTAGTTAATTTAGTGATACCCGATCACGAAAGATTAAATTAACGATCCCTTGTAACTATAAATGCGCCATTCACGACCTAGATGGAAATGAACAACCATCGCGAAAGGTTGAAGTGTAAGACTTCAGATTGGTTTGTCTTGACCAAGAGATTACACTAGTGCATGACCGATCTTGTTGAATAGGACCTCTGAGGAGGATAAATTCTTGAATCGAACAAGGAAGAATTAGACCTCGATGGTTCGTTATTTCTTAACCTTCGTCCCTTAAATAGGATCACGTGGGATTGGTAACTATTGCTTTGACTTATCATGGGTAGCGAATCGAGAGATTCAATACTTTTTATCTTGGGCAATATTATTGGTCACATGTGATTGCTAAGATTTATCTGAAGAATCGTGTGCAAAATGCGCTTGCTTGATTTGCCCCCTTGGGAGGTTCATAAGTTTTATCATACCAAATCTTGCAAGTGGAATTAGTTTCCTGTATGGATAATAATGTTGAACCGTTCCTCGACCAAGGACAAAAAGATATTAATTAACGGAAAGCTATTTCAAAGGGCTTGAATTAATTAATGGGCTAGATAATCTTAAACACGGGAAATAATGACCGGAGCCATATTGACCGTAATATATGGGTTAAGATGGATAGTCTGAATATTAATTATGTAGTGGGATTAATTAATATTTATGGGCTTGAATTATATTGTGGCTCAATATTAGATATTCAAGATCCATTAGAAGGTCCAATCTTAATTCTCCTAAAGGCCCCCTTGAATAACCCAACATATAGTCCAATAATCTGAAAAAATGTGATTAAAATAAAATAAATATTGTTGCTTTATATTTTTCCTCTTATTTTCGAATATTATGGATAAAAGAGGAGAAAGATTTTCTTTGAATTTTGTTATGGAATGAAGATATGTATTCTTGGAATACAAGATTGTCTCATTAAATTCAAGAAATCTCCCACTTGGTTATACATAATGAAATTTGAAATTTTGGAAATATAATGGGCAAGAAAATATTTTCTTGATTTTCTTGAAAAGATATTATGGAAGATATGTATTTCTTGAAATACAAGAATATCTCATAAATTCAAGAAGATCCAAATCTTGGATTCTTGCACACTAATATTTTCGAAAATTCCATAAAATAGAGGAGGTGGATTTTTGTGGAATATTTTAATTATGGGAAATAGAATATATGGGATATATTCAAGATTTCTTGGTGACCAAGAAAAGTCTTATCCCACATTGAAAAACAACACAAATTTCGTCCACCCTCTCTCCTATAAATAGGGGATGATTAGTTCATTCCCAAGTACAATTCCATGTGCTGGAAATATTAGCAAATCCACATAAGTGGTGCAACAAAGTTTATTTTTTTTTCTTTTGTTAATTGTTCGCGAGTATCCTTCCACCGGATTGTCGAGCAAGGGCTAAGGGAATACTTGGGAAGTCCTTTTGGTTAGTCCGTCCGACCAAAGCCACTTTGCATCCCGAGAGGAGAATGCGTTCACGTAAACCCGTAGATTCCGCATGCGTAGGTTTTACGTGGCTTTTTATATGCATGATATGTTGTTGCAATTATTATTTGAATTAATATAGGATTAATTCATGCTAGTAATAATTAATGAATTAAATTTGTATTTAAATATTCACCCCGAATAGATCTGTGCAACTCATTCCCCAACAAATAGAGTAGATGAGATTTTTGTGGAATATTATAATTATGGGAGAAAGAATATAGGAAATATATTCAAGATTTCTTGGAGATCAAGAAAAGATTTTCCCACATTATTTTGAGTACAAATTTCGACCACCCTAGTCTCTATAAATAGGGGATGATTATTTCATTCCTAAGTACAATTCCATGTGCTGGAAAAATTAGTAAATCCACAAAGGTGGTGCAACATAATTTATTTTTCTCCCTTTGTTAAATCGTTCACAAGAATCCTTCCACCGGATAGTCGAACGAGGGCTAAGGGAATACTTGGGAAGTTCTTTCCGTTAGTCTAATCATCCACACCGTTACCATCCCAAGAGGTACGTTCACGTAAACTCGTAGAATTCCGCATGCGTAGGTTTTAAGTGAATTATTATATGCATGATATGTTGTTGGATTATTATTTGAATTAATATAGGATTAATTCATGCTAGTAATAATTATTAGAATTAAATTTGTATTTAAATATTCATCCCGAATAGATCTGTGCAACTTATTCCCTAACAGTAGCGGGCTTGGCGAGCTTTTTTTTAATAAAATATTATTTTTTACATGTATTATTTATAATAAATTTTAGAGTAGGTCTTCGATAAAACTTGTTAATATCATTAATTTTTTACCACTACACTTATAATTTAGTATAATAACACTTGTAAACTGGGATCATAACATTAAATGCTAGAGGTATTAGTTTATAAGAGTATTGATATCATTTTATAAGTGTAATGAAATTAATTTCATAATATGAACATGTTTCACATGAGAGTGTCTGTGTAAATTTTAAACATCATATGAACAATGCCTTAATAAATTATTTTTTGTATTTATATTTCTGTATTTTAAGTAAATTTAATGATATTATTAAAAAAAATATTATTATTATTATTTTTTAAAAGCCCACGGGCCAACCCAACCAAACCCGCCCCAACCCACTCTAACTTGCCGCCTAAACAAGCTCTGTTCTCCCGGAGTTCAGAATACTCAACCCAACCCGCCTATATATAGGGGGCTGGAACCGCCCAACTGGTTTGACCCCATTTAAGCGACTCTAACCGTGGCTATCGTTATCCATTACTACGACACAATCCAAAAAAATATGAAATTAACACAAACAAATATCAATTTAGTAAAATAACAAACAGCTTCTTCCAAGCAATGCATATCATTACTCCATAAGAAACACGAATGCAACCACATTTGAAAACTGATAAACACAATAATATTTCAGGACCACTATATATACCACATTTTAGTCCACAATTAAAATAACAGCAACACTGCATAAGCTATGCGCATCATTATCCAGAAAACATGCACAATACCCATGGCAACACAAAAAATACAAATGTCATACCTAATGCATATTGTAATTCCATCCAGAATTGATAATCTCAACACATTGTAATGTAGGAAACTAAAACCTCAAAGAAGTTGTGTCACACAAAGTTTTATTCAAAACGAACCTAATATCAAGAATCACGCCCACCACTGAGTCTTAACAAAAAATGTCGGACCCAACACAAAAAGCAAAAATGGCATCACCCCATACAAACACAATTTCACATATCATCCCCAACATACACAAAATCAAAGCGAACAAATCAATGTGAAACAAAGGTGCATTTGGTCGAAAATGGAATGGATAAATGAAATGAGTTATTCGTTTTTCTTACCCGGAACCACCGCGAGCAGGAACACAACATCGCAAGATGGAAGTGAAGACGTGATTGAGAGCCAATCATTCGGCCAAACGAGAACAATAACCAAGAATCGCCCAACCAGGATGAAGAAAATGGAAAACTCAAACAACACTAACCAATCGCCATTGTTGTCGTGCAGTGGAGCCCTAAAAATCGAGGTGGAATAAGGAGGACAACGAAAATAACGCGGGGGAATGAAATGAAGTTGAAAAATAAGGCGGCCGAATTTATGTTTTTGTGAAGGAGGGGTAGATTGGTCATTTAATTGAAATACACACTTTTATGCCTATTTATTACCCCATACCAAGTATCACTATAAATTTATACTTATTTATTACCCCTACCAAATAAAATACTAATTTTATCTCATTATTTTTATTACAATGTATCAAACGATATAATAGTACCAACCCATAATATATTATACCAATCTACTTTATCCTACCCATTTTTATTAACCCAGCCAATCCCTACCTAATAATAATAATAATGGAAATAAACAGGTGCATTGTATTGTGCACGTTATTATCATGAATAAATTAGATTTCTAACTTTGACATTAAACGCACGAAACTATTTGACCACCCCGACATCAAAAAAGAAAAAAACAAAAAAAGAAAAAAGGAAATTTGCTTTTGCTGCCGTGGTCATCTAACTTTCCTCCAATTCTTTCCTTGTAGCTCTTCTTTTTCCTCACCGCCCACCTCCCAAAATCCCCCTCTTTCCGTTTTCCCAGAGACTTTCTACTTCTTCAAATTCATACCATATAAATCTCAATTTCTTCATTTTCCAATCGGTTGTTTCTACTTCTTCTACTTATTCATGTGCATGCGCAATTATTAATTGAACTGATTTATACCATTTTTTGATTTGATTGTCGAAAAGTATTCAATAATTGGGGGAATTCTTCGAAAATGGAGCTATCGTGTTCGCCGCCGCTCTCCGTCAATGGCGTCCTGAATTCACGCTTCGACCACCGTGTCTACGCATCTCTGATCCACCGTCGCAGCCAAAAAATGGCTCTCTGTCAATTGTCTCCAAACTGCCCTCCCAGCAGCGCTTGCAGCACCAGCAGCTCTTCGTCCTATGGCGTAATTTCGCTAGCTCGACGTTGCGGCGTTTACCGGAACAATACGATTCCTCTGAAGAAGCCGCGACGCTCGTTTTATGTGGTTTCTGGAATTTTCGAGAGATTCACGGAGAGATCGATCAAAGCGGTGATGTTTTCGCAGAGAGAAGCGAAGGCCTTGGGCAAAGACATGGTTGACACGCAACATCTATTGTTGGGACTCGTGGCGGAGGATCGTGCGCCTGGTGGATTTTTGGGATCTGGCATCACCATTGATGTTGCACGGGAAGCTGTGCGAGGTTTGTGGCAGGAGGAGGACAATCAGAAGGATGGAAACGGCGGGGAGAGTCTTCAGCAGGAGCAATCGGAAACTTCAGCCACGGATGTGCCTTTTTCATCGAGCACAAAGCGCGTGTTTGAGGCTGCAGTTGAGTATTCGAGGACTATGGGGTATAATTTCATTGCACCAGAGCATATCGCCATCGGTTTATTCACAGTTGATGATGGCGGTGCTGATCGCGTCTTCAGGAGGTATTGCATTTTTTGCATGGATGACTTTTGTGCATTTATGCTGATTTGCTCAATAGCTGCAGATATCATTAAGTTTTTATGGTATTTGGCGGAGAGTGTTGTATAGATTCAGTCAGACGTTGGTGATATATAGATAGCTGATATCCTGGTATATAACATGTGAATCTGATAAATTTTATCTGATTGTAGTGCCTACTGTTAATTCGATTACTTGACAAAGTGTTGAAGCAAATCTTGTTGGTGCTTTTCCATAGTGGTCTTTCAGTTTCTCTATATGTGCATTTTAGGAAGCTTTCAATATTGTTTTGTTAAAGTTTTAAGTATTTAAGATGTAGATATGCAAGTTCTACTTAGCCAACCTAATCAATGTAGATATTTTGTTTGTCTTGACATATTTTAGCATCTGATGATCTATAATTCCATCTTGTAATTGTATTTTATCAATTTCTTTAGAATATATTATTGTCTTTTGATTAATTCCAATTCTGAAGATAATAAGTTCATAGTCTTCAGTCTTATTTTATATGGTAAAAGGTTCTGAATCAAGATACTCTTAGCCATTGTAAGAACTCTTTATCATCAATTTAGTATTTGACTTTTGAGCCAATCCTTAGCATTGTTAATTTGGAATTTTATATTGCACTTACCGATTCTCTTATATGTTATTTCAACATAAACGCTATGAAGAATTTTGTGATGTATATGAAAAACACTGTTTTCTACCCCCCATTGAGTGTCTTTCGGCATTATTGTTATGGTAAATGAATTGAAAATGATGTAGTTACTTGAAGATTTCTGTGATATTTCTTGAAGTAACTGAGCTGATTTCAGATTAGGGGTAAATGTGAATCATTTGGCCTCTATGGCAGTCTCAAGACTTCAAGGAGAGCTTGCGAAAGAGGGAAGAGAACCAACCTCCGCTGCATTCAAAAGGTCGCGTGAGAATATTATCCCTGAGAAAGTCACACAAGCTAGATCCCCTGAAAAGTCAAGAGGTCAGAATCAATATTTCTTGCTGGCTTCACTTTCACCATGCAACTGATGCACAACTAATACCGTTCAAAGAAAATAACTAATACTTTTCAGTGATAACAACTAAGACCGACCAACTAATACCTATTAGGTAAACAACTAATATCATTTAAAAATGTTCTTGAGTTGCACTCTCCAACTGGTTCATTGAAGTATTATATTGACTCCGAAGGTCATTGGTATTTAACAGAGAAAAAAGCTCTTGACCTATTCTGTGTGGATCTCACTGCCCGTGCTAGCAATGGATCCATTGATCCTGTAATTGGCCGAGATACTGAAGTACAGAGGATTGTTCAAATTCTTTGCCGAAGAACCAAGAGTAATCCAATTCTTCTTGGTGAAGCTGGGGTAGGGAAGACAGCAATAGCAGAAGGACTGGCTCTCAGTATTGCTGATGGAAGCGTTCCCTTCTTTCTTATGGTGGGTATTCTCTTGAGAAGGAAATTAAGTTCCTCTGGATGATGCTTGTTTGGGTTTTAAAAACCAGGTTTTGGATTTACCAAATCTAAATCCGGTTCGTGATTTTGAAATCCAATTTTATAAAACCATCATTACAACACCTGTGAACCTACTACCACACTTTCCAATACATTTCTCTCCTTGTACTTTAATATATTTAAATTATAACCACAATATCAATCATTACAATCACACACAACAACAATATAATAATACAACATCATTCACTTGTACACATTTATTTGACATAATGTTAAATCCCACCCTACTCAATATCCCAAAACAAACCCACACCTTACTGTTTATCAGGATTTCAAAGTCCCGTAGATTTCAAAATCGATTATTAGAAACCGCTTAAAACCCAAAACAAAAATCACCTGGAGTATTCTGAGAGTCAAATGCACAGATTTCTACCTATCATTGTCATTGTTGAACTTGGTATTGTCATTTCTAATTAACTCGTCAGTGAAATTGTTTCTTTTGCCCAGAAAAAGCGTATATTGTCGTTGGATATAGGTCTACTAATAGCAGGTGCGAAGGAGAGGGGTGAGTTAGAGGGACGTGTTACCATGTTGATAAAGGAAATTAAACAGTCAGGTGAGCACCTGTTTGGTGATTTTTTTTTTTGTATTGATATCATGTCTCAGCTTGATGTTGTAAAATTTCAGGAAATATAATTCTCTTCATTGATGAAGTCCATACACTCATTGGTTCTGGCACTGTTGGACGAGGAAACAAGGGTTCTGGTCTGGACATAGCCAATCTACTGAAACCATCACTTGGACGTGGTGAATTCCAGGTGCAAATTCTGTTTAGTGGCTGCTCTGCTTATTTGGTTCTGTTTTATCCCAATCGGGTAATCATTTGGGAGACGTGAAAAAAATTAAAGAATTTCATAGAAGGGCCTAATTTTTAGGTTGAGTCTCAAAATAGGTCTTTATTTTACAAATGTCTCATTTTAGGAATCAATTTTTGTTTTACTCAATTCAAGGCTTGATTTAAAAAAACAAAAAAAAAATCTCAATTCATGGCCCGACAAAAATATCTTTTTCCAAAATAAAGTCCTACAAGATGATTAAAAAAAATTAGTGGTGTATGCCATTTTTTGTTGCCGTCTTATATGACTTTAATTGAAAAAAAAAAAATTGTTGGGCCTTGAATTGAGACTAAAAGAATTAAATCAGATCTTAAATTTAGAAAATAAATCTGCATCCTGTTTTGGGAAATTTCGAAATTCAAGTCCTAAATTGAGACTCAATCTAAAAACTGGCCCCTATATGGAATTCTTCCTACAGTTATTCTTTGGGGATGAGAGTCGACAAAACTCTACTTACAAAGCTGTGAGTGGCCAACGTAAAAAAAAAATATTCTGCCCCTTCCACTTGAGTTTGCAAACACCCTCTTACTTCCGTGCTGAACAACAATCACCAGTCGCCAAGCATGCAATTAATCCACATTTCAGCAGATGTAAACAGTGTTTCTTTCTCTATGCGTGTTAAACGTTTGCATCTGTTGCCAAGTGCCAACCCTCCAAATTAATGAAGTGAAAAAAATAGTCGAATATTTAGAAGGAAGAAGCGAAGATCTTGTTTTCTGGCTTGAGATCTGTTGATGGAATGATCTGGAGATAAGTTTGAAATCAAGATTGGAAATCCAGTAATATTTTCTGGATGAGTTCATTATTCATTGGATTAAAACACAACTTACCCATTTTGGACTATTTTTGGAGAGTTTTTGGCGGGTTTGAATGCAACTTCAGTGGTGTATCTTGAAATCCTTCCTTTGGATACCTTCCTCAGATCAAATCCCTCAATCCAAACACCTTCTAAGAACTGATATACTAATTGCAATGCTATATGCAGTTGAACAAAAATCTAGTGGATCTTTGAAGTGTATGCAATATTTTATTTTTATTTTTTCTGGCAGTGTATTGCATCTACAACTCTGGACGAATTCCGCTTACATCTTGAGAAGGATAAAGCATTGGTCCGAAGATTTCAACCTGTCTTCATTAATGAGCCAAGCGAGGTACTGATAATATTTATCAACAAGCAGGAGACACATGGGAAAAACAATTTTGTAGGCCCGTAACTTGGGGATGACAATTTAAGGAACATATGTTTTCATTGTAGCAAATGTAGGCCATCAATTTATCTTAGCGCATATTCAGGACTTTTATTTTTGGCAAATGTAGGCTACTTTACGGGCCTAAATTGGCGAAAATTAAATTTTACGGGCCTAAATTTGCGAAAATAAAAAAATTTACGGTCTTATATTTGCACCAAAAAAATTAATGGCCTACATTTGCCACAATGAAAACATGCACTCCTTAGATTGCCACCACCCCTTTAGTTACGGGCCTACAAAAACATTTTTCCCGGAGACACTGCTGATATATGTTCTACATTATCTGTTCTTACTGCTTTGTGCTGTGTTCCCAAACACATTCCAGGAAGATGCAGTTCAGATCCTGTTAGGTTTGCGCGAAAAATACGAGTCTCATCACAAATGTCTATACACTATGGAGGCCATAAATGCTGCTGTTCATCTTTCAGCAAGATATATTCCAGATAGATATCTTCCTGATAAAGCTATCGACCTTATAGACGAGGCAGGAAGTAGAGCTCGAATGGAAGCATGTAAACGGAAAAAGGAAAATCAAACTTCAATACTTTTGAAATCACCAAGTGATTATTGGCAAGAAATTAGAGCTGTGCAGGCCACGCATAAAGCAGTATGATAGATATTCTCTCCTTCCCAGTTATAAATTCTATAATTTTTAATAGCTTAATTTAGATAAAATCACAACCTTTTTTCGGAAATTGTAATCTGATCTAAATTTCTGAGTCTCAATTTAGTTTTTTTTTTTTTTTTTGGCAATTCGAAAAAGTTTGTGATTTGTATCTGCAATTAAGCCATTTTTAATTGCTGATTCATTCTAATATTCAAATGCCTTGCATTTAAGCAGTCACTGGAAACAAAGCTGGCTGATAATGATAACAGTTTAAGGATGGAAGAGGACGAGAAACTAATTTTTGATCGATCTTTGCTGCCCTCATTCTCCGAAGATGAGTATGTGTCCTGTGTATTATTTTGATCAACCTTGAATTTGGGATGTAAACAAACCGAATCGAGGCAAATATTACAGTATTTGATCCGATAAAATATTCAAATATTCGTCTTCATTTAAAATTCAAATTTTAAATCTTATTTTTTATTCGATTAGAAAGTGGTAATCGAATTATTCGAGTAATATTTGAATACGAATACCAAATCGAATCAAAATTATTCGATTCTTTTACATTCCTACTTGAATAATTTGAAACTGATTAATTTTTTTTTTTTTCAGAATCACAGTGGTTGGACCTGAGGATATAGCTGCTGTTGCTTCACTCTCTTCAGGAATTCCAGTCAAAAAACTAACGGCTGATGAGAGAATGCTTCTGGTTTGTCTTGATGAACAGCTCAAAAAACGAGTCATTGGTCAGGATGAGGCTGTTGCAGCTATTTCTCGAGCTGTGAAAAGATCCCGTGTTGGTTTGAAGGACCCAGATAGACCAATTGCTGCAATGCTCTTTTGTGGCCCAACTGGTGTTGGGAAAACTGAGCTCACCAAAGCTTTGGCAGCAAGTTATTTTGGCTCTGTAAGAAATCATGCCCTGTTGCTCTAATTTTGTTGGGATCGTAAATTTAATTTTCACAAGGTCATTCCAAGTCTGTCAAATATATGTTCTAAAAAGGAAAAACAAAGGTGAATGTTATTATTAGTCCTTTATCATACACCCATTTTGATTTTAGTCATCGAGCTTTTTTGAATGTGAAATTCATCCCTTAAAACTTTATCAAATTCAACTTTTTGGTACTTTACCAGTTGCAACAGTAAACTTACCGGTAATCGCTGATGTGGCAATTTGCTGGTAAATGCCATGTCAGCGATTACCAGACAGCTTATCTGTTACAGACGGTAAAAGGGCCAAAAAGTTGAATTTGGTAATTTTAAGGGACGAAATTCAAAGGCAAAAAAGTTAAGAGGTCTAAAATCAAAGTGGGTGTAAATTATGGGACTAAAAATAACATTTGCCCAAAAAAAAAACCTTATGACTAATCTGAATTCTCTTTGATGAGAGTGATATATTTGATTTAGTCACCTATAATCCATTCCATTTATATTTTTACGTAGTGTTGCCCAAACAAAAAATAAGAGATGCAGGTCTCAAGTCTAATTCAGTGTGCAGGACCTCCCCCCCCACCCCCACCAAAAAAAAAAGAAAAGAAGAAGCACATATCACATATAATATGGTATTGCTGTTATTGAAATATAGGCATTTTTCTGATCAAAGTCGAGCTATATGAGTCGTAGAGGAGTGTTTTCTCAGGCTGTTTTCCGCTCATTGTAAAAGATGAGCTTGTGTTTTTAGCCTTAGCCTATCAAATAGTGAAGCAGTTCTCTGAATGTTTTGCTATTAATTTCATAATTTTCATTCAATGCAATTTGATTTAAGAGTCAGCTTGCTGAAATTATGAGATCACACTTTTCGTGCAGGAGTCTGCCATGCTAAGATTAGACATGAGTGAGTATATGGAGCGCCATACTGTAAGCAAGCTGATCGGATCTCCTCCAGGTTATGTGGGCTATGGAGAAGGAGGCACTCTGACTGAAGCTATCAGAAAACGACCTTTTACTGTTGTGCTGTTAGATGAGATTGAGAAAGCTCACCCAGATATCTTTAACATCCTCCTCCAGTTATTTGAAGATGGTCACTTGACAGATTCTCAGGTTTAGATGCTATTATAATTAATTTGTTATATAAGATAGTAATAGCGAATGATGTTCTTTCTCTATACAATCATAATATTACTAAAGATGAATCATTGAAATTTGTTTAACAGGGTCGAAGAGTTTCGTTCAAGAATGCCCTGGTAGTAATGACTTCCAATGTGGGGTCTGATGCCATTGTGAAGGGCAGATCAAACACCTTTGGTTTTTTTAGTGATGAAGGTGGTTCGACTTCATATGCTGGAATGAAAGGTTTGGTTATGGAGGAGCTGAAGGGTTATTTCCGCCCTGAATTGCTCAATAGAATAGACGAAGTAGTGGTGTTCCGTTCCCTTGAGAAACCTCAGGTTTGCCTTCGCTGGTTTTCTATTGTCTCTCTCTATGTGTGTCTCTGTGTGGAGCATGTCTGGGGTTATATTATGAGAGAACATTTTTTCCAAGTCCTGTATGTTTGCCCATTTTTGGTTTCCGGACAGTCCACTTTCCCTAATATAATTCTGTTCTGTAAACTTTCAGTATTCTACTCCAGTCCTTTTTAGTCGTTTGACCGGCTACAGCTGGTGAACAGCGGACTTTCAGCTGACGTGGCTACTTTTTGTATTTTTGAATATTGAATTTTCGTCCTGTTAACTTTCAAAACTGGTTAACCCGCTGTAGCCAGTCAAAGGACTTTGAAAGTTAACATGACGAAATTCAACTAGGAAAAATAGAGGGCCTGAAACAAAAAATGAGCAAACGTACATGACTAACATGAACGTTTTCCCTTGTATTATGTTTCAATTCACATCCTTGATATACTGGTGCTCAATAGAATAGCCTATTATAATTTTCTGAGATGAGAATTCTGGTAAAGAATTTGATCCTAACAAACCAATATTGCCACCATTTGACAAATTCTGTTTCCATTAATTTCAGATGCTTGAAATATTGGACATAATGCTGCGCGAGGTGAAGGAACGTCTCGCCTCTTTGGGAATCGGTCTGGAGGTATCAGAACCAGTCATGAACTTGATATGCCAACAAGGGTACGACCGGAGTTATGGTGCACGCCCTCTCAGGAGATCAGTTACTCTAATTATCGAAGATCTCGTAAGTGAATCTCTACTTTCTGGAAATTACAAGCCTGGTGATATTGCCATAGTTCATTTGGATGATTCTGGTAATCCAGTGGTAGTCAACAAATCAGACAAGAAGATCCAATTATCTGACACAACTTCCAATTTGTAGGGTACGTTCTATAGGCTCGTTCCTCTGTATCCTTATTTTCGATTTATAGAATAACACACAGAAGCAGTAGTATAAGATGAAATTTGTATATTGACCATTAACTTTTGTACAGAGCATGTAATTAATCGATTTAACTACAATTATTATAAGTGTATAGAAAGCTTGTATCATTCTTTGGACCTTGAAAATATTAATCCAACAGTGTATCTTGTACTAAGTTTCTTTTTGCCTCTATGACTTGAGGATGTCTGTTGAGTTTGACGAACAACTTGGTATTATTTCCCAAGAATCACAGGCATTGTCGACTGTTTGAGCTACTAGAAAGTAGAAACTGAATCGCTTGAGGGCTCGTTTGGTTGGGGGTAATGAAAATGAATGATGAGTAACGAGGAGTCATTCTCGTTGATATTGCTTGGTAATTTTTAACCAAGTAGTAACAATGCAACCACTTATCCTAGGTGATTGATCCCTTAATGATACACATTACCATTTCCATTATAAACCCATACCAAACAGCCCTGATAGTTAAAAACATTTTTGGTCTAGTAATTTTCACTTTTTTCGCAAATCATCATAAGATATAGATAAAAGAATCAGTTTAGTCCTGTAATTTTGTATGTTCAATATTTTGTCAAACGCTGTCGTTTTCTGCACATGTCATGAGACGCTTTGCCAAAAGGTGAAAGATCTCAAAATGAGCTAAAAAAGGAGTTGGGCCTAAGCTGTGCCATGCTAATTCATTTTGGCACGTTTGATAACTTTAGTTAATTCAACAAGTTATCAACACTTTCCTCCTACATAGAACCCACTCTAATTTTAGAAAAGAAAGTTATTGAAGCCCATAAGTTGTCTCACTTAGTTTGAAGGAAAACCCAACCATTAGTAAATCTCATGTAGAAATAGGCATGTCATGTGTGGACTGAAATGTGTGGCTAAAGCAACCACTTGAACAGAGCAACTTGTCAAAAGTACTTAAAGGGTTCTTTTATAAGGGCAGTTTTGAAACACAACTCAAGGGTATATAAATTTTTTTATTTAAAGCTGGTGTGACCTAATATTTAAAAAAAAAAAAAAACACTTCTAACTTTGTAGCTTGTATTTCAAAACACACACTTAATTATGTTAGTAGATTGAGGAGCTTCAGCTTGACTAACCAACATTTAAAATAAAATCTATGTTCTTCAATCGACTATTGACAGTTGACAGAACTCGAGCGTTTAACTTTTTAAAGGGAACATTTTGATAAAGATAAGATGCCATGGGTTGGATTTGGGATTTGACTTTAATTCCAAGAGTAGGTACATATATACTACTATTCATAATTTCATATTATTTATTTGAATATTACTAATTTGTGGTTTAATTAAGCAAAATACAAATTAAATATTGGTACATGTATATTAGTACAGTGCACCCTTTATATGTAATACTTTGTGCTATTCCAAATAGTAATTAAGCAATACTGGGGTGCTTCTGTTTAAATTGCGGTTTCAATTTTAGGCAATCACGTGTGCTGCGTGCATAATGCAATGCATACGCATAGTTTGACTTAGTCAAGTCAACAACTCAAAACAACATCTTTCACATATTCCATTCAAATAAGAACCTCCCTAATATATATCTATCACAAACGCGTTTCACCCAAACAGTCAAAGGACAAAATCAGATTAATTTAAGTGTATTTTAAATGGTATTAATTTTTTTTATTAACAATATTTATTATTTTTATTGAACAGTATATATAATCGATCGATGTGCATCATATATTGTTTAATAAAAATAATTAATACTTTGAATTGGTGCATGATGTGCACAGAAGAGTGACTCCGTTTATAAATATACTTAATTTGCACGTTACACCTACTCAAAATTATATATACATGCAAAAACAGAATGAGTAGGTCTCATAGGCCTCCAGGTGCACCGTGCACTCATATTGCATTTTAGAATCATGCAACTTGTTATAATGAAAGATGCAAATTTGTTTATACTGAACCGTGTAACTATTTTTTTTACATTAATAATTGCACGGTTCAGTGTAACCAAGTTGCATATTTCAATATAACAAGTTACATGATTTTAAAATGAAAAGTGTATCTGAATGCGACAAAATTTGTTCTCTCTATCACTCTCCGTGTCATTTGGACATTTAGTCCGCAAATTTAGAAGTAGAAGGAGATGGGCGGGCCGAATTCGATGACTACTCAAGTTCAAGCTTCAATTTCACATTTGCATCTCATAATTATATATATAAAATAATATATACACACAAACACACACTTATATACAGTATCTGCTGACAAAGTAATAAGTAAAATCAAAGTAACGGGCTTTTGCAGCAGCAAACCTAAATTTTCTTGATGCAAAACTCAGTGATATCGATATCATGAATACAGTATATGTTTTAGACTTTTAGGCTCATTGTCTTTCCTTCTTTTTCAAACGTGGGAACTGCCGAAAGACATATAATTAACTTCTCAGGCAAGCCTCTCTCCCTCTCTCTCTCTCTCTCTCTCATGATTTTTCATGCTGATCTAATTATCTTTTATACAACATATATACTTTGCTTCGTGTTAGGAAAAAACTTAAAAAGTACCTACTTAGATTTCCTAAAGTATGTGGGAACGGTAACAAAATATTTGAGATTGCATAAAGTTCTCTAAATATTTTTCTATGATAATCTTTCACACTTTTATAAGATTGGTAGATTTTGTTCCAAAGCAGGAGGAGATTTTTATAACGTAATACGGGGAATTTAATGCATATTTTACGAATTTAATGCATATTTGCAAAAAAATCTCCATATATAGTAGAAAATTTCAAATTCCAAGGGGGAGGCACCCTGAATCCGTCCCTGTTTGCACCAGTTGCACCGTGTAATTAGTGCATAACTAATATTATTCAGTGAAAATAAGGAGTATTATTCATTAAAAACAACTAATACTCCCCCATCCATCAAAACTGTGCTCATTTCGTTTTGACGTGTTGTACGAAAAGGTAAATTAAGTCTATTTAAGAATAACATAATTGATAGTGAGTAAAATATAATGATAACTTGAGTAATTAAGTGATTGTTGGACGATGAAAATAAAAAAAATTGTGTTCATAAACGTACTTAATTTACCTTTCCGTACAGCATGTCAAAACGAAATGAACACAATTTTGATGGACGAAAGGAGTATTATTTAGTGATAATGTTCGATGAACACAATATTATTCAATGAAAATAATTAATACTATTAAAAAAACATCAATTACATGGTGCAATTGGTGTACATAAGAATTTGTCTCACTAAGATTTGTATGAAATGTGTAACATAGGATTAGTTTAGATACTTCTGTGAACAAGTAAAGGGAACTATTTCATTTTTATTATGTATATGTGAAATAATTCATTTCAATTAAAATTGAATCTAATGTTTAGTTTTACAAAATTATTCTACTAGCTTACAGATATTTTAGTAAGTTGAATGAAATAATGATTTCTCTATGACCTTTGTGATTGTCATGTCATAATGAAAAGTACGATCTAGAAATCAGTGCATTTACTAATGTAGAGTGGCATAAACTGGTATACGCATAGGGCACAAATGGAGAAGTTGGTAATTTCTTGAGAATGAAATTAATTAGGTGTATCTACAATTTACACATGTAAATAGTACAGTTTTTGTGAAATTATATTTTAATTAATTTTTTCTATAGTTAATTGAAAAGTGCCAGAGTGACAATCATTTTGGCGAATTATCAATTAATTTTTTTGATAATTTAATTCTTTTTTTTTTTTTTAGTTTTATCAATTAATCTAGCTAGCGACATTTTTTTTTTAAACTTTTTCTGTGTTAAGATTCAAACATTGTATTAAACTCCCCCAGTAGAATTAACAGATTATTTAATAATAGTACCGCTTTTTTGTGTTTGAACTTTGAATTGAAGAATTTAATTTGACCAGATAAATTCGTCTAATTAATTAGTATAATTTCAATCTGCAACCTCAAACTATTGACTTGAACAACTAATTTGACACAAGCTCATTGAAATGGCTCTCAGGTCAGCAATGCACTGCATAATTAATCTCATGCAATTCTTACTCTGGTTCATTGTCCACATGGAAATTAATTAAAAATCGATTCTTGTATATATATATATTTTATAACTCGGTATTCGATCAAAAACTGACTAATTCGGGGAATCAAAATCCACCGTCCACTAGCGAGGGCCCCACTTCAAGTTAGAGCAAAATTCTGTGTGAACTGACCCATCTTAAAAGTTGATCCGAAATAGTGAATCCGAAATGCTAAGAGTATAAAAAAAACCTCAATGTACTTCATGTCATAAACCGTCCAAATAAAATTAACCACACAATAATTGGCATTTGTAGTGCTTAAAAGAAAGTACACAAGTGAAGAAACGATTTATAACTCAGCACAAAACAACACAATTTGGTGATTTTAATTATTCAATGACTTAAAGCTATATATATCTGAAACTCTCTTGTGAGACGTCTCTCGTGAGATGGTCAAAATTCATCAATAAACATGCAAATCAGATAGTAATAGGCAAGTGGTTTAATCAATTAGAAATTAATTTACATCTCTATTTTTTGTTTTGAAAATTTCCTACCCCTCTATTACTCAAAACCTATGATCTCACTGACCTATAGAATTCGTGCTTTAAAATCGTTTGAGTTATCTCACTTTGTCATTAACCTCTCTGATAATATCTATGTCAAACGAAAAGTTCTGAGAATATACATTAATTAATTCGTAAATACGTAATCATTAATAGGTGAGATTAATTATAGTACACGGCAACTCATCCTCGAAGTATAGCTAGGGGTTGCCTAGCTCCTAATTTTAATGCATAAAGAACGATAATGAAATTTGAACCACATCTTAATTCTACGTTCTAGGAATTATATCATTATTGCATCTGCAATGTATGCTAGCATACCTTGTATTAAATACATCCAATACTTTCAACTAGGTAACATATATATATTTAGGTGCATCATGCACCTATGGTGCATTTTAAAAACATGTAATTTGTTTAGACTAAACCGTGCAACTATTAGTGTAAACAAGTTTCATTTTTCAATATAACAAGTTGCATGTTTGTTAAATTCACTATGAATGCACGGTGCACCTAGGTGCACATGAGACTCATCTTACAATGATAAATAATTGTGTGAGACGTGTAATCTCATAAAAATTGTAAGACAAAACTACATATATTTTAAATCTAATACTTTCTTTCATACCTACTAATTGATTCATGAATGTTGATTAAATGATTAACAATTTTACCCACAAGATTTTTGGGGTGTTTGCAAACTCTATTGAGAGGGTCATAACTCAGAGACACTTATCTTGAAAGTTGCCCCTTACAAATTTTAAATTTTAGAAGTGTTTTTCACTATTGAATATGTACCCGTTGCAAAACAAACTTTATATAATTAGTAGGTTATAACGAGGCCTCGTTTTTCACGCCTTAATTAATTGGATTGTGACTCTTGCCTTTTATTTTTCTCTTCAATATAATATATATATCCAAAGATTAATGAATGTTGATGGCTTGATGCCTCGTATAATACTATAATTGCATGCACTAGAACTAATAATTAAGTAAAATAAATACTCATCATATGCTTAGGAAAAAAAAACTCATAAATATTTAATCAACTCCCCCATGGACGACTATGCATCATCCATAACATTAAGATGCACCTAGACGTCCGCATGAACATCAAAATTAATTAAACGTAAATTAAAACCACACATGAAATTAAACACAATAATCTTGAATTATATTAATACATGAAATTAAAATCTCGTATAAATAAAAATATGATTTCCTCCATGCATTAGTAGAAGTACCTCCTCGTGCTATTTCCATTTCCATCAAATTCCCCAAATTCTCACTCGATTGAAACCTTGAAAAATTTTCCTCTTGCACATTCTGCTGAGAAGTTTGTACATCACCTTGATCACTAACATTGTAATTACTATAAGATCCTCCATTATAAAACCCTTGTGACGAATTTCCTTGTTGAAGAAGTTGTGCATAATGTTGAACATTGAGGTAATTTTCTTGGGGTGGATTTTGAGTTGAATAATTTATAAGTTGAGGATTGATCGTGTGATGTTGATGATGAGAAGAAAAACCGGGGGCGCCGTGGTTTGTTAGAAAACCTAGCTCGGTTTTCCCGCCAACCCGTTCGGGAAAATTGAGCTTGGCCTTGTTTCCTCTGAACCTTAGAGCGGCTTGTCGTACGCGAGTGCGGCCGCCTCAGCCGTCTCAAAAGTGCCGAGCCAGACTCTGGCGGCCTTGTTTGGGTCGCGGATCTCCGCGCCCATTTGCCCCACGGCCGCTGCCGGACTCCTCTGTAGTGCCTCCTTCTTGGATTTGAGCTCCCTAATTCATCATATATGACTATATGAAACATTAGTAATATATGGTACTTATATGGTTTTGATATAGAGCCAGATGATGGATTTTTTTAAAGAAAATCAACATTTGCATAAACTATTTGTACCATACTATCTATAGGGTACAAGTGGCTTGTGCAGATGTTGTCCTTCATAAAAAAACCCACCATCTGGTTGAATATCATTACTGATATCATATTTTTTTACAAAGCTTTGGAGAAAGTGATTCTACAAATGTTATTTTTGAGTTTTAATATAATACTATTTTCATATTTCAGATAAAATCGCATTTTTTTTTTTTGCAAATTAAAATATAGTCTAAATATTTTAAATTTTGGTAAATTATAAAACCTCGACTTAAAACATGATTTTTGCAATTCAAACCAACCGGCAAATTCTCTCCTGTCCAAACATGGCAACGAATAATTAATTATATTAACATGCTTATTTGCTTAAATCTGTTCAAATGCCAACAAATAATTAATGGTCAGTGCAGGAGCAAATCTTTCTGTTAGTTCGAATTTGCAATTTTTTTTTAAATAGATGTTTTCTTTATCAAGATTTTAAAAGTTTAGATTAAACTGCAATTAAATGTGAAAGTGGTTCGATTCAGTTCTTTCCCTCACACACCCTCACTTATATATATAAGTGTGTGTATATATTTCCATAGTAATTAGTACCTGGTTGTTCTTGACCTTGTTGAAGGTGGGTTGTGGGAGGTGGGTCCGACGTTGAGTTTTCCGGCTCCGGCGGATTGTGATCTCCGGTGTGGCCGAGAACTTGAGAGAGAACGGAGACGATGGCGGACATATCTTGTTGAGATCTAGTTGATGAGTAAATTGGAAAGAATTCTTCATTTGGATCATTCAAAGAAAGGGGCCTCTTTCCATGCCTATTTGGATCCACCATTTTGTTTATCTAAATTCACTCGTCAACTGCAAGCTATATATCACTATAGTATGACGTGTCTAGAGAAGATAGGAAAATAAAGGAAGGGTTAGAAAAACTACCACCAACAAAATATATATATAGCTTTTTTTCTAGGGTTTTGAAAATGTAAAGGTTGAATACATAATATGCAATACATGGTTTTGTTTTTCTATGGTGATGCTATCTTTAGTGTCATCAATGCGAAAAGGATATTCGCAATTACCTTTTTTGTGATTTTATAAATATTTGTATCAAAAGATAAATGTGATCGGTTGATACTATTGAATAAGACATATCATGAGTTGACACGTGTTCCAATTTTCGCATCTCCTTTTTCTTGTATAAGTTGTATTTGACATTAATTTTTATTAAAGATCAATTTTTGTTGAAATTTGTTCATAGTATAAAATTTATCGAATAATATCATTTATTCCAGAAATGGTGTTCCACTTTATATTCCATAATCTAAATTTATGACAAGTGGAATGGATAAAAATATCCAACAAACCACCGTAACCCTGAGTCCATGTGTTAAAGATCCAGGAAGTAGTGTAATAATCTTGGGAACATGAAATAGTGACATAGAGTAATTAATCTGAAAATTTATATCACTACACTTACAAACTAATACCACTACACTTATCAACTGGTACCATTACACTTATAAACTAAGATCATAACATTAAATATTATAGGTATTAGTTTATAAGGATAGTAGTATCAGTTTATAAGTGTAATGATATGAGTTTCATACTATGACAAAGTTTGATAGGAGGGTTTGTGTTATTAAAATACTAGATGGAAGAACTAATTTGTAGGTTGAGTTTTAATATATGTCTAAATTTTATACATGTATCAATACATGTTCAACGTTTGCTTCTTTCTCAATTCAAGTTAGTGTACGGATAGTTGCCCAAACGGTTCGAACCGCCGGTTTCCGGTTCTAAAAAGTTGGAATCGGAACCGAACCGTGTAAAATACTTTAACGGTTTCGGTTTCGGTGGTTCCGGTTCCGGTTCCAACGGTTCCGGTTCCATCCGGTTCCGGCGGTTCACGGTTCTGGAACCGTTTTTTTTTTTTTTTTTTTATCTTTATCAAAATACAAATAAAAAAAATAAATTGAAGTAAATTTAAAGAAGATGAAGTAAAATCTTATGTTATTAAACATACAAAATTACAAATAACAAATAACTCAAAAAATTTACATGAAACAATAATTTAATACATTACAAAAATTACAATTTACAATTTACAACTTACAAGTTACAACTTACAAGTAACATGCTAAATTGCTAATGCTACAAATACAAGTGTACAACTTATAATTACAATTAAAAAAATTACAAATAATGAAAAGAGGATAGAAAAAAAAAGGCTTGGGCATAATTTTAAATTTTAAACTTAGAAAATTCTAAGTTAGAAACTTAAAATTATGTTGCCTACGTATCCGATTAGAATCAAAGCCCACGTAGTTCTCTTACCTTGTTTCTTACCTCAAGACTTAAATCTTAAGAAGATTTAAGCTTCACTTTCGGTTTCGGTTGTGTCGTCGATCACACTATCTTCGCTAGAATCCGCTCTAAGAGCTTCATCTTGTGTTCGATCTTCGGCTTTCACCCATTCATCAAGTAAACATTGGTTTTCCAAGTGCTCAACTGTCAATCTTGAACGCCTTTCATTCAAGATATGTCCACCCAAGCTAAATGCTCGCTTAACGACTACTGGTTGAGGCGGGACATGCATATACCTCTTTTGCAATCATACTCAACACGGATAAGCATCTAATCTCCTCGACCACCACTTTAAAATATCAAAATTTTCTAATTCTCCCGGTTGATACTCAAAAGAAGGTGTATTTAGAAAATTTTTAATTTCTAAGAAAACATTTGATTGTGCCGTTGCACGTTGTTGATATCGTTCTTTAGAAAAATTATCTAAACGGGAAAATTTACCATAAAGACCACGACCAATGGATTGAGTACCACCACGTTCACTAGTAGTACTAGTAGCACCACGAACACTAGTATAATCACCACTAGTAGGACCAAATTGAATTTTATATTCTCTAAAAACATCCATAAGAACTTGTTTAGATTTTTGGACAACCACAATAGGAGAAGGGGTGTTATCATCTGTAATAGGAAATAAAGCATCATAATATATAGAAATTAATTCTTGCACTCCATCTATTCTTACTCTAGGATCAAGTATTTTAGCAATTATAAACACATCGGGAATATATAAAAAATATTTCATCCATTTGACTTTCATTGAACTAATAGCATTATATAATATTTCATTTGGATCACTACAATCTAGAGTAATTGCAACTCTAACACATTGATCTAAAGCAAGAATAGAAGTAGGATAATACGTACCGGATAATTGTGTAGTAGCTTCATTAAAAACTTGCAACATCTCACATAAAGTAGCACATGAATCCCATTGACTAGGAAATAAAGTAATACTACATTGTTCTTGTGCAAAAAAAATACATAATGCATTTCTATACTCATAAGATGCACTTAACATTTTATAAGTTGAGTTCCATCTAGTAGCAACATCAAGTGAAAACTTTTTAGGAGTAAGTTTATTAACTACATAAAAACTTTTCCATCTTTTTAAAACTTTTTGATGTCTAACCAAATAACCAAGTGCATGTTTAATAGGAGCAACATGCATTTTTAAAGAAGATAAACCATCTTGAACACACAAATTTATAATATGACAAAAAACATCTTACATGAAAAAATCTACCACCAATTGATGGTTGACAAATTGCAATAAGTTCATCTAAACTAGCCGTATTAGCACTTGCATTATCAATGAAATTTAAAATATTTTTGTAAGAATGTTGTACTCTTGCAAAACCGTACGAATTTTTAGAGCAATATTAGCGGTCGTATGCTCAGTATCAAACTCTCTATATGCAATTAAACGTTTTTGAATTGTCCACGTATCATCAATCCAATGACAAGTAATGCCCATATAATTATGCTCTTGAAAATGATCACTCCAAATATCCGAACATATAGAAACTTTTTGAGTTAATCTAGAAAACATGCTAGTCATTTCATCTCTTATTTCTTTAGTCATTTTATCAATTTCACGAGTAATAGAAGACCGTGAAATTTTTTTGGCCGAAGGATTATAAGCCGTAGTAACCCATTTTCAAAACGAAGATCATTTGCAAAACGAAAAGGAAGATGTTTAGAACAAATAAGTTTAGCTAATTCTCTTCTAGCAACCTTAACATTATATCTAAATAAACTAATAGGATTACTTACTTCACCACCTTCAGAAGACGCCGTGAATCCACATAGTTGCGTTTGAGATGTAGTAATTCCCAAGACTTCTTTATGTTTTGCCAACAATGTTTTTTAAATGTTCCATATCCACCACCTTTCTCAAAATGATAAACATTAGTGCAATAGTTACAATAAACTTTAAATATATTTACCTCATCGGTTGCCACTTTTTTTAAGTGAATGGTGAATATTTCGGATGCAAGAACTCTACATCTTCTTTCTCCGCCTTGAGGTGGAATGACCTCGTCCACATTTTCTTCGTTTTCATGAGGACCATGTCCATGACCATGAGTACTTTCTTGAGTACCACCACGAGGTTGTTGAAATTCTTCATTTGAAAAAGTGGCATCCGCATAACCGGGACCAAGACTCGCTTCTATTTCCTCCACACTCCATGGAATATTGAATTGTGCAGTAGGAGGAGGAGGTGGAGGAAAATCGGAAGTCATCGGACTCTTTTCTTTTCCTCCTCTAGAAGATGATGGTCGAGATGATCCTCCTCTTTTTGACATTTTTTTTATGTAATATAAAATATAAAGTAAAGTGTATATCACTACAGGAAATCACACATTCTGTGACGAAATTTTCTGTGACGACACAAAATTTGTCACAATATATTACCTAATGGTGACATATTTTATTTTCGTCACTAAAAAGTGAGAATTCGTGACAATTTTTTTTGTCACCACTGATGTTTTTTTTCGTCACTAATTCAAAATTTTCATGACAAAAACAAGAAATTCTACACAATAAACTTTGGTGACGATATTCATAATATTTAGTGACGATATTCAATGTCGTGAAAAATACTATTTTTATGACAACTATATGTTTTGTCATTAATTATTCTAAAGAAATGGTGACCACTTAATTCGTCACAATTTTATTTGGTGACAATCGTCATTATAATTAGTGACGATCATAGTCGTCATATAAAATAAAATTTTCATGACAATTTTATGTTTCGTCGTTAATTGTTCATAGTAATTAGTGACATATTCTTTTGTCACCAATATTGATATATAGTGACGATTAATAATCATTTTTTAATGACGCACTTATTTCGTCATAATATTATTCGGTGACGATCTTCATTTTAATTAGTGACGATCAATATTGGTCATATAATATAAACTTTTCATGACAATTTTATGTTTCGTCGTTAATTATTCATAGTAATTATTGACATATTCTTTCGTCACCAATATTTATATATAGTGACGATTAATAATTATTTTTTAATGACGCGCTTATTTCGTCACAATATTTCGGTGACGATCTTCATTTTAATTAGTGATGATCAATATTGGTCATATAATATAAAATTTTCATGACGGTTTTATGTTTCGCCATTAATTATTCATAGTAATTAGTGACATAGTATTTCGTCACCAATATTTATATATGGTGATGATTAATAATTTTTTCCATATAAAATATAGATTTTATTAAATAAAACTGCAAATATAAAATTTATTAAAAAATTTTGTTTATTAAGGTTTGAACACAAAGCCTTTGAATTAAACTTTATATTAAATAAAATCAAAATATATAAATTTTCATCCACCAGGGTTCGAACACGGGACCCTTTTACCTAAAGAGGATAACTACACCATTGGACCAAACATTGCATTTGTCTTAGCTATATAATTAATGACTATTTTAATAGAAATTTGTGATGACATTTGATGTCATAAAATAATATATTTTTATGACGATGTTATTTTCGTCATTAATTATTTCAGACAAAATTATTTCACTGAAATAATAATTGGTGATGATATCCGACGTCGTAAAAATATATTTTCATGATGGTTCTATTTTTTTATTAATTATTCAAAATAATTAGCGATTTTTTTTTTCATCTTCATAATAACTGGTGAAGATTTTAATAATAATTGGTGACAATATTCGATGTCGTAAAATATATATTTTCATGGTGATGTTATTCTTTCTTATTAAATACCTGTAATAATTAGTGACAAAACCCCTTCGTTGCAATAATAATTGATAATAATATTCAACGTGTAAAAAGAATATTTCGATGATTTTTTTCATTATTAATTATATGAATTAACTAGTAACAAAATTAAATATTTTGATAATCGCTCCAGTTCATTTACATACTTACCCTGGACTAATAACTCTGTAATTGTGTGTTTCATATTTGATTAGATTAAAAATATAATATCTACTTCGTGGATAAATCATCCTTTATAAAAAAAAAATTTATATATAGTAATGGATGGACCCTGATTTTTTTAGTTACATCATATTTAATATATTTTACAAATAATCTTAACATGATAGTAATAATACTTTTAAACTTTCGAGTTGTTAATACATAATATTTATTTAATATCTTATTAGTAATTTCTATTGTCATTCTTAAAAGAAAAAAGACAAAAGAACTGCTCAAATATTATACCTTAGTATATTTTAGCAACAACACGCCTACTTGGACAAAAACTATACAGAACCCCAAGATAGCTAAATCAAAAAGTTATCCACGAAAAATATTTTGTTAAAAAAATCAAAGTGCTCACGTTAGGCTACAAAATGAAAACTGTGAGTAGAGCAAAAAGCTTTTATGACTGCATATGGGCGGTTGCCCAAAAAGGGGTTGCTAGCTCAGGAAGACAAACGTCTCAAATCCCAATAGAAAGGGTCATTAGTCCCCTTGATCAATTCTCGACAAATCTGGTTCGATGCATGTACTCCATTGACCAGCACCACAGAAGAACTGATAATGGAAAATACAAATAAGAGTCTGAATTGATCGAATCAAAAAGATTCACAAACATGAAAAATAAATACACAATTGCAGTGTTTTATTAACAGTCAAATAGTGAAATGTAGTTCAAAATGAGAGTAGAGAATTTCATATACACATCAACGCATACCATCAATAATGAACCTACTACTGTTGATTTCAAATCATTCTCAAATCTTTTAATTCAAATACAACTAAAAGGAATTTCAACGGTAAGAAAACAATTATGTGGGCAGATTTCAAAGGAAAACATTTGGCTTCTGTACATGATACAATTTGTTTAGTTGCATTAACAGTAGCTGATGCGATCTTATGATGAGATGCACTCAAGCTAAACCCTCCACCCACCATCACTGTTAATTCAGAACACAAAAAAGTTCAAAGGTTTTCTGATCCTTAATCTTATGTTGAAGTTTCCCCACAAATGTTCTCCTTGCTTTATAATCATAACATGAGAAGATAATAGACACCTATCAAAACAAATATCCTTCTGAAACTAAAATGACTACACTTGCGCACACAAACATGCATTTATATATACCTTTCAAGAAGAAAAAAAGAGCAGAAACTTGTTCTAAGTAATCAGATCTTTTATTAGACAGGGTTGCAAATTTTTTATGCCATAAAACTTCCAATTGTTTTGGATTCTGGAGAGAAGAAACACAAGCAAATACCTAATAGCTTTAGTAAGAACCTCTCCAATTGATTTAGATCAAACCAAAAACTATGGAAAAAATTCAAATTATATAATATATAATAGTTTTTTTTTTAAAAAAAGGCACCTTTCATATTGAAAGTTTCGTGTATTTTTTGAACCGGACCTATAAAATTAAGTGTCTTACATTCTTAGGTTTTTGCGGTGAAAATAATCATCAAAACCAACATCTCTTTGATCTAACCAGTTCTTGAAAATTATTCATACTCTCCAAGGTCATCAATGCTGTCATCTATGAAGCTGAGCCTATGCAAGGGAAAAAGAATAATAAGGACAGGTCACACGATTTGATCATATTGAAGCCAAATCATGCAGATTTGATGGAAAGAGACTCAACCAAAGGAGATTGCTACAAAAGATTGCCTAAAACAGCAAATGAATACATCAGACTCAAAACAAGATATTAAATGTCAAATGCAATACATTATGAGGACAGAAGATGCTTACTCAAAAGACAAAGGTAGCTGAGTTAAACCACTGAATGGACACCAATGAACTCCAACTGACTGCAAAACCCATGCACAAGAAAACATAATTACCTTAGTAATTTCTAACTTTATATTTATCAGCTTATTTATAAGAAAAGAAACAAAGAAGTGAACACACAATAGAACTCAAATGCATTTACAGGTTTGATCTAAAATCAAAAGATAAACAGGTGATAACCAGAACAATTTTGCACATATCACATAATTCAGAATTATCATGGTGGAAATCCAACTTCATCGAGCATCATTTCCTCCAGACTCTTCTTGAAGCCTTGAACATAAAAGTATTTCCTAAGGAACAAACAAGTTGCTAGATAGGGATTTAAAAATGATTCTACGTGAAAGAAAATGACACTAATTATAAGCATTGACATCATATAATGAAAAGCAACATCGGCCAAACACGTTCATCCACCGAAAGACAGTGATTCGATAAAATACCAGATTTTAGTTATATGCTACTATAAATTATAAGTTACAAATTCAATAGGTTAATCTAGCAGCTAACGTGCAATGTCAGGTAGAGTTAATATACAGATGGGCCCATGCCAATCTGTGAGCAAGAGTGCAGCTTCAACCATATGATGCTGCAGTAGAGAATTCCAACTTTCAGATATTGATGCTTATGGGAAGAGTTCCAATTGCTAATTAAACCTTCCAAATTCCCGCAACAAAATAATCAATTTTGGGAATTCATCTCAACCTCTTGTAACCAAACAATCACTAAGCACAAAAAAAAAAAAGTTAAAAGAGAATCAGAGAATTACAGTGTACCCAAACTGGATAGGACCCAAAACCAATATTAAATTAGACCTATGCTTTCTCATGTATTGACATCCAAATACAGAGGTTAAAAATATTATACTACAAAACTGGAAGAACTATCTGCACCACTGTAATCCTTCACAAATTGTAGGATCCTTGATAACAAATTAAAAGAATCAAGAGAACCGAGAAATATCAAGTTGCTATCGGCATCATAGACATTTTTTTCCCCTTAAACCATAATGTATTAGATCTCAGTGTATATATGAAGTTATGAACGCAAGTAAAAACCATCTCAAATCCTATGAAGCAAACAAATATACAAATACACAAGTAGCAAATCCTCAATATTATCACAAATTCAAAAGTAACCCCCAATTCACCTTGTCTAACATGTCCAAAACTAATTCTCGACACTGTGATAAAACATCCCCACATGAAAGTTAGAAATAATGTGTAATAAACCAAAATAAACAAATGACGAAGAGAGATTACGTCACCTGCAACACCTCCAGCCCCATTGAAACATACATCGGCGGCAACGTCAAGGTCAAGCTCGAAAAATCGGGGCCTCATTATTTCATTAGTGGGGCGGAAGGTCATTGCGACAAAGGTCAGAAGATGATTGTAGTGGTAATCTCGGAGAAGCACCAAAGATTGAGGGGAGTTTCTCTGGCGCCATCCCCGGCCGAGATCGAAGGTCCCGCGGTTGCGCCGGTGCCTGCTATCGGTGCCGTGTGTATGACTGGAGGATTTCTTATAGCAGTGGTGGCTTTGTTGGTTGTAGTGTGAAGGATTATTCCTAGAGGTTTTTCTTTTGTTGTGGGAGAAATTGGGGGAGTTTATTCGTTTTGGCAGAGCAGGGGGTCATTACTTTTGTGTAATTGAGATTTACTTGCCTCCTAATAATTTATTTTATTTATTTTAATGTGTTGTGAGCTCTCAGTTTTTCTCAATTTTTGCTTATGTGAAAATTTGGATTCTTTTAATCGGCTTTTTTAACTAGAAAAATTGCGCTCTTTTTTTTCGTATTGGCGCTAAACAATTTTTTAAAATCTTAAAATGTATACTATGAATTTTAAATAAGACAAATTTTGAAAAAAAAAAGGTGTTAAATTTGTGCAATAAGCTAATTAAATTGTTGTGTTTAAGAGTTATATATTGATAAAATATTTAAAATGTTTCATAAATATTAATAGCAGTGTTACAAATTATTACATAAAATAATTTTAATAAAAATTGTTTTGTTTGTGTTTTAAATGAGATCACTAATTATCGTGTAGTTTAAAGTTTCAAATAATATTTTAATATTGGTGTATTATTGAATGTACATATCGTGAAATTGAATTTCAATAATTTTTAAAAATATATCAATTGGTAGAAACAGAGAATGGGGTAAGCTAGTAGCTATAGGGGGATAATCTGATATAGATGAATCGAGACTAAATAAATTTGCATTTCTTATAAAAATTGTCCGACACTTTAAACATGCTCATCTTTCATGTGGTGATGTTTATTCTGAATTTTTAAGTAATTTTGAAATATTAATTTATGAAATTTCAAGAATTTTGAAATTCTGATAAATATATATTTTAAAATTACAATATTAACACAATTGCTTTTAAATTTTGAGATGGAATGATCTTAAAAATATTTTAAATAGGCTTTCTGGTCCAACTCATATATTAAAAATGCTAGTTTAAAGCCTACTAAGCCTAACATCTTCAACACAAGTTCGACTTGGCTCGACCCGTCCCCACCCTATAGACAACTATTTCCTGCATGAGGTGACATCTTTAAAATAACCTAGCCATTTCACCAACTCTAGGGATGAAGGCAAAGAAGGATGACAAAAAATTATGTGAACTCGAGTTCACATGAACTATTTTTCTTCAAGTTTCACTGTTATGCATATATACTATCATTATTGTGCATGTACTATCATTATTGTGTATATGGAGTATAAATAACAGTAATAGTGCATATGTTCAATAATGACACTCGAAAAAAAGAGTTCATATGAACCCGGACTCATATGAGGCCTACTTAGGCATGCTCAAACCGAACCGGAACCGCCGGTTTTGGAATCGCAGGTTCCGCGTTTCCGCGGTTCCGGTTCCGGAACCGAACCGAAACCGTAAATCCCACGGTTCGGTTTCGGTTCTAGCAAAACCAGAACCGGGAACCGCTGGTTCCGGAATCGGGAACCGCCGGTTCGACCGGAACCGCCTCCAATTTTGAAAATTATAGCCGTTGAGATCCAACGACCCAGATTAAAGAGTCGTTGAGATCCAACGGCTGAGATTAAAGAGCCGTTACAGGAACCGCCGGTTCGAACTATGGAACCGCCGGTTCCGGTTAGAAACCGGCGGTTTCGACCGTTTTTTTTTTTTTCAAGATTTCATCTATAAATACCACCTCATTCCACTCCAAAATTCACCCCAAAGTTATTCAACTCATTACTTTCTTCTCATCTCTCTCTCAAGTCTCAACTCTCACTCAATTCTCAAAGTTTATTATTTACATATTATTTACATTACTTACATATTAAATCACTAAACTATTTATCATATTACACTACATATTATACTACACTATATATTATATACACTATATATTACACTATACTAGTATACTACTATAGTACTATACTACATATTAGTATATTACACTACACTTACATACATATTAGTATATTACACTACACTTACATATATATATTATTTACATATACACTTACATACATATTATGGCAAGCCATCAAAGCAAGGGTAAAGGCAAAGCTTCTTCCACCTCTTCCGTTCGTCTTCCACAACCACTGGCACCGATCGAGTGGAGTTTAGATGATATTGAGGCCACACTTGGTCCCGGTTATGAGAATCCTCTTGAAGATGATGTTATACTACGAGGTCCACGACGTCCTACTCAAGAAAGTCAAAACCACCCAACCGACTCCAATGCCGAGCCAACTCCAACCCCAACTCCAAGTCGAGCTCAACTTAAGTCGGATATTTTTGCACGTCACTTTAATAAAGTGATCAACGAGGATGGTACTATTAAAGTTCATTGCAACTATTGTGAGAAAATATATTCTTTTGTCAAAGGAGGGGGATATGGGACATTCGAGAAGCATTTGAAAAAAATTCATCCGGATAGAGTTGGAATTAGTTCAAACCAAGCACAACTTCGTGGATTTACGTCAACCGGTGGCGGTGGTGGAGTTCAAGGCGAGGTAAGTAACCCCACTTCTCTATTTACATTTGATCAAATGAAATATAGAAAATTGTTAGCTAAATTTGTGTGCACACAACACCTTCCTTTTCAATTTGCCGATAATCCCTCTTGGAATGATTTTGTTAACCTTGGTCTTCAACCCACGGCAAAAAAAGTTTCACGTCATACTACTACTCGTGATGTTGCTAAAGTTGTTTATGAGTATAAATATGCTTTGATTAATCCATTTGCCGATTTAAATGTTAAAGTTTGTATATGTGCGGATATTTGGAGTGATAATTTTCAAAAGCATAGTTATATAGGAGTTACATGCACTTGGATTGATGATTCGTGGACTCTTAACAAAAGATTGATTTCTTATAGAGATTTTGATACGGAACACAATGCCGTTAATATTAGAGATAAATTGCATGATATTTTAAATGAGTATGCTCTTACTAAAAAAATATTTTCTATTGGTTTTGATAATGCTAGTGCAAATACGGCTACTATTGAAGATCTTACAAATATTTGTCAACCATATCTTGGTGGAAAAATATTTCATGTTAGATGTATGTGTCATATTTTAAATTTATGTGTTCAAGATGGTTTAGATGCTTTGAAAGAACAAGTTGGTCCTATTAGATCCGCTATTTATTATATGTCGAGACATTCAAAATTGTTGAAAAAAATGGAAAGTTTTTTTTGTAGAACATACAATATGCATCCCAAAAAATTTCTCTTGATGTGTCAACTCGTTGGAATTCCACGTATAAATTGTTAAAGGAGTCTATGGATTATAAAGACGCTTTATGTACATTTTTTACTCAAGAAAATTGTGGTATTCATTTATATCCTCAATATTGGGATTCATGCACTTCTTTGTGTAAAATTTTGGGAATTTTTAATGATTCCACAAAAGTGTTATCCGGTGCTTATTATCCTACGTGTAATTTAGCGCTTGATTATTGTATTAAAGTTGTTCATGTGTTAAATGAAAATATTACAAATCCTTTATTAAGTGGTGCTACTTTCTCTATGATGCAAAATGGAAAAATATTTTTACAAATATTCCCGATCTATTCTTGGTTGCTAAAGTGTTTGATCCTAGAGTAAGATTGGATGGATTAATAATGATGTTAAATATGTATTATAATTATTTATTTCCTAATAGACATATGGTCATGGGTGAAGATGATGTATATCCTAATCCGGAAGAGATTGGTAATCGGATTAAAGTTACTTTAATGTCTTTATTTAGAGAATATAGTGGTCCCGGTTTTGAAGAAAATTTTGGTGGTGGCTCTTCTATGAGTCAAGAAGAAGATATATTAACGGGTTTTTATGATGAACGTTCTCAAAAACGTCCAAGGTCTACTTCTAACCCTTATTACGAACTTGATCATTATTTATCCTCTTCATTTGTTCAAATTTGATGAAGATGAAGACAACACTACTTTTAATATACTAAAGTGGTGGTCGAGGATGAAAAATATCTATCCAATATTGTCAATGCTAGCAAGAGAAATTTTTGCATCTCCCGCCTCAACCGTTGCCGTTGAACAAGCTTTTAGTTTGGGAGGCTACACTTTGGATGCAACGAGATCGAATATGACCGTTGAAAACGTGGAAAACCAATGCTTGCTTGATGATTGGGTAAGAGCCGAAAAGAGAAGTAAAGAATTTATTGATAATGATGATCAAGATAGCTCCGAAGAAACTACCACCGGAAGTGATGCATGAAGAATCGAATCGATCCAAATCAACAAGGTAAGTTTGAGGTAAGAGAACTACGTGGACTTTGATTCCTATTTGGATACGTAGGCAACTTAATTTTAAGTTTCAAACTTAGAATTTCTAAGTTTATTTCTTAAATTTAAGCTCAAGTCCAATTTCTTTAAATCCCCCCCCTCCCCCAAATTTATTTTGTAAAGTTTAAAATTTTAAGTTGTAATTGTAATTACTAATTCAATATAGTTCACTTTGTAATTTGTAAATTTGTAATAGTTCAATTAATTTGTAATAGTAGATTACTAGCTTATTTTAAGTTAGAATTACTATTTTGTAATAGTTCAATTACTTTGTAATAACTACTAATTTATAATATTTCAATTATTAATGTAATCTTCAATTTAAATCCTCATATTAACAATAACAATGTCCAATTTCATGTCTATCTATACATTCCTTCAAATTTTAGATCCAAAAAACTAAGAAATACAAGAAAAATATATGAAAAAAAAAGAAAAAAAAAGGAAAAAAAAAAACCGGCCGAACCGGCGGTTCGGAACCGGAACCGCCGGTTTGAGAACCGAACCGAAACCGCATTGGCCACGGTTCGGTTCCGGTTCCCCCTCCCAGAATTTTGGAACCGCCGGTTCCGGAACCGTGAGCATGTCTAGGCCTACTCAAGAAGGAGTTAGTAGAGTCTAGTAATCTTAAAGGCCTCAAGCATAAACCATATCATTCAATCCCCAACCCGGGCTCAGATGGTGGACATCATAAAAGAAATCCAAAATTTAATCACACGTGCCGAAAATATATGAGTAATTATATTTAAAAAACATTCACTTTTACATAATATATATAGTGTATATGCACTGAACTTTAATAGAATATTTAGGTGAATAATTTATAATATATCACTTATTTATTAAAAAATAAAATAACTGAACTAAATATAATTATTATTTGGGCGTGAGAAATCGAAAAATTAAACTAATTTTATTTTTTCAGGGGAAAACTATTAAAGTGGAAAACTGAAAAATTGTGAGAAACAAAAAAATTAAGGCTAAGTCTTGTATGCACAAGATGCATCATGCATTTTATAATTTATTTTAGAATCATGCAATTTATTTTCATTGAAATATAGAATTTGTTTACATTGAATTATGTAACTATTAATATGAAAAATAAGTTGTATAGTTCAGTGTAAACAAAATGCATATTTTAGTGCAATAAGTTGCATGGTTGTAAAATATAGGCAAAATGCATTTTTCAGATCCCTAATCTATTATTTTTTATTTTGAAAGGTCCTTAAACTATTTTTTTTTGTTTTAAAAAGCCCCTGAACTATTAATTTTTATTTCGAAAGGTCCTTAAACTATTTTTTTATTTAATGAAGTCCCTAAACAATTCATTTTTGTTTCACGCAGTCCTTCTTGACTATTTTTTTAATCATTTAACAGAACTGTTAAGTACACATCATCCTTCTCAAAATTTTCAATATTGACCATTGTTTTACTTAATCGTTCCTAGATTATTTAGAAAATTTCGTCAAGAAGGACTGCTTGGAACAAAAAACAATAGTTTATGGACTTCATTAAACAAAAAATAGTTTAAGGACCTTTCGAAATAAAAATTAATAGTTCAGGGGCTTCTTAAAAAAAATAGTTTATGAACCTTTTGAAACAAAAAATAGTAATTTAGGGACCTAAAATATATTTTGCCTAAAATATATTATGGAGTGTACGGTACACTTGTTGCACATGATATCCACTCAAAATTTAAACCAATTTCATATTTTTAGGTGGAAGTTGTTAAAGTTGGAAACAAAAAATTGTGGGAAACAAAAAAATTTAAACTAATTTCAATGTTTTAAATATAAGACATAATTAAGTAACATAATTAAATTTTAAAATCAGATAAACCTAAATAATGAGATCACAATTTACGCAGCCCATCATCCTCTCTCTGCCGCCTTGCCCTTGATGGAGGTACATCCGCGCACAGGTATCCGTATTTTTCACTCTTCATCTCCTCAGTTTTAGGATTCTCCAACTCTAGTTGTCTTCACTGTTTCATCCCTTTAGTTTCAAAACTCTCCAACTCAAATTAGGGATTTGCAGAACCACCGGCGCTGTGAAGCCGAGACGAATGGCCTGAAAACTGTTGAGTCCAGTGGAGAAATGGTGAATATCGTACGCATTCTGCACCCACACCCTTGCTGCACCCAACAGATGGACAGACAATTGTACTCCTCTATTTTTGGTGAGTTCGAGAGGTACAAAAATCTTTATTTATATGCTTATGGAATAAATCCTTGATAATTAAATAACTCGGTCGCTGGTCATTGAGCTTAGTCTGACAAGATATATTAATTTTTGAGTTGGAAACCTGTATCATGTAACAAATATAATGTTACCCAAAATGATGACCACATTCAACATAAATGGTGACCAGATTTTCTGGGTGTTGTATGATGTTTGATTCTTTTAATTTAAGGCTACATAGTTTTCTTGATTTTGGTGAACATATTTGGATTGCACGATTTGAGGAGTTGATTTTCAAGGATTTGAAGAGTTGGTTTGGGTAAAATGTGGAACTCAGAGATGAATGATTTTTTGTTTTCCAATTTTATTAGGTGTTCTAAGTTTGGGAAAATGAGAAGTATATATTGTGAGAGTTGAAGGAGAGCCTGTGATAAGCTATAAGGGTGGTATTAGTGGGTTTGAAGCCGCTGCTGTTGAATTTGATTCTGATGAGAAGCTTGATGTCACCAGGTACTTTTTAGTTCCCTCATACAGATCTTTACTTAATAGTTGTTGTTTGTAAAAATTGATATTCAGGGGGCTTCTTAGAGAAGGTAATAAGAGTTTGCTTACTTTGAGGAATATTTATCCAATGATATAGTTACATTTTTTTTGTCCTTCGAGTGATTTTTCCTTTGGTTAGTTGACTTGTAATATGCATTAGTTAATCATATTATACTAGTATCTTAGGCTGATATATAATTGGACTTTGTCCTAAGTCTGGGCGTCTTTCTTAAGTCTACTCATTTTTAGCCCCTTAGCCATACTATATCCGATGTTAAGTAATACATATCATGTCCACAAGATATAATGACTCAATATATGTATGGCTCCCACGAGTGTAGCATCCAATTAGCTTATTAACTCATGCCACAACTAGAATCACATTTCATATTTTATTTCAAAAGCACTATGGAGAAGGTTGATCGTACTGTTTTGATGACCTTTTTCTTCCAAAAATGTGGTATGTGTGAAGTATCCAAAATTTCAATGATTATAAGGGCATTAATGTTTGATATTTTCCATTTGAAGTTCATATTAGACAAATTAGGAGATGCATTTATCATGTGTTCGTGCCAATGACATTTGACATGAGTAGAGAACTCCTTATTGTTGGGGAATCTCTTTTAACCTCTAACATCACATATATTTTCTTTTTCTTGTTTTAAGCAATTTTACTTTCTATTAAAAAATTCAATAAACTAAAATAATGTTTTCCCTTGTTCTTATTTTTCTTTCAGTGATTTGGTCATATCCTATGCCAAACATCTAGAGAAGAGGCATGATATGCTTCTAGATATGTTTTTTGACGAAGGAACTTACAAGAAACTCTAATGGCATAGTCTAATGGCTTTTTTAGCTATAAAGAGATGAAATTATAAAGGTTAGCTTCTATTTTTTATATGTATTTATATAATGTGTATGTCTTCTTCCTCAAACGTGTATGTGAATCATCATTACCTTTATAGTTCATTTTTGCTAAAATCTGGTTTGTTAATGGAGTACGGCCTGACTTATTTATATTTATAAGCTATATAAGTTATTGTCATAGTGTTTGGTATCAATAAATCCAAGCCTCTAAATTGGAATGTGAGATGGTCAAATTTGAAGTATTGAGACTCAATTCTCAATATTAAAATATTTTTTCTACATGAAATAGGTTGGGGGATCAACTTCTATACACTTTTACTGGTTGCTCATAAAAAGTAGTCATGTTCCTAAAATGCAGATATAAGTTAGGAATTGAGTTTGCTTGGATTCAGAAAGTTAGTTTCTGGAAGTAGAGTTGTTTCTTGAAAGTGATGTGGTTGGAAATTATTTAAATTTCAATCAATTTTGGACCCCTTGAATTGATCTCTATCTGCATTGTAATTAATAATATATTTAGGGGTTGTGTAATGTGCTCAGATGCAATCTTCAGTTGTAGAAAACATTTTTTTGTGTAATTCGAAGTTTGTAGCAATCATATTGTACTGAGAAGTAATGTAGCAATCATAGGGGTTGTGTAATCATATTATACTAAGAAGTTTGTAGCAATCATATTATATTTAGGGATTATGTAATGTACTCAGAAGTATGAGAAATCATATTGTGAGGAATCTCAACATCTAATAAAATTATCTCCACTATTTGTGTTTCTGCTGCTAACATAGTCAAAAGGGAGTTAGTAGGTTGGTGTTTATTATGATCTTGTGAGATATATGACTTGCTAATTAAATGAGGAAAATGTTGGATATTCTAGGAACCGAGATTTAAGTGATCATTTCAATATGTTTCTTTTAGTATGATGTTGAATATTATATGATTTTCATTGTTTGCTTATAAAAAAAAATTCATGTTCCTAAAATGCTTGTTTGGATTCAGAAATTTAGTTAGTGGAAGTCGATATGTTTCTCGAAAGTGATGTGATTGAGAAACGTAGTCAAAAGGGTGTTAGTAGATTGATGTATATTATGCTATTGTGAGATGTATGACTTGATAATTAAATTAGAAAATTCATTTGACATAATATTTTTCTTTATAGATGATATTGTGAGACTGTGGAGTGGGAATTATGTTTTTTGCTGGCTTTGAGTTGCTCAATCTTGCTCTCCTGACTGATTTTATAATTATTGATTTTGTTCTTTTACATGAGCTAGTTTCAAAATAACTTAATTACATTTTTAAGCTTCAGAATTATATGCAAATGTTTCGTCTCGATGTAAATGTTCATATTGAAACCCTGGAAATGTGCAACTAATCTTAATTTCTTGTATGCAGGTCAAACAAATTGATGGTTGCCATATTTGACATACGAGCAAGCAATTCCCTTGGTAATTTCTTAACTCTCAGTTCTATATATGATGTGTTAGAATGTAAAAGTATTAAATTGTATATTGGAGCTATTCATATCAAGCTATATTAGTTCACCATGGTAATTTCTTAACTCACGTTTATGTATATCATGTGTTAGAACTTCATATTTTATCAATATTGGTGCTATTGATATCAGGCTATATTGATCTTGCTAAGTAAATTAGAAATTTCATCTGATATATAATATTTTTTTATAGGTGATATATAGAGAGGAGAAGATTTCATCATTGTCGTTTGAAGTGCAAAAAGGAATAATGACGTGGAAATTAGTTTTGGAGACATATAAGACTTTGGTTTCTTTAGTTTATTGTTTCATGTAATATTGATAACAAAGATTGTTGATTGCTTTCTAATTGCTTGAAGAAGTTTTTTGTTAATGCAAATTAATTTTTTTATCTTTAATTAATTTAGTTTTTGTTGTAATATTTATTAGTTAGTATTATTACTAATTTAATATATATAAAAATTCAAATAAATTGATAATAAAAGTAATTATTTCATGATAAAATAAATGCGTCACAATATATACCATTGTTATGACGAAATAATAGTCATTGTATGTTATCTAATCATGACAATATATGTTACTATATTAATTTCTTTAACGACGATTATCATCATCATCACTGAATAATATTCTTTTATGACAGAAAATATTTTGTCACCATTTTTGCATCTTTTAATGACGACAAATATTCTATCACTAAAGTCTAATTTTTTGTGACAAAATTTAGTTGTCATTTTATATATATATATATATATATATATAAACACTATCAATTTTTTCGTCATTTTTCTATAATTCTTTCATGAGGAAAAATATAAAATATGACAAAAAAAATATTGACATCAAATTTGAACTTTTAGTGATGATTATTATTTTCGTCACTAATTAGTATATTATAGTGACAAAAATAATTTGTCACAATTTCCACACCATTTAGCGACAATAAATATTTTGTCACTAAATCATACTAATTAGTGACAATTTTTATCGTCATTATATATGTACACATATAACAACGATCAACATTTCGTCACCGAATAACAACTCTTTCTTGACAAATATGCATAATGTGACGAAATAATCAATCTAATTGTGACAAAATTAACGTCACTAAAGTAACTTTTTTTGTGACAATTAATTAAATCATCACAAAACATTGAACTTTTAGTGACGAAATATCATATTAAGTGACGAATTTTTTATGCCTAATGTGATAATTTTTGCGTCACAATAGATGGAAACATATAGTGACGATGACCTTTTTCGTCACCAAAGAATGCCCTTTTAATGACGAATTAATATAGCGTCACATTTTACATAATACCACGCACATTAAATGACAATCTATGCCACAAAAAAATTTGTCGCAAATTATTAGTTGTGACGAAAAATGATGTTTCAGTGACGAATTTTTTCGTCGCGATTTCTCGAATTTTTTGTAGTGATATATAATATAAACTATATACTATAATGTATAAAATATATCAATATAGATAATATATGAAGTATGAACTATAAACTATAATGAAGCTTATAAAGTTAGAACAAGAGAATTAGAGAGATGAAGAAGAATTGATCAATTTGGATCAAGTTGGTGCAAGAAAATGAATACAAATGAGGGGGTATTTATAGAGTTTGGGAAAATAAAATAAACGGTAACATTTCATATTGAATCGCGACCATTGGATCAAAAAACAGTAACATTTGACTCAATCTCAACCATTAAATAAAAATAATAATAAAAAATAGACGAGAACCGGCGGTTCACGGTTCGGAACCGCCGGTTCCAACGGGCAAATCCGGTTTGCAACGGTCATAAACGGTTCGGAACAGTGGAACCGCCGGTTCAAACCGTGGAACCGGCGGTTCGAACCGTGGAACCAGTGGTTCTGAACCGGCGGTTACGATTTGGAAGTAATAGGAACCGGAACCGAACCGTGTAATACACGGTTTCGGTTCCGGTTCGTCACGGTTCCGGTTTCGGCGGTTCCAGTTCCGATTTATCCGGTTCCGATTCCTGTTCGGATGGACAACTCCAGTACGATTATATATATTGTCATGACATATGACTTAAATTGAAGAAAAAATCGTCAAATCTTGAATTTAGAAAAAAAAAAAAAAATCTAGTCAGACCTTGAAGTGAGGAAAAAAATTTGAACCCTGCATTGGGACAATTATAAATTTGAATTCTTGATAATCAACTTAAAATTAGATCTTCAACTCTTCCAATAATGAATTTAAAATCCAAGCCTAAAACTGACTCTAAATCTTGAACGTGAATAATGAACTTAATTAAATCATGAATTACTAGTAATCAAAATTTAATAATTTTAGAAAAGAGTCATAATTGAATGCACATTGTTCAATAAAAATAATAATTTATTTTAATAAAAAAATTAATATTAACCAACTAATATATATATTTTTGTAAAATAATTAATCACGAAGTATTTTTAAAATATATATATAGTGCATGACAAAAGATATTGTATACACCAGGTGTACCGTGCACTCCATAGTGTATTTTAAAAATATGTAACTTATTGCATTGAAACATATGTTTAATTATATTTTACAAACACGAGATACATATTTTAATATAATAAATTACAAATTTTAATACAATAAATTATAAATTTTTAAAATATATTTTATAATGCACGATGCACCGGAGAGTCAAATGCACGATGCACCGGAGATACATATTTTAATCTAATAAATTACAAATTTTAATACAATAAATTATAAAATTTTAAAATATATTTTATAATGCACGATGCACCGGAGAGCCAAATGTACAAACTGGGCAAAGAATCGTAGGACGTTCTCTAATCATAGTAATAGGTTAAATTTGATTTATGCCTTTATGGTCACCATTCTAAGTATGACTTTTTAACAATTTAGTCACCTAGCCTTTATTATGTAGCAACTGAGTCATTAATTAACCATTAAAGTATAAGATCGCCTTCTGATCAAATTGAAGTTAAACATGTCAAAAAAATAAAACAGAATAAAAATAAAGGATTTTACTAATGCATATATATGAATATATTATACCCATCGCACCGTTTCACACTACTGTATATATTCCTCGTAATTCAAGAAAAGTGTACTGTGCAAATGAAATCAAGAATTCTAATTTACGTTAGGCATAATGTATTCAAAGGCTCTGAACTACTACTAAATTATTTTTTTATTTTAAAAAACTTTTAAATTATCAATTTTTATTTTAAAAGACCCTTACATTATTATTTTTATTTTAAAAAAATCCTTAAACTATATAATTTTTATGTTATAAAACCTTTTTTTTTACAATTTGTTAGAGATGTTTTGTTGTTATTGGGGATTGATTTGAATATAATAACATATAAATTGAGTTTATGTGTCATATTTTAACGAAAAAAATTAAATTAGCTTAGAAAAATAAAATTAAAAAATATTTCGAAATAAAATTTGACAGACACAGTGTAAGGGCTTTTAAAATAAAAAATAATTTAAAAATCTTTTGAAATTAAATATAAAAATTTAAGTACCTCTTGGTACATTATTCCTTTTAAGTTATCTTGGGAACAAATATATGACTCACAAGGGTAAAAGACGTGTGAACAATGTATACTACAAGAAAAAACGGTTATACCGACAAAAATATTGGTCGGAACAAGTGAAAGTTGGTCGGAAATGAAGTTTTACCGACTAATAATCCATCATTATTGTTCGTCGTAACAAGCCTCCTCGGTATTGTTTTTACCGGCTGGAATAAGTGGTCGTCGGTATTGTCTACTTTTTAGTGACCAAAATTTGGTCAGAAAAGGGTATTTTTTATTTTAATTTATTTCACAGAAAATTATTTATACCGAAGAATGTTTTCTAGGTATAAACCAGAGGTTATTATTGTATTTTCACCTCGATGTTTATACCGACGAACGGTTACTCGGTATATATTGTTGGATATTTTTGTGTTAATTTATTTTACTGACGGATATTCCGTCGTAATTTTCTAATAACAAATTAAAAAAAATAGCTCCAAATATTCATAATATTTCCAATGAGCAGCTATAGAGTGTGCTTCCTCAGAAGAAAAATACCCGAACAAAAAAACTTGCTATATGTTTTAAATCTGCATTAAACCAAATTAATATTTTTTCACTGCACCAAAATAAGAAGTACTCAATGCAGAAAGGCGAAACCAAAGGTCAATCGTTAACTTTACAAATGAGCTAGATGAGCTACAGAAAATATAAATAAAAATCAACAAGTGTAACATGGGAAATCAAAATACCATCAGCATTCAAAGCATTCTGAAGGGGCTTGTTTTCGGATCATTCAGATTAGCATTGTTGTGCAGCCAATCAGCAACACAATGGGCACAAGAAAAAGTGGAAGATGACGAAACTAAGGGCACAATAATGATATACAAGATGATTATAATACCTTTTTGCAGGACAAGGATGCACTTCTCAGAAACATACATCTCCCAATTTTTAGTGTAGGTGAAGAGGTATTTAAATGATATGGAGAGAAAGAATGAAAATTGAAGAGTGTGAAATGTAGAAGAGTGATGTGATTATAAAAGTGTTTCTGTAACATAAATGGCATACGAAATGTTTTTTGAGAAGCCCTGAAAATTTCGAGCGGCAAGAGTGAAATGTTCTATACCGACTGTTTTTTTGTCGCAAATGGAGTTTTACCGACTGTTTTTTGGTGATTTTCTTATACTTTTTTATTTTTTTTTTTGATTTAACTGATTTTCTTACTTGCTTGCGTTTTGGGGATTTTCCTTTTTCTTTTTTAATTTGATTCTTATTTTCAATTATGGTTGTTGATTTTCTGATATTTCTTTTATTTTTTATTTTAAAATAAGTTAAGGTTTTTTTAGCTCTGCAAAAATCTATGAATTTCACTGTTCTAATGATGAATTATGAATTTCAAAGAGGAAGGGTAGTTAAACAGAAAGCTACATATATATTGAGGAAGGGTAATCAAAGAAAAAGCTAATATTTTGTGTTTGATTTTTGGTTGTGAGTATTTATTCATGTACAATTACAATATGCTTATGCCTTTATATAATTGCAGGAGATCACAAGATCTGAAAAGAATTGTACACAATAAAGCACGTGTTGAATGATCAATATGTGAGGAGTATCTCAATTCTGAGATCACACACTTCTATTTTCATTATTTTGAATCAAAAGCACAAACAAGATTGAATCATCTTAGTAGAAATGAGATTTTAGTAGTTCCACGTCTTGAAGGTTGTAGGTCCCGAACGAGTGTATTGTGAGAGAAATTCTAGAGGGAATGGGTGAATAAACTTTTCAACTTTTTCGTAAACTTAGCATGTAGGCAACAAACTTAGGAAGCTTTAACTTGTGTTTTTTAAAATCCTTTTACAGTAGCTTAGTGTTAAACACAAATCAAATGACTTGATGTGTAGGCTGGTTTGATAAGCTATGCATGTAATTTAATGCAGAGTAAATTATGACAGTTTATATCAAAGCAATAAAAGGTACACAAGTCTATAGTGGTTCAAAAAAATCATCCTACGTCAACTCTTTCTTATCAGCATGGGAAATTCCTTATCATGAACCTTCATTTACAGTGTTAGGCATATTATCAAACAAACGGCTTTCTCAAAAGATCAACTCACTAGAATTTACAGAGTTCTGGTCCTCTTTTCTCAATTTATCAGTTAGTCTCTTAAACTAACTTCTAGATCTGCTCACAAACTTCATAACAATTTTAATGAAAGGGGTTTGGTTTTGTTTTTTTACTAAGTGAAATATTCTCTTACAATTTTTCAATCTTAAGTTGGGATTGAGAAATATTTCTTCTAAGTATGGTAGGATGAACATTAAGATAAAACTTGAATATTTGCTTGAATGTTCTTGCGGAAATACGTTAGTGCTTGAGTATAATTTCCGTAATCTCACTGTGAAGTGCTTCATCCATATATATAGAGAGAGTGTCAAAGTAGTCGTTGGAGAGCAATTCGAATCTCAACCTATTTTAGGTATTTAGTCGGGCTATGGATTTGATGTGCATAATAGGCTTCTATAAATGGGTAGATTTGATCTGCTCCATGTCCGTTGTAGTCGTTAGTTATGCAACTCCCTATCTTGTGTTAGATTTCGTACATGTGTTGTTGATCCCTCATTGGTTGAGAAACATTGTCTCTAATGGATCATCATAACAGACTTCTACATTCTCTTTGTCTGATTCTTGGATCAAATACATGACTTGATTTATTTAATTCTTTTGAGTATCTGACTCAACAAGCTTTTAAGGGGTCACTGGACTTTTATCACTGTATTATCAGATGTGGTGGACGAAAGATACAGATGAGTCTAATCCAAGATTAGAATTTAGAAACTATTTGTGGGACTCACCGTGACTTATCTTTAGACAATGTCTCCTGACCTTCAACTGATCTTGAAACTTCTCTTCTGGTAAGCATCGACTAATATCTTGAGACTTCTCTTCTACTAGATAATTAGCCAACAAATAGATTCGACTGGTCCTATTACAAGTGTTTTGCAACTTTCATCAAAACTATAAATTTTCTCAATAAAGGTGAACAAATGTTTCTTCCTGTTAGAAAATTACAAAATAAAATTTTTGATGTTGCTACCAAAGAAAAACTGGTCGGTAAAGGAATAAAAAAATTTATTGGATGTTATTTCCGACAAACTATTGGTCGGTAAAAGAACATGTTTGGCGGGAATCAATGCTTCTTCCCGCTAGTAAATTATACAATAATTTTTTATTTTTCAGCAAGACAATTTTGTTTGGATGTTATTACTGACTAACACTTCGTCGGTACAAGAATAGAAAATATATTATATCATTGGGATGTTATGTATTTATTTTTTTATTATGTATTTATTACCGACTAACACTTCATCGGTCAGTGGCGGATTTTAGGATTAGAAATTTGGGGATACAAAATTTAACAAAAAATATGTATTTATTGTTTTCTTATGTATTTGGTGATTTATTTCCTACCAGCGATTGGTCGGAATTATGTATTTTACCGATCATATTATAAATCCGTCGGAACAACACATGTTTCTTGTAGTGTAGAAAGGGGGTTTTCTTATTATGTTAAAAGAATAGCGCATAAACTCCTTCGAGTAATGGGAGTTCTGTTGGAAAAAACAAGGAGAAATGGAATGGTAAAATCAATTTCTATAATTCAAATATCTATTCAAGGGATCTCAATTATAAAGTATATTCAACCACATTAATTCCAATTTTCATATCCATTTAAACATTTTTTTTGTCTTTTTTGGGAAAATTTAAACAAATATTTTAATCCAGCCTGAAATATGTCATTTAAGCGTTGCATAGTGAAGTGTTGCGTGCACTTGCCCACTTGTGATTATACCCTCAAATTTCAAATTCCAAACGACTAGGTATATCCCGCTGAACGGCGCTATCCCCCTCTCATATATATATATATATACACTTTTCGTTTCTCTCTCTACTGTAAACCCTCTCTTTCCCCAACACTTTCTCCATTTTTGCAGCTTCGAATATGGCCCAAGCAACTCAACGTCTCCTCCCTCTCGACACCGACGGCATTTGCATGGTGTGCAAGGCGAAGCCGCTGGAGGAGGCGACCCTCACGTGCGCTACGTGCGCCACGCCCTGGCACGTGGGTTGCCTCCCCGAGGTCGCGGTCGCGGCGCAATTCGAGTGCCCTGACTGCTCCGGCGATGGACTCAACGGAGATGCTGCGCCGACGGATTCGGAGAAGAAGGATCTGTTTGTTCGGATTCGGAAGATTGAGGCGGACGATTCGTTGACGGAGAAGGAAAAGGCGAAGAGAAGGCAACAGCTGTTGAGTGGAAAGATGGAAAGTGATGACGACGACGATGATAATAGAAAAGGAAATGGTGGAGTTAACGAGGACAAATCGGCCGATATTCTGGGAGTGCTCCGCGAGAGCTTCAAGTGTTGCTATTGCATGGAGCTTCCTGAAAGGCCAATTACGGTATAACTTTTGCGTAACAGTACTTATGATTTTCATTTTGCATAGAGCGTCAATTGAATTTGCAGAAATCCCTGGCCTTTAAGCATTAACAATTTGTACTCTTTGGTATGTGAATTTGAATTTGTAGTATTTATATATAGGTGATGGGCCTGTTTAATTGAGATGGTTATCCTGGAATTGCAAATTTACAACCCTCCTAGTTGCTAACTTGCTTTTGGATCCAGTACTTCTGATTTTTATTTTGCATAGAGCATCAAATAGATTTGCGAAAATCCCCTGCGTTTAAGCGTTAATAATTTGTATTTTTTTGTATGTGAATTTGGATTTGTATATACTTGAAAATGTAGTTGCTTGCTTACTTTGCTTGATGATTGATGATAAAAGTTGGACTTTGTGTGATTAATCAAATGATTTGAATCCCTTGTAATATAGTGTGATAGAAGTTATCCAACCTAGATTATGAACATTGGTGAATGCAAATTTTATGGTTTTAGTAACAAAGCAATATTATCAACTTATTTTCCATTAAAGTGAATGAACTGCCATATGCTACTCATCCTACTAAAATCTTTCAAACATGTGAATGAATCATAGATAAATTTTCCCACATTTCATAACTCTAAACATTTTATAAATCCACAAAGTTCTGTATACGGAAAGTAAATGAGGCCTATATGGTACTTAGTTTCAGATGTAGTGTAGCTTGTCTTGATCTTTTTATTGCAATTCTATAATTTCAGACACCTTGTGGACACAACTTTTGCTTAAAATGCTTCGAGAAGTGGGTCAAGCAAGGAAAACTCACCTGTCCAAAGTGTCGTAGCACCATTCCCCCCAAAATGGCGTCTCAACCTCGCATTAACTCCACCCTTGTAACTGCTATACGAATGGCGAAGCTATCTAGATCAATTACCTCTGGAGGGCCTCAAAATGTTTACCGTTTTTTACACAACCAGGAACGTCCTGATAAAGCGTTCACCACTGAAAGGGCACAGAAACCTGGAATGGCCAATGCTGCGAGTGGAAGGATACTTGTTACTGTCCCTAAGGATCATTTTGGACCCATCTCAGCGGAGAATGATCCGGAGAGGAAATCTTGGTGTTCTTGTTGGAGAATCTTGGGATATGCGTATGGATGTTAGGCAGTGGGGGATTCACTACCCTCCTGTAGCAGGGCATTAGTGGAAAAGCACGTTATGGTTCTCAGTCGGTGGTGATTTCAGGAGGTTATGAGGATGACGAAGACCATGGTGAATGGTTTATTTACACTGGAAGGTTAGTATGTTGCTATGAGAATGAGGTTTATAACTGTTTTCATGTTTCCGTTTCCTGTTATTCATTTTTATCAGTGTGGTTATTCGAGGATTTAACATGAAAACTTTTTTGTTCTTTTCTAGTCACACCTTAGAGTATGAGCAGTTCTATACTTATGCTTTTCATATTCCATTATGAAATAGAGTGAATATTGCTATTGGCCTATTGCACAACTGATACCCTTAGACTATGCATTAATATGTTATTTTTTGTTTCCTTTGTTGTATACTGCCTAATATTTCCTCTGCATGTCGAAGATACTGATTTTTCTGTGCTACTTTTTGAATATGGCAGTGGAGGAAGAGATTTAAAAGGAAACAAAAGAACTAACAAGGAACAATAATTTGATCAGGAGTTTAAGGATTCTAATCAGGCTTTGCTAATCAGCTGTGAAAAAGGTTATCCGGTTCGTGTTGTTAGGTAATAAGGTTATACATTTTACATTTATATGTCTTTGTTTTTATTTAGTACGCAACGTAATTGCATAATGCTCCTTTGAAGCATACATAAAATGCTGGGAGAAAAGATATAATGAACATGTATTACTATTTTAGGTCTTCTGCTTAATCAGCTAATAGTTCATACATAAATGCTTGCAGTGTAGAGGAAAGTAAGTTCAACAACTTCTTTTTATAGAGATCCTTTAAATAAAACCGAAAAGTTCTCTTAGAGAGATTTGTAACGAGAAACAAATAGACTGCTGTTGAGACGTATAAATATTTTTCTCTTTGAACCTATGTGAGATATGTCACTGGTCTCATGCAGGCAACTTGTTGTATTTAATAGTGAGATGTATAAATATTTTTCACATCAATTTACGTGGAACCTGTAGTTAATAAAGGTGCGCTGTGCTCGATGCTATAGGTAGTTGGGCATTGTTTTTAGGTGCGCGCCTCAGTGTTCCTTGGCACAGCTCTTTACGTTTCAAATCTTCTTCACCCCATAATGTGGTTCTTGTACACATTTTGAAGTATTCAAAAAATAACTTGAAAAGAAACAAAGACAAATCATAAACAAGAAAACAATGTTAAATGTAGGGTTTAAGAAAAGTTTTGCAAAGAAAGAAGAAAGTGAGAAACAACACTGCTGCCCCTATATGCTCTAGTTCTTTTCCCCTTTTTTTTTTTTTTTTGTGAAACTTGGCTTTGTTGCTGCATTTTTTTACTTATCATGAGAAATGAGAACTAGACTATTGAATAATTGCTGCTTTTATACATTTGATGAGAAAATCCTTTAATTTTTTCTTGAACAGATCTGAGAAAGATAAGCGTTCTTCGTATGCCCCAGAGAAAGGCTACCGGTATGATGGGGTGTACAGGATAGAAAAATGTTGGAGAAAAATGGAATACAAGTAATATTTTTTCTTGAACTAATGCAAGCTTATCTTGGGAAATCTTTAGCTATACTTTTTTCTGATTGTTCAACATCTTTTGGGCCTTAGGGGTTCCTTGTTTGCAGATATATGTTTGTGAGATGTGACAATGAACCTGCTCCATGGACAAGGTTCTTTTTCTTACCGGGTCATAATTATGATTTGTATAACAACTTACATTTTAATGATATTTTCTTCATTTTATTTCAGTGATGAGAATGGGGATCGTCCAAGACCTTTGCCAGTCATTCCCGAGTTTAATCATGCATCTGATATTTATGAAAGGAAAGAAAGTCCCTCGTGGGATTATGATGTGAGTAGAGATCTATTCCTTTTCTTATCTTTGCATTCATCTCAAAAAGAAAATATACACACAAATATAGGTGAGATGTCTCATGGTGAACGAGTCGAACTTTGGTCAGAATTGCACAGTGCAACTAGTGCACAAAGGGTTTTTGCCTTGAGGAAATCATATGATCAAGTTTTTAGGCAAATTTTCCATTTTAGCCCTTTATGTACAACCATTCATCCTTTTCTTCACTTCATCTTTTGTGTACTTTCCTACTGGAACTCTCTTGCAAGGGCAGCCACTTGATTTCTTATCTCTGAGTTAGAGACTAGCAGTTATCTAATGACCACAACCCTTTGAATTTGATGTTAGGAGGTAGAATGTCGCTGGAGATGGAAAAAGCCACCACCTCCTAGTGAAGAAAAAGTAGTTCATGTTAATCCTGAAGACAGGGAGACTACAAGAATAGTGATAAGGAAAGCACAAACTACTTCAATGAGAGAAAGAAAAGGTTTGAAATCTTCATTGTGATTGTATTAAATAATTGTTATAGCCCGTTTTAATACGTTAAGTATTGTGATACAGGGTTCTGTTGCCTTATATGTGAAAAAGTGATGTCTCAACCCCTCACAACTCCTTGTGCTCATAATTTTTGTAAGCCATGTCTGGAAACAGCATTTGCTGGCAAAACATTTGCAAAAGAGAGAATCTGCAACAATGGACGAAGACTTCGTTCCCAGAAAAATGAGTTGAAATGTCCATCATGCCCAACTGATATATCTGATTTCCTAAAAAATCCTCAGGTATGTCAACTTCATTCAAAAGAAACAGTTCCCCACCATGAGATTTTGATGATTTTCAACATATAGTAGTTTCTGGAATTTGTTATTGATCTTTAAAATTTAAACATATTGGTATATCAAACTTTGGAGTGTTTTGACATTGAAATATCTCACTCCAAATTTCAAATATTTTTTCATAGACTTTATAATATTAGAATGTTTCCCAACATTATAGGGAAATTTCATGGCTTGTGGATAGATCACAGAACTTACTTGATACGTGAACGTGATACATTTTTAGACTCTAAAAGGACAAGTATTGTGGAATGGAGTAGTATATTTTAAGTGCAAATAGTTTTATATAGCAGTTGCACCGTTCAATTCAAGTGCATATTTAAATGTTAGGAGTTGTTTCCATTGAGCAGTCTAGAATAGAAGTTTGGAATGTTATGATATCCATACTTGACAATAATATTATTTTGGTCCCCAACATTTTAGGTGAACAGAGAAATCATGGAGGTGATAGAGAAATTGCAGAGTGGGGTGGAGACGTTTGAAAAGGACGATTCCGGGAAGGAGCACGATGAGAATGCACTAAAGGAGGCTGTATCAAATGAAGAAGAAGAGGGGCTGGATGGAAGCAGTCTCAAGAGGAAATCTAGTAGTCTCTTTGATGAGCATCATAATATTGAAGAGATTACCAAGAAAACAAAAGTTGTTGCTGCTGAGAATGGCCATGAAAATGTTGCTCAAAAGTGATGAATATGCACATTTTTTTGGAAGAAACAACATTTTTGGGTATACACTTCTCTACAACTTTTCAGATAATACTAATGTTTCACAGGATAGGGCCGGTTGACAAAATGTCGTCATGCATGCAATTATTAACACTACTTAGGTATTATCTTGCACAGGTGTTGCATTTTTTTTTGTAAAACCCACATTTTTAAATTACTAGGTTGGCAAAATTATCGCGCATGCAATTATTAACATTACTAGGTGTGTTATAATATATAAATTTAACACTACCATGTGTTGGTGTTGCACAAATATTACCCAGTTAATGATATTATTCTATTGAAAATGGCCATGATAAATAATGTATAACCAGACTTTAACCAATGATGTATGACCGGATATCTTGTGAAACTCCATAATTTTGGGAAAACTACATTTCCATATTTTTGGAAAAAAACATTTTTTGTTTTACTTTTGTGCAACCATTAATAAAATGTTATATCAGAAAATTGTTATTAAATTTATTATAAAATTTTAAAAAAATTAATGTAGCTCAAATAGTTGAGTGCTCACTTTACAGGCACTGTCTGTCATATCCCTACATCTCCAACATATATATTTATTTTGTTTTGAGTATTATTTAAATTATTATTAGACAAGTTTATTATAAATTTGTAGAATTCTAAAATTTACACATTAAATAGTACTAATAGTTAATAATATTAAAAGTATTTCTATTTAACTTATAATTTGTTTTGTTTTTAATTCTTATTCTTATTAGACAAATTTATTAATATTTTTTTCATGAGAATTCTAAGAGTCCATTTCAACCGCTCTGCTTGGCACTACCAATTTTACAGTGCTAAGAATAAAGCTGATATTAGTAGTGATAATAAATTAATTTTTAAGTATAAAATTTTATTTAAACTCAATATCTCTTTATATGTTTTAAGTTTCAATGATTATTCACGTATCCAATATCTCTTTATTGTATTTTGGATATAATTATGATTTATGACAAATAAACATTGATGCAAAAAGTCTCTGCGATTGTTGGCCAAATTTGACAGTTTCTAAGAATAAAGCATATTAGTAGTAGTTGGGAATAAGAGGGCCACTTAGTTTTTTTTTTTTTTAGAGAAACTCATTTCAATTATTAATTAAAAAAAATTAAAATACGACTAACATAATCAAAATCCATCCAAATTCAAATTGATAGAATTGCTCGCCTTCATCGCCGTCATTTACTCGTTGTCCGCCTGACCAGGAGCCCAACACTAAAATATTATTTGATAATGAGAGGTTTTGTTCTAGAATAAATTGATAATAAGACAAAAATTAATACTTTTCACTACACTAAAATTCCAAAGTACATATTTTTTAATGTTAAATTAATTTTCTTGTACTTTGTAACGGATATAAAAAAAAGTGTTTGAATTGTTATCTTAATTATTTGATTGTATAATGAATTTGTTAATTGATTTTAAAATATATTTTTGTTATAGAATATCGATAATTAATAAATAAAACTCATGTAGATGAAAAAAATAAATAAAAAAACAAAATCGAACCGACTGTCCGGCTTAGATGTTAGGCCGGTCCAAATATAGTATAAAAAGAAAAAAATATGAAGAATATTTTTTATAAGTATTAAGTATGATTTAAAAGCCGGTCCGGTCTGTTGCAAGTGAAAACCGGTGTCCACACTGGCGGTCGCCTCATTTGTAAAACCCCCCTCTCGAATTTTGGGGGTTTTGTAGCTGCAGCCGCTTCTTCGCCACACTGAAAAAAACACAGTGAAATCCAACTCTAAATCAAAATCGAACAATACAGGTGAGAGATGGTGAGATTAACGGTGGATTTGATTTGGAAAAGCCCTCACTTTTTCAATGCCATTCGCGAGCGCGAACTGGATCTCCGAGGTTCCGTCTTTCGAAACCCTACTATCAATTTTCTACAATCTTACTGCTTGTTCTGTTTTCGCGTAATGCGTTGTGTTTATCTGTTTGTTATTGTTGACAGGGAACAAGATTTCTGTTATAGAGAACGTTGGAGCTACTGAGGTCAGTTTTTTCTGTTTCTTCGTCGTTTCTAACTTCCCATTGAAAGTTTCGGCCGTATAATTTGTTTTCCTAGAAATTTCTTTATCCCAATCCGTTCAGTCTAAATAAAAGTTGTAAAATCGAAGCGACTGAAGTAGTTGTTTGTTGATTTTTATTTTTGGGGTTAATTTTGATTTGCAGGACCAATTTGACACTATTGACCTATCTGACAATGAGATTGTTAAGCTTGAAAACTTTCCCAACTTAAACCGGTTAGGCACATTGTTGATGAACAATAATAGAATTACTCGCATCAGTACCAACCTTGGAGGTAAGATTTTCATCTTTTGATTGCCTGGAAAAAAAATATTCAAATCTGCTGTTTAAGAATTTCTATTTGAGCATGTTTGAGCTAACTAGTTATGGTTTTAAAAATAATTGCAGAATTTCTTCCCAAATTGCACACCTTGGTACTGACCAACAATAGGTTAACTAACCTGGTTGAGATTGATCCTCTTGCATCACTCCCCAAGCTTCAGTATCTCAGTCTGCTTGACAACAACATTACTAAGAAACCAAATTACCGGTTATATGTCATCCACAAGTTGAAATCTTTGCGTGTTCTGGATTTCAGGAAAGTAAAACAAAAGGTTAGTGTTCAAATACTGATAAACTTGGCTCTTCTTATATAGTTAAATACTAAATGGAAAAACATTTTGTGTCTTATATAATAACATCTTTATGCTTGCTGAAGAATTATTATTGAGCACTTACAGTTATGAAAATTTCAGACATACATCCAATTCTTTTATGTGGTCCTTGTTTCACCACTTTTTGGGCCTGTGTTTGCTCTAGGCATCATAATTTATATTTTGCAGCATTAGAAGACCATGAGATCTCTTCCGGATTACATCTTCTTTATTGTAAATTATGTTGACAAACATTCCGCAAAATATTATGAAATTTCAAAAGTCTATGTAATGTTTACTGCATTACATCTTTGATTATGTAAATATTATTGAATAAGTATTTGCAACTTGCCATGTATAACCCAAAAATCCAATATTGGCAACTCCGTACATTGGTTGAGAAGATTTGTATTTGATAGATTCATTGAGTTTAGAGAAAACTAGAAGATAAGTTATTTGGATTACCAGTTAACAAGAGAGATGGGGAGATATTCAGGAAATTTATGGTGTTCATTACGGGATATAAATAATGGGGTTATGTTTAATTCATTAACTTTAGAGGACTATTGAACAGCTAAAACTAGGACTAGAGGAAAAAATGCTAACCCTTACATTCTGAAATTTCAACATAACCTGAAGTTTTATTGAGTAGAAATGTAATGTATATGGTTCTCTTGTCCTGTTAAGCAGTTTATGCTTTCTCTTATAAACTGGCTAGAATTCATGATAGATTGGTACAGAAGAAAACATCTGTGAAAGCCCATATATCTTCTAGAGAATCTCATGGAATTATCAATGACTAATGCATATTGACGATTCTGAAAGGATGATAATTGACGTTATACTTGTTATGCAATAAGCCTTTTATTTCACTATACACTATACAGATACACAAGCTTACTAATAATTTAGTTTATTCCAGTACAAAGCATTGGATATTGCTCTTCTTTTTAATGATATGTTTTTCTTTATCCTTTATATGTAATTTCTGCTGATTATATCTTACGAGCTTCATAAAGGATAGTTTTTTAGTAACCGCAGCCAACATAAGAGCATATGTTAATTTAATTTCCTTAAATAATTGGCATCTTCACTTCTATATGTATGCCTATAAGTCTCTGAATAAATTTTTAATTTGAACTTTTTCCTTGGGATATATTGTCCTCCCATCAACATACAGATGATTTTTTTTTTAAATTTAGTTATTGCACGGCATCATATGGATGATTAACTGTGGCACATTTTGTGTTACAGTTTTGATTCAACTTTTGATAATTCAAATATTTGATATTTGTAATTTTCGAAGAGCCTTTTTGCTAAAGTTTTCAATGAGCTTTTTTGCTGAAAGCATGCTGCATGTTGAATCTTACATCTATCCATTATATCATGGGTTTTGAGTTTATGACTGCATATCTTGTGTGCAACTCAGTTTTTCCATGGTGTATTTCCCCTATAGTGCCATTATTGAGCGTAAATCATTTTTTTGTGCTAGAATGCCACTTCTTGTGCATGCACGAGTGAGTTTTCGTCACTTTTTGCTGGGTAATTTTCAATTATCCGACACTGCAAGTTCCTTATCATACTCTATTTGGGTTCTGATTTTTTTTTTTTTTTTTGAGTTACTTTAATTGAACTGTTCCGTGTTTATTCCTCTTGCAATAAACTCTGTATGCAATCGTTTAGTATAACTAGGCTAAATGATGTTTTGCATGACATAGGAGCGAATTGAAGCCAATAAATTGTTTGCATCTGAAGAAGTTGAAGAAGAGATTAAAAGGGAATCTGCAAAGACATTTGTACCTGGTGAGATTCCTAGCACTCAAGATGTTGCAAAGGAGGAACAAGCGCCTAAACCATCTGCTCCTACACCAGAGCAAATCTTAGCTATTAAGGTATGAACCTTTTCTTTTATTTGTGTTCTCATGTTTCCAATCTCAACTTGAAAAAGTTTACTAATTTCAGAAAATATATGTTTGTCAATACTAGATGAGACAAGTTACCATTTTCCTTAATTGGAGTCTGGAGAATAGTAAAATAGAGTAGAGGGTAAGCTTAAAATGAAAACAGATGGAAAAGATGATTTTGATGTCTTAATAGGATATAAAATGAGGAAGAATAGGCAATGTCTCAAATCGTCTCCTTTTTTAGTAAAAAAAAGTGAAGTGGGTTTAAAAAGATGTTTATCAATTTATTGTATGATTTTTTATTTTGACTATAGACACTCTTTTCCCTTTCATATTTTGTTCTCTCCAGCCAATTCTCATGTTTATATATATTATATTTATCTTCTTTGCCCTTCAACTCACTGGATTGCATCTAAATCATTAAATTTGTCTTACATCCTTGCAGGCTGCCATCATTAATTCACAAACTCTTGAGGAGGTGGCAAGGCTTGAACAGGTGGAGTGTTGTGAATTTCCATTGAATGCAATTCTCATTTACATCTTAGTTCTTCTCATTTAGTCAGTTTTGATTTCTCTTATTTTTGTACCCATGTAATTTAAGAAAATTGCTATTAGATATTTCAAAATCTATTGTTTTCATGCAGGCACTCAAATCAGGCCAACTTCCAGCTGATTTCAATGTAACTGATGGTGATAATGCACCTAAAACTCAAAGCGAGAGTGCTCAACAGGATAATATGATTACTGATGAGAAAGTAGCAGATACTGAAACTAAAGAAAATGAATCTGCGGAAAAGAAAGATGCGAGGCTTCAGAAATGGACGAGGTATTTATATTGCTTTCAGCATTCATATTAATATAATAAGTATTGTTCTAGCCGAACTCATGCCATTGGCCTGGTAAACATATTTTATCAGACATTATACTTTGAGTAGTATATATGCCACAGAAATCATATATATGAAATGACTAGATATGGCTGCATATTACAAGTTCAAAGAAAATGCCACTCTTATTTTTAAGTCAAACAATGTAGCAGCAATTTTTGTGAACTAAGAATTTCTTCTTAAGCAAACTCAATTTATAAAGAAATGGAGTTGTAAATTACAAAATTTTGAGAGCATTTTATATTGAACTGGGACTTAGGCTAGAATTTGTCTTACCTTTGGAAGGATCGAATCTGCACTGTGCTTTATAACAAACGGTTTTCCTTTCTCTTAAGTAGCTTTTACGTATGAATTAACACTAATAGCATCTTTGTTTGCTTTGCTTATTTCAGGAATAGGCTGTTCCATGTGAATATGCAGCATCACTTTATCACATCCTGAACTGAATAGTGCCCAAAACTGTGGATTTGTATCAAACATTTTTGTGATGTAATGTGTATCATCCTTTCTCATTTGGAAGAGTTTAGAAATAGCCAAACGAGAATCTTGCCACCCTAATGGCCTAGTAATTGAGAGACATGATTTTCTGGGAGCAAATGTAGCATGGATTGCTGATAATACTGCATTCTTTTTCTCTCCCTTGTAGTAGGAGGTTATTATGCAAACTTTTTCTGTTTTATCATATTGAAATCTTTCTACTGTTTGGATGAAATCTTTTTCTGATTGTTTTGCACATGAGTTTTTAAGATGAAAGAAGGTGATTATGAATTGATATACTGATGAAGGTCCGATGGGCCTGCGCACTTCATCCAAGAATTTCTGACTTATCTACGAAGCAATTCCAGCTACTTAGTGCATCACCAATTTTTTGTTTTTTTTTTTTTTAAATGAGCACTTATACCTTTGAAATGAACGTACATACTTAAGCACAATTAATGAAGTGAATTTTAAATTTTCAAAATGTTTAATCATCTTTTCCTTTATAAATTGATTTTCTTTGTATATTGTGCTTCAAATTAAATTTATAATAAAATTTTAATTTAAATGAATAACACTTGAAATAACCATTAATTTTTATATATTTAAAATACATTTATTCAATTTTCAAAAAAAAAAAATGTTTAATCAATCTTTTCCCGTTTAAAAAAATTTCTTTCTTTCGTTTTGCTTTTATGCTTCAAATTAAATTTATAATAAAATTTTAATTTAAATTTGTTTTATCAGTTCGAAATAAATTACATTAATTTTTTATATATTTTTCTTTCAAATATTATTTTATTCGAAATGAATCATTTCTAAAAAAAAAAAATCAATTGTTAAATAGTAAACTACAATGTGACATGAATCCAATGTAGACTTTGGCAATAGGGCGGGAAAATACCCATTCCCCATGAAATGGAATGGAAAAAATAAAATAATAAATATAAACAGAGATGGAAATCATGGAAATCCCTCTAGCAGGGTGAAAAATCCACGATTTCTTTTTCGTGGGATGGAATGGGAAAAAATAAAATAATAAATATAAACAGAGATGGAAATCATGGAAATCCCTCTAGCAATGAAAAATGGAAAGGAAAATGTAATTTTGTTTAATAAATATAAACAGAGATGGAAATCATTTCGTTTACTTCGCGGGGACGGGGACAGGATTCCCCCATTTTATGGGGAATGGGATCCCCATTCCTGCCCCATCGACAGGTATAATCCCACGTAAAAGGAGGCATTTGAACCGCAAATGCTGTCTCAAGTTCTCTCTCTTAGAACACAACCAAATACGTCACAATGCATTTTAAAATTCTGTTAACAGCAAATTACATTTTTCTAATACTATCAAATAAAAAATTCTTTCAAAAACTCTAATTCAAAACAAAAACCCCAATTATTATACAAACTAATAATTTGGACACATATAATGAAAGCCATATCATGCCTGGAAAAGAAACAAATCACTTACGCATTCATGCCATCTCTTTTCTATTTCCAAGACATCCTACTTCAATGGCAGATTAGCAAGAAGCCCTAAGACAGTAAATGTCTGTTTGCAAACTCTAACCCTCAAGCAGAAGCACTTTTTTTTTCAAAAAATTGTGTCCAACAACTTTCAAAATAAGTGATTCTCAACCACTTTCTAGAGTTTACAAACAAGTCTCAAGTCTCTGTTAAAAAATTCAGCTTCATTTTAATATCAATTCAGTAGTGAATTAGATAGAATTTTCTCATACTAAAGTAGAGCAAGTCCAATGTTAAATTATAACAGCAACAAAAAACAGAACTAAACTTGGTATAAATAAGAAGATGAATGATGATGAGAAGGAGGCAGAACAACCGTAGCAGCAACAGTGGTGGGATACCATTCAGTCTCAGTAACAGAATCCACAAAGTGATGGGGATCAGACGTGGCTGGCACCACCAGCAGCCCCTCCTCGATTTCCAACCAGAGATGAACCATTATTCGCAATATTACCAGAAAACCCTTCAGTTGATGGCCTGTACAAGCTGGTGAGCCCCATGCCAGCTGGCGGCGGTTGACTATGACTAGCACTATTACTATTACTATAATTATAGTATCTTTCATCCACAGCTGGTGGGTCCCTATGCCACATATATGGATTTATTACTTGCCTTGATGCTGCATCATGAGGAGGACCTGTATATGTCGAAAGAATGGTGGGGCCCCCATGTTGGGGGATGATATTTTGGGGGGGCAGCAACCCTGCCCCTGGCCCACCATATATTACAGCTTGGGGGGCCGAATAATTTTCCACCATTAAGTTCCTTCGGTTATCAATGTGATTATTAGCATTACCCTTATGCTGACCCCTAAAGCCGAAGCGTTGGCGTTTTGGTTCTTGGGTTTTTGGCTTTTGAGATGTTTCTGTTTCAGTTGCTTTTCTTTTCTGAGAGGGTGGCTTTTTATCAGGGGCGAAGATGTCTTTTTCTAAAGTTGTGATTTTGTCGTTGATTTGCCATCCAGGAAGTAATTTCGCCGGATCAATTTTATGCCTTACCAGACACTTGCTGACGGACTTCAGAGCAGCTAATTGCTTCTTATTTGCGTCCTTCTGCATCTAGGATGAAAAGCAAAAAACAGTATGATAAAAATGTTGATTGATCATAGAGAATGTTTGGCCTGATTATTTTTAAAAGGGTTAGTTGCATAAAAAGTCACAACCTTTTCACGTTTTTCAATTACAATATATACTTTTTACAATTTGAAAATTTGGCATATAGACTTTAAATTTTTTGCAATTATATCATATGACAATTTTCATGCAACTTTGCTGATGTGGCAGCCGGAAAATGCTTGAAAAAAATTACAAAGAAATTCATGACCTTTTGTTATTATTTCAATTTAATCATAATTTTTTTGGCAATTTCATTCATTGCCAATTTAGCAGAACTTGCCGGAAAAAAAGCCATGTGATAGAATTATAACAATCTGAAGGATTGTGTATCAAATTGTGAGTTTTAAAAACATGTTATAATTGAAAAAAATGTGAAAAAGTCGTGTTTTTTTTGCAATTAACCCTTTTATAAAAGTAAAAACAAATGAAAATTTGATTCCCAAAAGGATAATTTGAGGGTGTTTGTAAGAAAAATCAAACATGAAGGGGCTTGTTCACAACACTCTATACGGATACTTATACGAAAAACAAATTTCACCGGTTGGTTTTTTTAGGTAATTAGGTTAAACTCAAGTGTAGACATTATAATTAACCCAGGACACTGCAAAAATATTACTAACCAGTGTAGCTGAAGAACCATTTGCTCCCTTTCTTGACTTTTTCCAAGTTTCTTTAGATTCTCGTAGAAATGAAACTAGAATTGATTGAGGATTGAACCTCTGTTCAAGTCCAAAGGTATAAGCCATATCAACTGCATCTACTTCCATTTTCTTCTTCAACATCCCCTCTACTGTGTCTGCAAATATCAGATTATGAACTAATAAATAATTACATATAGTACAGTTTCAAATTAGAATCTGTTAAAGCATGTTTTAACTTTTAAAAAGGTTTGACAAAGCCTAATAAAGGGGAATTCTCAGCTTTCTATTAGCAAAAGGCAGCTTCATTGAATCATCAGGCATGTTTGGGACAGTATTAAATATAGAGTTGCTGTACTGGATTTAGTTAGAGACTGGTGTTAAATAAAATTTCAGTTTCTTATCCAAAAAAAAAAAAGGGCTCAGCCTAATAGATATTCCCTCTGTCCCACTATGATTCATCCCCTATCCGCTTTCAATAGTTTAATAAAAAAAAAGTTCCAGTTTGTATCCTATCCAACAAAAAAAAAATGTCTCAGCCTAATTAGACATAATTTTTTTTTTTTCCAATACCCAAAACTACCCTTCATTTTTATTATTATTTCTTAATTAAAACACCTAAAAGAAAAGGAAAGTGGAGGGGTTCAAATTTTTTTTTCCTTTTCTTTTATGGTGGTGGGTTCTGCTTATTGATTTTTAAACATTGTTCTGCAAATAAGGCCACATATGATAGCAATTGGTGGTCAACCAAATTAATTTATCAAAAAAAGAGAAATATAATCACTAAGCATAAGTGTGCACTACTACACATTCCCAGCTCATATGAGTACAAAAATAAAAATTGTAAGCAAAAGATATATAACACATCAGGATATGAAGTAGAAACCTAATAAGATAAAAAATCAGAGATTGGGAAGGATATAGAAAGCAAGATCATCCATTTATCAAACTTACACTAATATGTGAAGCCAAACTGCCACAGATTCAGTACTAGACTATCTACATTAAAAATTATAAGGGAAAAGGGTCAAATAAACCTCTAATCTTATGTCTCAGGGGCAAGTAAGCCCTTTATGTTTTTTTTCTTTTTTGGGTCATTCAAACTCTATATCTTTTCAATTAGATAAAATAAACCCTTTATTTTCTGAAAATTAAACACAAGAACCTCTCCATCTATTATTAGTGAAAGGTGTTACATTTCTATGGTTTAGTGTTATTGCTGCAGTTTGGGAAATTTAATATTGTCAAGGTAGTGCTGAATGATCGGTTGGGGAGGAAGATAAAGGGTGTATTTGATCTGAATTAAAAGAAAAAGGGTTCCCATGGAAAAACAAGATTAAGGGCTTATTTGATCTTGGGAGATAAGATAAGGGGTAAATCTGACCCATTTCCCTGGAATATATAATCTGAAATTTGCTTGAGAAAATTGGAGAAGTTTCACATAGGAACAAATTTGAAAGACTCTAGTGTAAAAGCTTGAATAAGGAATTTTTTGTGGAATGGTCCATAGTCCAATAGATGAGAAATTGACTTTAATGTTTGATTTGCAAATTAACAATATATACGTACCATTCATGAGATTTTGAAAGTATAATCATCTCATAATGATGTTTACTTTTTCTTGATAAAGTGTAACATAATAACAAACATTACCAAGATATTCAAGATTTTGGAGAATTTTGCTACTTCTTATGTGAGACACTAAATTTTTCAGTACCTATTCCCAAATGTTATTATGTTAGGGAGAAGATTGTATGAACAACCATAATTAAGCCTCCTAGGCAGTAGGCTAGTCCACATCAATCCCGAAATATTCAACTTAAGTTCTTAAGAAATGTTCAATGTGGCTACTACGATTATGTAAATAGACCTCTAGAATGCTTCAATTAAATGCAATATGAGCCATATCCAGTTAAGCTCTTGGGATATAAAGAAGGATAGCAACACGAAAAATATAACACCACCAAGATCCTGAATCATATTCATCTCAAGCTCTTCTTATGAAAAGGAAGAATAATGCTACATAGAATGATCACAATATCACATGCCATAAACCAATTTTTTTCGATTAAGAATCTAAACTAATCTCAGCCCTCATCTAGCTAACTATACACTTCTTATTAGAACTTTTGGATTCCTTATACTGCAAACATGTCATCCGCATTTTGCAGTCTTATTTCCTCATAACATCAATGCATTATAAAGATAAATAAAAACCTCAAATAAAAACCTATAGAGAAAAGCAGACCTGAAATTTTACTCATTAGACCATGAGACTTCTTCAGAACACTCACAATCTCCTTTAGCATTGGCTGCTATCACCAAATCCCGAATGTCCTCCACTTTGAACAACGCCGGTACTCCAAAACAAGCAACAAACAACAAAAGCCCACGCGCATCAATCTGACTAGCCTTAGCAACTCCCCCTTCAGATATCAGTCTCTTCCTCCAAGCTATGGCGGCATTATTCGCCTCCTCCTTCACAGCCTTTTCGATATTAAACGCTCCACTACTATCTTTTTCATGATCATCCATCCCAATCATCAATAAAAAGCACTCCAATATCAGAATCGAAGCCTCACGAGCCGGAATCATAGGGGAGTTCCTACTAAACGCCTTGCTCCCCTGCAAAAAGAACTTCCCCAAACACTCCAAAACCAGCTTTGGAGGATCTGGCGCCTCTCTCAACGTCTTGGGCACTTGTTCTCGGAGCATTTTGACATTTGAAAGGTGAGTGGATAAGTACCTCCGCACCCCTCGGCTGCACATCGTCTTACAGAGGTCCACGAACAGCGGCTCAGGGGTATTCTGGTCATCATCCTCTTGCTTGTTTCTGGTAACTCGCTATCATCGTTCAGGTGTTTCATGATTCGGCGACGAAACCGACGCCGTTGGCTGAGTAATTTGGGGATTTTCGGAGGGCAATTTCGCCAGAATAGCCGTTTTCACGGAATCGAGCTGAATTCGGAGGTTGTCGTAGCATTGCTGGAAGGCGTTGATTGCATCGAGAACGTCTTTGAAATCGGTTGCGGAATTGAAAAAATGCAGGAGCGATGGCGGAAGGGTTTCTAGTATTTGGGACTGTAGGGGAGGAGGGAGATTGATGGCTGATTGACGGCGGGTGTGAGGTCCTCGGATTCTGGTGGCGGCGGAGATACGGCGGCGGCCTCCGCCGTGAGAGGCGGTGGTGTAAGGGCTCCATCGGTGGTCGCCATTGGGATTCAAAGGCGGATGGGAAAATATGGGGATTTTCGTTGAAAAGAAAAATAATAAAACCCTAATTTGATTGTAATTTACAAAATTTTCTCACCACATCCCCATAATCTTTTAATGATAAAACTTGTACTAATAGACTTTTGTTAATATATATGAGATCTGTCACCTATTTTCGTAAAATGAGTTTTTTTTTTTTTTTTTTTTGAAAGCTCGTAAAATGAGTTAGAGTTATGATGATCAAATTCATACAATATTTTTTGACAATTTTTTAAATATATAATTATGAGTATATACTAATAAGTTACTATTTAATAACTAATTTATTTATTAATTCATCTATTTGTATTAAAACTCCATATTTTATTAATAATATGAAATTAATGATATTAACAAGTTCATATTTTTTAATTTAATTATAATAATTGTTTCTAATTAATTATATGAAGTTTATACTTTCAAAAATATAATTTTGTATTTAATATTTTTAATGAATGTTCATATATATCTCTTATACTTCTTTTTTGACAGGATATATATCTTTTATACTTAATACTATATATATGTACATTATATGAAGTTTATACTTTCAAAAATATAATTTTGTATTTAATATTTGAATGAATGTGCATATATATCTCTTATACTTATATACGTACATATATCTAATACTTCTATTATATAAACTTATAAACAAATATATATATATATATATATATGTACTTATTCAAATAAATATTAAATTTGGTTAATACGTAGTTGGAGAAAGATTAATGCCCAAATGTGTACATGAATTAACTCCATATAATTTTTTAATCTTTTAACTTCACAAGTAAGAGTGGACATCCTAATTCCTATATACTAGGTCCATCTTGAAACTCAGGTGCCCTCATAATTATTAGTATAAATAATTTATAATATTGTATTGCCGTTTTCACAGAAGAAAATTAATGAAGGCTCTTTTGACTTAGTACTACCCTCAAATAAGAATTGAGTTAACAAATTTGTATTCTTATTTTTTATTTTACTACACATATAAGATTTTACGACACATATATAAATAAGACATAATTGAACTATCAACTTTTATTTCAAAACTCTTAAATTACTTTTTATTTAAAAAAAACCCTTAAATTATTGACTTTTATTTTAAAAGTTCCTTAATTTTTTTTTAAAAAAACCCTTAAACTATATAATTTTTATTTTATAAGACCTTTTTTCAGTTTGTTAAAAATATTTTTTTTAATTTTGGGGATTAATTTGAAAATAATAGCATTGAAATTGAGCAGATGTGTCATATTTTAACGGAAAATATTAAGTTAGTTTTAAAAATATAGTTCAAGAGCCTTTCGAAATAAAAATTAATAATTTAAGAATTTTTTAAAATAAATAATAATTTAAGAATTTTTCGAAATAAAAGAATTCAAAGGTCATTGAATGCATTATGCTTATAAACCAAGTTGGAGAAATTGTATGTGTTCTTTTGATAGGATTTTTTTTTTCAGTTTGATAGGGTTTTTTTTTTTTTAAGGCCCACATTCCGACAATTAGGCCTTGGAGCAACTATTATGGGCTCAGTTGATGGGATTTTTTTTTTTCTAACAAGCCCAGGATTATATGAATTTAAGCTTTCTTTTTTCTTTTCGAATTTCTGAACATCTAGGTCGAATTTGGGTTATCATATACTTCTCCTATATCAGTAAAATTTCTATAAATTAATAACTTTGGAATCATGAAATTTTATTAATTTAGAGAGATATTAATATGCCAATAAATTAATATTTTATTAATTAAAAGAGAGACTTTTTAAATTTAACAACTTTAGTACATATGTATTAAAATAAATGAATTTATATATGTTTCATTAATTATATTCATGCATCAACCAATTATCCGCTTGGACAACCAATGTTTCTCAAGTGTCAATAGCAAATTGTTTTCAACACTGTAAAATCCGTTCAAATGAAGAAATCTCAAGCGATTCAAGTGAGACAAACTTTGAAGAAAGCCTACATGAGCTTGAGAATATGGTCAAGGATGTTGGTTATCGCAATGAAATGGACGTCAACAAATTGGTGGACTATCCGGGTGAAAATGATGAATGTTCAATGGTTCAAAGTTTAGAGAAAATTGTTGATGATATTATTGAAGATCCTACTAATGATGAAACTGAAGATGATTCAATATCGTTGGAATCAGTCACGAGAAAGGAGGCTTTGAGCGTGACAAATACTCTTCACAATTTTTTGTTGCAGCTAGAGAACTCGACACCGGAGCTCTTGACTGCAATTAAAAAAGTTAGGGATGAAATCCAATTAGATTTAAATTTCAAGAAAAATCAAGTAACAATAGATTCATATTTTAACAAATTACCATAATATTTATAATTGTAATATTTATGAATTATTAATTTAGAGTTTTAATGAGACCTAATATTTATAAAGGGATTTTTCGAAAAATTATTATCTTATTATCTTATCGAACTTGATGATATTTTACAAAGGCCCAAGTCGGGACCGGAAGATTTTATTATTTTAGAGAGTTTATTAATTTAGAGAGGTTTTACTGTACTAAAGGCGAATGACTTTGTTTCAAATCTCTGCCTTTATGTAAGAAATTATTTATAGTATTATTATTAGTTTTTTAATTTTTTAATTCAATCATTCATTATTTAATTTTGATATTTACTTTCCATTTATCTCTTATCTATTAATTATGAATAACCCTCTATTTATGTGGTTGCTATATTTAAAATACTTCATTTTCAAAACATTCACATTAATTTATATTAAAAATATACTCCATAATTTATAAATTTATACTCTCTTTTATTCTTTTTAAATATCACTAGCATGTAACCTGACGTACTACGTCTACACGAGATTGAAAATAATTTTTATATCATTAATTTTAAATTAAATACTTCAAATATTTAATTAGTTTGATTAATTCAATTATAAACGTAATTTTTTTTTTCAAATATTATATATGTATATTTTCATTCATTTCTCATTTTAAATTACTCCATCTCATTCTTCTTAATGTCATTTTAGTCTTTTAGAATATTTATATAATAAATGTGGTTATGATATTTTCTCTTCTCATTATATCACATATACTCATAATAATTAATTTTTATGATCATTCAAATTTTCTTAGCCAATATTAACCTTAATTTTTTTATAATTAAATATTTATAACAATAAATACTACTGGTTGAAAAAATTATTCACAAAACATATTTATAGAAAAAATTTAAAAATGTAATAATCATTAAAGGTATATATGAGATAATGATGAGTAAAAATGTCAAAATGACATGTATTATGTAAATAATATATAAGACTTAAATGAGTATGATATCATTTTTAGTGGGAGCAAGTAATTAGAATAAGAAATGAATGAAAATATACACAAATAATATTAAAATATAAAAATTATACCGGTAATTAAATTTATTAAATTAAATATTTAAAATATTTCAATTAAATTAATAAAAAATATTTTAAATTCCACGTAATACGTGGGGTTACGTATTAGTTTTAGTTGTTTTCCAATCAAACTTGGAGTAACAACTTTTAATGAAATAATTAATACTCCCTCCGTCCACCAATCTTATATTTGATGCTTTTAGTACAAATTTTAAGAAAAAAAATAGATAAAGTAGATAAAATAATAGTATTATAGTTTATTGTGAGATTATTTATTAATAAAGTGGTTGGTTGTGAGTGAAAGTACAATGACATTTGAAGTAATTAAATGATGGTTGGAGGATAAAAATAAAGTGATTTTTTCCATAAATGAAGCGTGCATAAGATTAGTGGACGGACAAATAAAACAAATGTGCATAAGATTGGTGTATGGAGGGAGTATTATTTAAAAATATCAACAAAATGCAATTTAGATGCACAATAAAATATTTTACCTCTAAAAATACATTTGGTTAATTGTTTCTAGAATAATGTACGTACCCCTTATAGAAAGAATAGTAAAGATGGAGCATCATAGAATAGTTTCGTATAATTTTACGTCCACCTGAACACTGGGCTCCTCAATTGAGTGAGAGACTAATGTTCGATTCCCTTTGAGAACGAATTGGAGTATGAGAGTTATAAGGTGACTTGGTGAATTTGTGGAGTGTTTGGGTGTTTGGTGTACTAACTATTAACAACTAACTTTGTTCGATAAAAAAAAAATTCATATAATTTTACGATAATGTAGAGAACTATTAAAGATTATAGTGGATTCCTTTTAATCATTGGTTCGAGAAGTTCTGCACCTTTCTTCACCACCAATTAAGGGTGACTTGGTATAAAAAGGAGAACTGGTGTTTGTTTTCATTAATTTTTTTTTTTTTACTATTTATTCACTTCTTAAATTGCACAACGTTGTGTTGAAAAATTATTCTTCTAGATACAATTTTGGGGCCACGCCCACTTTATATGCTTAGGTCTATGACCCTAATTACATTTTAATAATTTTGAAAATTTAATTTTGGTAAATTATGATAACAAGGTTGAACAAATGAATCTTGAATCTGTGCTATTAATTAATCGAGTTAGATTTCGAATTTCATATGAGGATTGATTTGAGTTTCCGATTGAAATTCAAAAATTACATCAAACGTATAGTATTATATACCAAGTTATATCGGATTTGGAATGTAAAGCAATACCATGAATAAAAAGTTTTGAATAAAAAAAAATGACGCAATTATTAATAAGAGTGCTTATTATAAATACATTTACTCTACAAAATGATGTAAATTTTTTTTTTTTTTATAAATACATAAAGGCAACAATAGCTATCCAAAGCGAGTTATCTATTGTATTGAGCAGAGGTGCTCATGGTTTCGGAACCGCCGGTTCCGGTTCCGAACCGGCGGTTCCAAAATTCTGGGAGGGGGAACCGGAACCGAACCGTGGCCAAGGCGGTTTCGGTTCGGTTCTCGAACCGGTGGTTCCGGTTCCGAACCGCCGGTTCGGCCGGTTTTATTTTTTTTTTCTTTTTTTTTCATATATTTTTTTGTGTTTCTTAGTTTTTTGGATCTAAAATTTTAAGAAATGTATAGACAGATCATGAAATTGGATATTGTTATTGTTAATATGAGAATTTAAATTGAAGATTACATTAATAATTAAACTATTATAAATTAGTAGCTATTACAAAGTAATTGAACTATTACAAAATAGTAATTCCAACTTAAAATAAGCTAGTAATCTACTATTACAAATTAATTGAACTATTACAAATTTACAAATTACAAAGTGAACTATATCGAATTAGTAATTACAATTACAACATAAAATTTTAAACTTTACAAAATAAATTTGGGGGGGGGGGATTTAAAGAAATTGGACTTGAGCTTAAATTTAATAAATAAACTTAGAAATTCTAAGTTTGAAACTTAAAATTAAGTTGCCAACGTATCCAAATAGGAATCAAAGTCCACGTAATTCTCTTACCTCAAACTTACCTCGTTCATTTGGATCGATTCGATTCTTCATGCATCACTTCCGGTGGTAGTTTCTTCGGAGCTATCTTGATCATCATTATCAATTAATTCTTGACTTCTCTTTCGGCTCTTACCCAATCATCAAGCAAGCATTGGTTTTCCACGTTTTCAACGGTCATATTCGATCTCGTTGCATCCAAAGTGTAGCCTCCCAAACTAAAAGCTTGTTCAACGGCAACGGTTGAGGCGGGAGATGCAAAAATTTCTCTTGCTAGCATTGACAATATTGGATATATATTTTTCATCCTCGACCACCACTTTAGTATATTAAAAGTAGTATTGTCTTCATCTTCATCAAGCCGAATAAATGTAGAGGATAAATAATGATCAAGTTCGTAATAAGGGTTAGAAGTAGACCTTGAACGTTTTTGAGAACGTTCATCATAAAAACCCGTTAATATATCTTCATCTTGACTCATAGAAGAGCCACCATCAAAATTTGCTTCAAAACCGGGACCATTATATTCTCTAAATAAAGACATTAAAGTACCTTAATCCGATTACCAATCTCTTCCGGATTAGGATATACATCATCTTCACCCATGACCATATGTCTATTAGGAAATAAATAATTATAATACATATTTAACATCATTATTAATCCATCCAATCTTACTCTAGGATCAAACACTTTAGCAACCAAGAATAGATCGGGAATATTTGTAAAATATTTTTTCCATTTTTGCATCATAGAGAAAGTAGCACCACTTAATAAAGGATTTGTAATATTTTCATTTAACACATGAGCAACTTTAATACAATAATCAAGCGCTAAATTACTAGTAGGATAATAAACACCGGATAACACTTTTGTGGAATCATTAAAAATTCCCAAAATTTTACACAAAGAAGTGCATGAATCCCAATATTGAGGATATAAACGAATACCACAATTTTCTTGAGTAAAAAATGTACATAAAGCGTCTTTATAATCCATAGACTCCTTTAACAATTTATACGTGGAATTTCAATGAGTTGACACATCAAGAGAAATTTTTTTGGGGTGCATATTGTATGTTCTACAAAAAACTTTCCATTTTTTCAACAATTTTGAATGTCTCGACATATAATAAATAGCGGATCTAATAGGACAAACTTGTTCTTTCAAAGCATCTAAACCATCTTGAACACATAAATTTAAAATATGACACATACATTTAACATGAAAAAAATTTCCACCAAGATATGGTTGACAAATATTTGTAAGATCTTCAATAGTAGCCGTATTTGCACTAGCATTATCAAAACCAATAGAAAATATTTTTTTAGTAAGAGCATACTCATTTAAAATATCATGCAATTTATCTCTAATATTAACGACATTGTGTTCCGTAACAAAATCTCTATAAGCAATCAATCTTTTGTTAAGAGTCCACGAATCATCAATCCAAGTGCATGTAACTCCTATGCTTTTGAAAATTATCACTCCAAATATCCTCACATATACAAACTTTAACATTTAAATCGGCAAATAGATTAATCAAAACATATTTATACTCATAAACAACTTTAGCAACATCACGAGTAGTAGTATGACGTGAAACTTTTTTTGCCGCGGGTTGAAGACCAAGGTTAACAAAATCATTCCAAAATGGACTATTAGCAAATTGAAAAGGAAGGTGTTGTGTGCACACAAATTTAGCTAACAATTTTCTATATTTCATTTAATCAAATGTAGATAGAGAAGTGGGGTTACTTACCTCGCCTTGAACTCCACCACCGCCAATTGGGGTTGGCGTAAATCCAATGAAGTTGTGCTTGGTTTGAACTAATTCCAACTCTATCCGGGTGAATTTTTTTCAAATGCTTCTCGAATGTCCCATATCCCCCTCCTTTGACAAAAGAATATATTTTCTCACAATAGTTGCAATGAACTTTAATAGTACCATCCTCGTTGATCACTTTATTAAAGTGACGTGCAAAAATATCCGACTTAAGTTGAGCTCGACTTGGAGTTGGGGTTGGAGTTGGCTCGGCATTGGAGTCGGTTGGGTGGTTTTGACTTTCTTGAGTAGGACTTTGTGGACCTCGTGGTATAGCATCATCTTTAAGAGGATTCTCATAACCGGAACCAAGTGTGGTCTCAATATCATCTAAACTCCACTCGATCGGTGCCGGTGGCGGTGGTTGTGGAAGACGAACGAAAGAGGTGGAAGAAGCTTTGCCTTTACCCTTACCCTTGCTTAAATGACTTGCCATAATATGTATGTAAGTGTATATGTAAATAATATATAGTGTAGTGTAATATACTAATATGTAGTATAGTAGTATAGTGTAATATATAGTGTATATAATATATAGTGTAGTATAATATGTAGTGTAGTATGATATATAGTTTAGTGTAATATACTAATATATAAATTATAGTGTAGTGTAGTGTATGTAATATGTAAGTAATGTAAATAATATGTAAATAATAAACTTTGAGAATTGAGTGAGAGTTGAGAGAGATGAGAAGAAAGTAATGTGTTGAATCACTTTGGGGTGAATTTTGGAGTGGAATGAGGTGATATTTATAGATGAAATCTTGATATAAAAAAAAAAAGGTTCGAAAACCGCCGGTTCGAACCGGAACCGGCGGTTCCACGGTTCGATCCGGCGGTTCCTGTAACGGCTCTTTAATCTCAGCCGTTGGATCTCAACGGCTCTTTAATCTGGGCCGTTGGATCTCAACGGCTAGAATTTTCAAAATTGGAGGCGGTTCCGGTTTGGAACTGGCGGTTCGGTTCGAACCGGCGGTTTTCGATTCTGATTTTGCTAGAATCGAACCGAAACAAGGGGGTTTTATGGTTTTGCCGGTTCCGAATCGAAACAAAAACCGCGGAACCGACGGTTCCAAAACCGGCGGTTCCGGTTCGGTTTGAGCATGCCTAGTATTGAGTAGTTACTGTTGACTCGCTTTTTGGTGCAACCCTATATTATACTTGCTAATTGGCGCGTGAAGAGTAATGGTCTGTTAGTATAACTTTGCCGATTTTATAATTTTGTTTTTATTAATTCAAAAAAGCATGCATCGTTTTTTTAATATGAAAATATTATCTTTGCAGTTTTCTGGTGCAACCGTGTGTTATATTTGCTGATTTGCGCGTGAAGAGTAATGGTCTGTTAGTATAACTTTGCTGATTTTATAATTTTTTTTTTACTGTAATTCTACTTGGGCAGATTCTGCCTAGGCCGAAAGTGGTATTTTAGATATTACAAATTTAATTGGTATTTTAAATGACTATTATGCCCTTCAATTATGAGTCATCATTTATTCATTATATCTCTCTCCATTAATTATTTTTCGAGTTCTAACCAATTTAATTTAATTTGTTCTCGGCGAAAATGGTTGTTTCCAGATGCCGATTCAAGTTACTGGGTTTTAAAAGGTTTTTGATTTTCTCGTAGCATATCTCTCCCGGCGTAGCTCTGTCAGAAGTCATCGGCATTCGACGTTTAGTCTGTTCTTTCAGTCATTAGCAGCGACATTTCAATAACCAACGCCAGCCACCGTCATCCCCTGTTTTAAATTCGATAACTACTCCAAAAAGAATCTCAATTCTGATTTCATTTACTACTCGGTCGTAAATTGTGATTTTAAAATTTGAGTATTTTTGTGTGGTCAAGAATTCATACCGGGTGATTCGAAGCCATTCTGTTAGGATGTTTTTCAGATACGGGATGTTAATTCTTTTTTTTTTTTTAATTGAATCTGCATCAGATGAAAATAAATAATGATAAGATTGAAGGCAAACTAGATGAATAATAGTATAATTTATTTTGTAGATGCAAATTGCTTGGGGTGGGCGATGGAACTGAAAAGTGGGAAGCCAATAAGGCGGAGAACTTGCAGGGGTGGAAGTTATCCTGCACTCCCATTTTAGTTTTTGTTTTTTATTTATCAGATACTACATATTCTAAGATCTTATTTTTTTATTATCAAATATATTTAATTATCTTTACTTTTGTATTTTATTATTATTTAATTAAATTTGGTATTTATTTATTTATTTTAAATTGTACTTGTTATTATTTTAATTTTTTGATTCTTGTAGTTAATATTTTTTAATTATATTTGATAATTTTTTATTGTTTTCAGATTATATATAATTTACTATTTAACTTGAAAAAATTATCCAGATCTTATATAATTAATTTATCCAGAAAAGTGCAAATTTCATAAGAAAATAATTGAGCAAGAAAAAAAAATCAAAAGAAAATTAATTAGATTTTAATAGGGTTCATTAAGTCTAATGTGTTAATGTTAATTTAACTCCGAAAAATGTGAAAAATTATTTCTGTAATCGAGGGAAAAATGGGGATTAACAGGATGGAGAAGAAAATGACGCTCTATTAGCCAAATGACCCAAATCTTATTAAGGATAAAAGTGTAATTTAATATTATAAATACATTAATAATTAATTTTTTAAAATTCTGCCTAGGCAGAATCTGTCCATTTAGCACGTCTCATTCTTGGTAGGCTTCTCTGCCTAGACAGGAAGGGCTAATTTTGTAATTACAAATGTTAAAAAATGTTATAAATTACTAATTTAACCTTAATGGAAAAAAACTACCTAAACCAATTCATGAATTTTTAGGATTGAAACCGAGCCGCCCCTCTCCACTTTTTTATGTTTGTCATTTCCAATGTGTCATTACTTCTCAACCCGTCCTTCCCCAATCCCCACTTTGTCTCCTTCCTTTCTTTGAGATACATTTTCTTCCCTTTCATCTTCTTCAGTACTCTTACTGGTTGCAAATTAGGAATTAATAATTTTTTTTGGAGTTTGAACAATTCAAACAAAAACTGCACGCATATGTATATATATTTGTTTATTTGATCTTACTTGTAAGTTCTTAGAAAATTCTTGCTGAATTTAGTTCTAGTTGAGTCAATCCGAATTTGAATGAAAAATGTTTGGTGATATATATAATATTTGTTCCTATAATTGAGCCAATTTGTTATTTTGTTATTTGATTTTAAAATTCTAAAAGCGCGCGTGACTACAATCTTTATCTTAAAAAAAAAAAAAATGGCTTGTAATTTAAAAAATTTCTGATGTGGTTGTTGATTCTAAATGATTTTATATTAGTTTAAATTTGATTTTAAAATATTTTTGAGAGCTTGTGCCTATAGTTATTCTAGAGCTTCTAAGTCTTTCAAAAAATAAAAATATTATACAGCTTTTATTTTTAAAATGTTTCTCGAATATATAATTTGTTTTTCAAAAAAATGAATAAAAAAGTTATATTTTCGAATATATAACAATTCAAACAATTTCAAAACTTTTTTTCGAATATATAGTTAATAAAATGCAACTATAATAAGTTATTTTTCAAAAAATTAAGAAATATATTTAATAATACAGTGAAGCTATTTACCTAAAAGTGAAATGATATTTTACACGGAGTGTTGAAATCGTAATTTTTTTTTCACATAGCACTTCAATATAAGATTATTAAGAATAAATTGGTGATATTTGAAAAAAAAAATTAATTTGGGTTGGTAGTGTGGATTGTGGAACCTGTGGTTTCCAAGTTAAGTTTATTTTCCCGAAAGTGAACGGATACTCTAGAATGAGCATGGAGATCGCAAACTTTGAATTACCACTTCAATATAAGTTATTGAGAATAAATTTGTGATATTTGGAAAATAAATTTCTCAATTTGGATTGGTACATAGTATGGAATCGGAGGTTTCCCGGATATGGCTATTTATCCGAAAGTGAACCGGCAATCTTCACGGAGAGTGGAGAACATAAAGTTTGAATTTTCTTTTCACGTGCCACTTAAATATTAAATATTGAGCGTGAATTTGTGATATTTGGAAAGGAAAATATTCTATTTGAATTGGTGGTGTGGAACCGGTGGTTTCCCGATTAGGTTCATTACCTGAAAGTGAACCGATTTTGTAGACGAATCGTGAAGACATTAAAGTTTGAATTTTATTTTTGCGTACCACTTTAATATAATATTATTGAGGGTAAATTGGTGATACTTGAAAAAAAAACATTCGATTTGAGTTGGTGATAATGGAATTGGAGGTTTCCCAGATAGGGTTATTTATCCGAAAGTGAACCGACACTCTTCACGAAAAGTGGAGAACGTAAAGTTTGAATTTTCTTTTCACGTGCCACTTAAATATTAAATATTGAGTGTGGATTGGTGATATTTGGAAAGGAAAATATTCTATTTGAATTGGTGGTGTGGAACCGGTGGTTTCCTAATTAGGTTCATTACCTGAAAGTGAACCGATTTTCTAGACGAGGCTTGAAGACAGTAAAGTTTGAATTTTATTTCCGCGTACCACTTTAATATAATATCATTGAGGGTAAATTGGTGATATTTAAAAAAATAAAAAAAACATTTGATTTGAGTTGGTGATATGGAATCAGTGCTTTCCCGATTGTGATTATTTATCTGTAAATAAACCGATACTCTAGACTGAGCGTGAAAATCGTAAAATTTGAATTTTATTTTCATGTACCATTTCAATATAAAATTATTAAAGATAAAATGGTGATATTTGAGAAAGTAAACATTTGATTAAAAGTGAACCAATAATGTAGACCGAACCTAGCAAATCTCATATTTTACAAAGCTTATATAACTCCTCAAATATTTTTTTAATCAAATCTCTTAATAATTATTTATTCCATATAAATTAGCAAATTTTCCGGTTTAATTTGTATTCGTGTTTATAGCAATTTTAATGGGTCATGCAGTTTTACTATATTAAGCGAATATATTTTTTTCGACCAAATTTTCGTAATATATTAATTCCAAGTAATTTTGAACTATATTTTAATTTGGAACCAAGTCTCGTATATTTTAATCACTTTAAATCACTTTAATTTGGAGGGTAGGTCTTATGTGCACCTGGTGCATCGTGCACTTTATAATATATTCTATAACCATGTAACTTGTTGCACTTGCATAGTTTTAAAATACACTGGTGCACTTATTGCATACAAGACTTGGCCTAATTTAAAATTATATTTTTAATTTTACTTTTATTTTCTTTTAATACATTTAAATTCAAGATATATATTGTAATTTAATTTTGAACTATATTTAAAATTTTCGAATTTTCTTTTAATAATTTGGAACTATAAATTCTTGATCATTATTTTCAATGGGGTTTCCTTCTTTTTTTCCTCACCTTCTGCAATGCCAAAATGACGAGAACTGTTTAGTGTGGATTAACTCAAGAATGTGAAAAAAAAAATATCTCGAAATCAGCAAAAATAGTAAAAAAGCGGGATTAGAAGGGGAGGAACCCGAGGAGGGAAAAATGGGCGCCGTCTTTCACATGCAATAAAGCCAGATTAAGATTAGGGCTAGAATAGTCATTTATTATTATTAATATTAATATTAATTAATTTTTTATGAATTTTGTCCTGACAGAATCTGCCCAAATAGCACTGCCTTTTTTTTTATTAATTCAAAAAAAAAATGCATCGTATTTTTAATATGAAAATATTATCTTTTGCAGTTTTTTGGTGCAATCATGTATTATATTAGAAAATTTGCGCGTGAAGAGTAATGACCTGTTAGTATTACTTTGCTGATTTTATAGTTTTTTTTATTAATTTTTCGAAAAGGCCTGCATCATGCCTCGTTTTTCTAATATGAAAAAGCAGTATGCTCCTGAAAATGCATTAGTAACCACTTAAATTAAAAAAATTACTCACCTTTTTTCAAAAGTTAAAAAAACAAATATGTAAATTAATGGCAAAAGGTTCACGTAGTTTCGTTAAATCTACATTGTTTCTCTTGCAAAAAAAAAAGGTAAAGATAAATCGTCTCACATATATAATGTTCGTCTCTTTTTTTTTTTTTTTTTTGAAAGTAAGAAAAATTAGATGCACGATGTGCATCTGTTGAGCAGGCCAACCACAGAAGACGGCGGCTCCACCCAACAAGATGGACTACTAAAATTTCGCGAAGTTCTAGCAAGATTATGAGCCAAAGTATTGACATCTCTACAAACCCATGAGACACTAAAAGAAGGGTTGCCACACAAAATATTTATGCCTGCACGAACATAGTCTTCAAAAGTTGTATCACCATGATCATGCCGCATATACGCGTCAACAACTCTCCGAGAATCCATTTCAACAACAGCTCGACTAAACCCCATATTTTCCATCCACTTAAGTGCTTCCAACTCCCCGCAAGCTTCTCCCTCATCGACGCTCATAAGACCAGGGTAGATAACAGTTCTGCACGCTATAAAGCTTCCTCCGTCGTCTCTCACCACCATTCCCATGCCAGTTTCAATAGAGTCCTCAAAGAAACCTGCATCTACATTAACTTTTATATAATCATGGTTTGGGGCATGCCACAGCCTACACGGCTTTATCTTCTACATACGTTCCGGAACACGGTGTTGGGGAATTAATTGTCCAGATCTATTCGGGATGAATATTTAAATACAAATATAATTCTAACAATTATTACTAGCATGAATTAATCCTATATTAATTAAAATAATAATTCAACGACAAATAATGCATATAAACAGTTCACATAAATCCTACGCATGCGGAATTACTACGGGTTTACGTGAACTAATCTCTCGGAGTGACAACCATTGAGAAGATGGATCCCGTTCACACGAACACACCAAAAGACCTTCTCAAGTATTCCCTTATCCTTGTTCAACAATCCGGTGGTAGGAACTCGCGAACAATTTAACAAAAAGAAAAAATAAAATTATGTTGCACCACCTTTGTGGATTTCTAATTTTTCCAACACATGAAATTGCCTTGAGGATGAAACATTCATTCTCTATTTATAGATATAGGGGTGGTCGAAATTTTTGTGTGAAAATAAGATGAGAAAATATTTTCCTTGATCTCCAAGAAATCTTGAATATATCCCATATATTCTTTTCTCCATAATTAAATATTTCCACAAAATCCCACCTCTTAATATTATGGTATATTTCGAAAATAATAAGGAGTAGGAATCCAAGACTTGGATCTTCTTGAATTTATGAGATATTCTTGTATTCCAAGAATACATATCTTCCATAATATCTTTTCAAGAAAATCAAGAAAATATTTCCTTCCCTTATTTAATCCAAATTTCGAAATTCACTTAATAAATAACCAAGTGGGAGATTTCTTGAATTTAATGAGATAACGTTGTATTCCAAGAATACTTATCTTCATTCCATAACAAAATTCAAAGAAAATCTTTCTCCCATTTTATTTATTAATTTCAAAAAATTTAGAAAAAATTAGGCAACAATAATTTATTTTATTTTAAACACATTTTTCAGTTATTGGACTTTATCTTTGGGCTACTTGAGGGGCCTTTAGGAGAATTAAGATTGGACATTCTAATGTACTTTGAATATCTAATATTGAGCCACAATATTATTCAAACCCATAAATATTAATTAATCCCACTACATAATTAATATTGCACTATCCATCTTAACCCATATTACTGTTAATATGTCTACTGGTCATTATTTCCCGTGTTTAAGATTATCCAGCCCATTAATTAATTGAAGCCACTGAAACAACTTTCCTTTAATTAATATTTTTTGTCCTTGTTCAAGGAACGGTTCAACATTATTATCCATACCGAAAACTAATTCCAATTGCAAGATTTGGTAAGATAAATCTTATGAACCTCCCAAGGGGCAAATCAAACAAGCGTGATACTTTTTGACTTTGAAAATTTTTTCAGATTAAATCTTAGCAATCGATGTGACCCGATAATATTGCCCAAGATATAAAGTATTGAATCTCATTGATTCTCTACCCGTCATAAGTCAAATCAATAATTACTAGCCACACACGATCCTATTTAAGGGATCTAAGATTAAGAAATAACGAACCATTGAGGTCTAATTCTTCCTAATTCAAAGGTCAAGAATTTATCCTCCTCAGAGGTCCTATTCAATTACATCACCATGCACTAGTGTAATCTCTTGGTCAAGACAAGCCAATCTGAGCCTTACACTTCAACCTTTCACGATGGATTGTTCACTTCCATCTAGGTCGTGAACAGCGTACTTTTAGGTACAAGGGACTGTTAATTTAATCTTCTGTGATCTGGTATCACTAAATTAACTACAATGTAACACGTACTGTTTATTGAACAATTATGCAGTAAATATATGTAACATTCAATGATATTTAAAGCATTAGTGATAAATAATGTATTTCAGTAAATAAGACAGAAATTCAGTTTGGTTATACAAAGTAAAAACATACTTTCCAGTATAACCCCAACACACGGACCTCCTTCCACTCCCTTAAAAAAATAGCGGAATTAATCGTACTCGAAGGTGAGGAAGCAACATTGTTCCAAACTAGGGCATTTCGTGATCGCCAGACCGCCCACAACAACATCATGGCCTTTTCCATTTCATCCTTCTCCAAAATAGAAACTAGTCGAAGTTAGAGCTCATCCACTGAATCAACCTCGTAGCAAAGGGTGTCAACTTTATGCCATAATTGTACCTCTTCCCAACAACCCCGAGCAAACTCACAATCAACGAAAAGATGCCAGACCGACTCACTCATCTGATTGCACATCGGACAAAGATTGGATATACCCCTATACCAACCTACTAGACGTGCTCTGACCGCTAACCAACCCTTACACAATCTCCAAAAGAAAACCCGAGTTTTCGGTGGCACTTTTACACGCCAAATCTCCTTCCATGGAGAGTTAGTACTATACACGTGAATGTTATCAATGATTCGTAACACAAGGTGATAAGCGGATTTCACCGTATAACATCCTCTCGAGTCAAAATGTCATATTAATTTATCTCGTGTCTCACTGGAGCTGGAGTCGTGCATAGAATCTTTGCACTATCTATATCATTAAAAGCTTTCACAATTAAGTTGTAATCCCACTGTCGAGTTCCAGGGATAAAAAGATCCTGACAACTATATCATCAAATGTGGGGATTACTGGGGTTGATATATTGAAACCACAGTCACTATCCAACCAAGGAGCGCCCCAAATACGAACCAAACTCCCCTCTCCAACCTTCCACCGGATACCCTTTCGATCAAGACCAAGTGTCGTGTGAATACCTCGCCACGTAAAGCTAGGATTATTTCCCAAACCCGCCTCCAAAACATTTGAATTCGTATAGTACCGTGCTTTAAGAACTCGACTAACAAGTGAAGTCGGGTTCATGTGGAGCCTCCATACAAGTTTACCCAACATGGCGATATTAAACATATGGAGGTTGCGAAAACCCATTCCCCCATCATTTTTATGTTTGCAAAGCGCCTCCCAAGTCGCCCACTTGACCCCCTTCTTAGGGTCCGGGCCATGTCCCCACCAAAAAGCATTCAACATCCTATAAAGTTCATCAATAAGGGTGGGAGAAATAAAAAAGTACTCATACAGTGTGTCGGGATCGATTGTGCTGCAGCCTTGATTAAAATCTCCTTGCCAGCTTTCGTCTCTTATATGTAGGAAAAAAATGCGAAAATTGAAATCTGTAATATTGGCTACAGTTACAAAACAAAATTATGTAATTGTTAGTGTGGATCTTCAAAATAGAAGAATGAAGAACCTGATCATAGCTATTATTATTCAAGTGTGTGTTAATAACCGATGGTCTCCATCTTCTATCCTTGCCACATTTCTGGAGACACGAATATCTTGACATTTCAATCTCAAAATTAGTCACAATGTAAGGACAATCATGCATTTGCACCACCATCGCTATGAGCCTTTTTTTCATGGCTTCCACCCTTCATATTTTCAAATTCACTTTTAAGTTTTAACAAAGCAAATATATACCAGCACAAAAGAGTCATTCATCTAATGTTGAACAATGGGCCCAAAGACTTGTAGACCCAAACCCACATCTGAAATCCCGAAAATCAATTTATCGGACATCTTTGGCACAAAAAATCGCCTAAGGAAACTTCATAGAAAATAAAAGTGTCAAATTTCATGCAAAGTTCCATAAATTAAAAAGAAAAAATAAAACAAAACATAATGTAACACAAATTTAAATACGAAAAAATCTTTGCAATATGATACACGAATTCTTCAAAAAATATTATAATGCAGTATCGAGCACTTGCATGGCGCGGATGCACGTTAGATGCATGTGGAATTCACATTGGATTTGCCACGTGGAGAAGTGTGCAACAATAAATAAAAAGAAATCATGGGCTTCGCGTATCCTGTTCCAAAGATTTGTGTATCAACTATTTTTTAATGAATTTTTTTTTTTGGAGATTTTTTTGTAATTTTTAAATTTAATTAAAATTACCTAATAAAATAAAAAGTAAAATGTAAAAAAAAAAAATAACACTCCTATGAACTAGGTCTATACATAAACTATATCACTGTTATGTATAAAAATTATCATTGTTGTGCAACAAAATTATCATTGTTTAAAAATTTTATTTACTGATTTTTCGAAACAAAAAATTAATAGTTTAAAGACTTTTTAAACAAAAAATAGTTTATATAAATAAAAATTAATAGTTCAAAGGTCTTTTAATGCATTATGTCAATCTTTTAATGCATTGTGACTTATATTACTAAAGAGTGTGACTTTTTACTATAAAGAGTGTGACTTTTTACTCTAAAGAATATTACTCATAAAAGTGAAGGGTGTGACTTATATTATAGCAGAGAGTATCGTAATGATAACTGAAGAGTGTGAATTATATTACTAAAGAGTATGCCTATAAAAAAAATAGTTTCACTTTGAACAAGTTTCACATCATACCAATTCTTATGCCAAAAATAATATAGAAATCGCATAGTCACTTCTCATCCTATTTCATGTGCTTATTCCGTAATTGCTGCAAATTTCTGCCTATATAAATCTTCTCAAGTGGAATCCAGGTACTAGTATTCAACTATTCATTATTTGGAAATCTGACAAAATCAAATATTCTTTTACTTAATTGGCGGGGGTTAATGATCTCCCATGGATTTGCAATGGCGATTTTAATGATTTGTTTTCCAATGAAGATAAAAGGGGGCGTGTTCCCCATCCTCAATGGCTATTCCGGGATTTTAGAGAGGTAATTTTCGATTGTAATTTATCCGATGTTCCGCTTATAGGATATCGATTTACCTGGTTTCGTGAACGAGGGACTCCTAATGTGATCGAAGAAAGGTTGGATCGGGCTATGGGGAATTTTTGATTGGCATGTTCGTTTTTCAAGGGCTAATTTAAACAATCTGGTCGCTCCTGTTTCTTATCACAATCCGATTCTATTAGACACGGAGCCCATGATTAGACATTATAAACGAAAAGGGTTTCGATTTGAGAACAAATGACTTTTGGAAAAAGATCTCATACAAATTCTAAAACCCATTGGTTGAGAGATGGTGATATGAACACTAGATTTTTTTCACCAGATGGCAATGGCCCGTAAGAAAAAGAAGAGGGTAATTAAATTACTCAATGATGAAGGGGTGTGGGTGGATCACCAGCAGAAGGTAAATGTGAGATAGTAGGGGATTATTTTACTACTTTATTTACCCCTTCGGAAGTTGATCCTGGCAACAATAATTTCCTGGATTCGGTTGTGTGTAGTGTTACATTTGATCAAAATGCTGCTCTTACGAGGGATTTCAAATTTGAGGAATTTTTGAAAGCGGTTAAGCAAATGCACCCGACAAATCTCCCGGTCCAAATGGATTTAATCCCTTTTTTTTTCCAGAAATGTTGGGCAACTTTGGGGCACGATATCTTCCAATATGGTGTGGATTGGCTAACTCGTGGGGTATTATCTTTGCTTGGACGTGAGGAGGCACCATTATTTGCTATGACCTTCGTGGCAAATTTGGAAGGAAAGGAATGCTTTGTTATGGGATAGGTGATGCAACCCGACCATGTTGGTGAGCGATGTTGTGAATACAACACTTCTGGAATGGAAAGAAGCAAAGTTGCCAAGGGCTGTTCGAGAGCCAGTGCGTTCGTGTACTGCATGGCATCCGCCTCCTGTGGGATTGCTCAAAATTAATGTTGATGCAACTTTTTTTTGTGTAATGATCAGGGGGAGTTTGGAGTTTGTAGCGGGACTGATGATCTTGAAAGATGGTTGCTTTAATGTGGAATTGGGGGAAGCGACGGGTTTTTCGGTAGCATAATCGTGGGTGAAGGAAATGAACCTTGTTGATAGTCGTCTTATGTGGAAAACATGATGTGGCTATGTTGACTGACAACTAAACAAGATAAAACTCAACGTGTCGAAAACAGTGTAATGTGGCGAGCATGATGGAATATAAAATGACAACAAGGAATTGGTGACCCAGTTCGTCAGGACTGACTATATCTGGGGGTGTACCAAGCCAGTGTTGTTTTATTAGTGATTTGGGGATGTGGTGAACACAAGTACAATGTGGCGACCACGATTGTATATGTCTGTTACAAAGGCTTCTGGTGAGTAGCTAGCTGGAAAATCCTCTCATAATTTGGCCATCTGGGGGTCTATTTATAGAAGTTTGACAAGCATGTGTTGCCTTGGCAAGCACGAGCTGACGGTTTCTCGTCATGCAAGAGTACACGTAGTGTTGCCACACTTCCTACCACGCTTCCCTGGTTGACATCTGTCTTTGCTTGCTTGTGAAGGCTTTGACTTGTCGCCCAGGTGGTGTTGCTTAGCAGGTGGCTTGGTCTTGTGTTTCGTCTAGTGAGGTGAGCACCCTTACCTTCTGACTGGTTTCATGGTATCTGCCCCGTGTTCGCCAATGTGGTTTGGCAAACACCGGCCTTGCCTTTGCTGGGTCTCCTGGCTTCTCTCCTCGTGCTCGCCATGTGTGTGAGCACGCGCTGTTGTTATGGTTGACTTCGTGGTTGCTTGGATGAACCATCTAACAAGGTGGATAAACGATGAGCCTTCTAGGGCTCTTCGAATGACTGGAGCAAGTTAAGTTCGGACAACTCCTGATTGCTACTGTTTTCACCCCCTGTTCGCCGGCTTTTCTGCTCGGCCCGTGTTTGTGCTCGCCTACCACAGCGAGCATGTGCGTGGTCCCTGGGCGAGCATAGAGTTTAGATGGGCGAGGTTACCTTTGATATGTTGTGGTCGCCCTAGATGGCGAGCATGTGGTGAGCTCCTATAGTTTCGTGTTCACCCCATGCTCGGTGGCCATGAGTTAGGCTCTGAGGCCCTGTTGTGGTACTGTCCTTGTGCTCGCCCAATCGAGGCGAGTGTGAATTATGTCCCCGGCCAAACCCTTACTGACGTCGGTGTGGTCGTCCTTATTGTGGTCGTGCTCATCCGAACTGGTGTGGCCCGTGCTCGTCCACCTGTGCTCGTCCAGACTGGTGTGGTCCGTGCTCGTCCACATGTGCTCGTCCGGACTGGTGTAGCCAGTGTTTGTCCACCTGTTCTTTTGGTGGACACGTGGCAGGTGGTCTTTAGACCGTAGTTGATCGGTTACAACAATACCCCCCCAAGTCCCGCTTTGGCTTTTGCTCGAAGTTCGACCTTGATTCATGTCTTGATAATATTTCATCCTTCGCTGCATCTGCGGTCACAATGTTTGCCCGCGAGCCTGCTCGGATGTCCTATAAGGTCTTGATAGTTCAGAATGAGCCTCCGAGTTGAGGATCTTTTCTACGCTCATCATCGATTCTTTATGTGCTCGTACTCCGAGGTAGCAAGCCGCCTTGTACGAGTCTTTTCTGTGCTCGTCGATGACCACTTTTGGCGAGCACGTGGCAACACGAATGAAGGCGGGCAATCTCATCGTCGAGAAATGACACGTGTTTTCCAACACTCACCTCTCAAGTATAAGAGGATCATTGTGTGCCCGGTTAAATATCGATCCAAGGGACTATGGGGTGGAATATAGTCCAATTGTTATGTGTTGTCGCATGATTATAGTGTGAAGCATGTTTGGTTTATCGAATTAAAACTAAATTAGCAACAAAGCAAAGATTAATAACTAGAGAATTTAACAAGCAATAAGAAAGCACAAGTAAGCAACCAACGATTTGTTTCCAAATGTGAGAGAGAGGTGTTCGGGTGTTTGTCCTTGTGAGACGATTATCAAAAGATTAATTATGACATTCACCTCTATTTCCGGTTATTCCATAAGAGCGATCACTACACAATATACACTTCCCGTACTTGGTAAGCCTAGGGTCCGATATCATTTAAAAATCCTAGGATCGGGAGGATAATCTCCCCTTTTTAGCCCGGGTAATTGCACGGATAAAGTCCTCTAATTAACTAACTACCCCGTCTCCGTGTTTTCCCACTTGTATACTAAGTTCAATTCTCCTATGTGCTCTTTACTACCCACTCAAGGTTTTAACTCAAGCAAACAATGTAAATTAGGGGGTTCTCATGTTTATATCAAACTCTCGTTGTAATAGAGCATAATTAACTCAAATTCGGATGAATTAAACCAATACTCATATGCCTAACCCCGTCTACCCAACTCTCGTTGTGATAAACTAGCATAAACACACAAGCTCATAGCAAAACCCAACCAAATTGATCAAGCAAAATCCCCTAATCTAAAGAATAATCATCAATAGAGATAAACAACCATAATCAAAGCAATTAACCAACCATCATCACAATTTCAAACACCCAAACACTAAGAGTCTTAGCCCATGGTGCACAAGGCAAAATTCATGGCTAAACAATAAGAATTCAAAGAACTCATGCTAAAAATAACAAGTAAATTGTAATAAAAAGTAAGAAGCACCTCTTGAATGAAATTGTAACTCCAAAAGCATAACAAAACCCACAAATCCTTCTTGAATCTTGTTTTAGCACTTGAAATCCAAAAAAATCTACAAGAGAAAGCAATAAAATCTACCTATTGGAGTGTTGGTGTGGGTGGAGAAAAAGAGCTCTTAAACCCTATCTAAAACCCCTCTATTCTAAAATCTCTATTTCCTACTGATGCTCCTCTAAAATGCTCCTGGAATCCCCTCTATTATGCCCCTGTTTTCCCCTTTTCAAGAATCGTTGAATTCTTCAATAACGACGCTAATTAATTCCTTTGTGAGTAGCAACTCTTCACTTGGCTAACAAAAGCGTGGGGTCCGCGATTTAACTTCAATTGCTTTAATTACTCCTTTTTTTGTGTTTCACGGACAATGCTTGCTGGTGAGATTATTTGAGTGGTGTGGGCTGCTTTTGTCTTCAATTTGATCTCCAAATGGGCCTACAATCTTTGGGCCTTCATTTTACCTCACTGAGCCTTCACATGGGCTTCTTTTCTTGGGCCTTTTATGCTGCTGCAATGGGCCGTTTTTTTTAACTTTCACGAACCGGGCCCGAGTGGATTTTTCAGTTGAGCACTGATTTTGTTTTGCTCATAACTCGAGCTCCCGAACTCCGATTGAGTTGATTTTTTTTTTGTTGCGATCGTCTTTTCGAGGAGCTTCACGTGGTTCCACCCTCTTCTCAAATCTCCTTCTAAATCAAAACAGTTTTTAATTCATTCTTGCTCGTTTCCACTCACTTCCCTACAAAATAAATGAAATAAGATTTTTCTCCATATTTAGGCACACTTTAGTGAAATTAGTTCAAAAAAAGCATGAAATTAGGTCAAGAGTGAGCAAGAAAAACACATAAATCTCAAGCAAAATCACCACTAATCAACCCCCCCAAACTTAAAGATTTGTTTGTCCTCAAAGAAAGAAAAGAGAAAATCAAAGGGGTGATTGCTTGAGATACAAATAGTGATCCAAGTCCAAGTCCAAGTTCAAGACAAGACAAATCAATTTTCCTCTCAAAGCACCACATTGCCAATCAAACTCTTCACCACTTCAAGTTAAACATGATCAAAATACAACTCGGTCAAATGCACTCATTCATCATTCTCACGGGTAGTGTATCTCTCATCCCTCAAGTGTATAGGGTCATGCATCTCTCCATCGTCAATCTACACAAATGAACGACCATAAGCTTGTCCTTAAACTCAATTCTCTACCATCTACTTAGGCATCATCATCTAATCAAAGAGGTTTTTGCAAGGTTGTAATGTCGGGCTCTTTGGACGGGTAGGGTTAGTATGGGATAAGTGACTTCATTCAACTTGTGGAGCTCAAGAGTTGGTACTAAAGATTCACAATTGTTTCACACTCTCAACTTCAACTTCATGTTTTTCCAAGAGTCTCTCAATGAACTCTTACCCACACCCAATACTTATCCTCCATATTTGCAACCTCACACTTTTATTTTCCAAGGGTATTTTTTTTTCTTTTTTTTTTTATTTTTTTTGTTTTTTATTTGATACCCTTTGAACGAACTCTCTTTTTCTTGAATTTTTTCATTTTCTCAACATTTTTCATTTTATATTCCATCCTTTTCCACTATGCCACTTTTCTTTTTACCTCTTTCCCCCCTTTTTCAATCATTCCTCCCAATTTAGAGAGTGTACATCATTTTCTTCCTTTAATTCACAATTATTGCTCCCTAGATACCTCACTTAAGCTCCCCAAGTTGATCAAGGATCAAATGGGGCTTACGAAACGATGGGTACTTCGGTTACATGATGTAGCTTGCCAAGAAAATGGATTACAAGGCTCAAACGGGCGTACTAAGGAAATGCTTTTCTTTGGTTAAGGATCATATATGGCCAAGTGACTTCATAGAACAACAAATTGCCTCTTATCCTCTTAGATGATTCCTCCTAAGTTAAGTTTCAAATAAGTTCAAAGGCAAGTTCTAGCACTCACAAGTGTAGACGACACACTCAAAGAACAAAAATGCAATCATATCACAAGATCACTTCAATTAGGCTCAAAAGCTCACAAGCTTGGTAACAATGAATGAACACACTCTTCCAAATTTCACTCAACCAAGTTCAACCATCACATGAATGAATCATTTTCAAAACAATATAACCACAATTCAAGGAAAGCATCATCATCCATCATAAACTCAAACAAGTACCAAAATTCAATCACAAACAATCAATTACCATACAATCATCACCAATCATCAAATCAATAACCCAAATATAAAGCATAAGTCCATTGGTGCAATTGGATTTGTGAAACGAACACACCCCCCAAACTTTTTCATTGCTATGCAATTAAAAGTTTGGAAAAATAGTGAAACAAAGAACATGCACCAAGCACCATGAACCATTAAGCTCTAAGCTAACCACATTTCAACAATTAAGCTCATCTACATTCATCTTTAACAAACAAGTATACCAACAAAAGAGAGCCCAACACTGCAAAATTCATATACAAATATTTTCACCATTAAGCTCAAAAACATGCCACAAGGTAAACATCATCAAAATCAAAACGGGGGTGTGCCGGTGCAATAAAAAACGCATAAGAAAATGCACACCCCCCAAACTTAGACTTTGCAAAGCAAATCTAAATTCGGGGAAAGTGCTTGTACCTAAAGTGCCCTTCGAGTACACATCTTCCTCTAAAGCTCGATAATCCATCAAGCCTTGAACACACGACCCCATCACCTACAAAAAACAACACTATACAAAATACAATCAAACGAACACACAAACATATAAAAGCGGTAAAAATGGGTTGCCTCCCATTGAGCGCTAGGTTTAACGTCCCTTGCCGGACGGAGCTTAAAGTCGCTCAACTTCATTCAAGAAAATCGACTCCAACGATCCCAACTTGGGATGTGGAAAGGTAATGCTTGACCCGGTGACCATTGACCATGAAGTGGTCACCCTTTTCATTCTTCAACTCTATATATCCACTTGGAAACACTTTGACAACCTCAAACGGCCCACTCCAACGAGATTTCAACTTCCCGGGAAAGAGTTTCAACCGAGAATTGAACAACAGTACCTTATATCCAACCTTAAACTCTTTCTTCTTAATCCTTTGATCGTGCCAACGCTTAGTCTTCTCTTTGAAAATTTGGGAGCTCTCATAGGCATTCTCCCTAAACTCCTCTAGCTCATGAAGTTGAAGCAACCGATTCTCCCCAGCCTTGTCACCATCCATGTTCAATTGTTTAGTGGCCCAATAGGCTTTGTGCTCTAGCTCCACCGGAAGATGGCAAGATTTTCCAAAAACGAGTTGGTACGGAGACATGTTCAATGGAGTTTTATAAGCAGATCGATAGGCCCACAAGGCATCATCAAGGCGAATAGCCCAATCTTTCCTATTCGAGTTCACCGTCTTCTCCAAGATGTGCTTGATTTGACGATTCGAAACCTCCGCCAATCCATTTGTTTGTGGGTGATATGCGGTGGCGACCTTGTGCTTAACCCCATACTTCCCAAGCAATTTTTCCATGGCTCGATTGACAAAGTGGGTCCCCCCATCACTTATCAAGGCTCTTGGCACTCCAAATCGGGTGAACACATTCTTCTTGAGGAATTGAATCACTGTTTTTGCATCATTGAGCTTGGTAGGCATGTCCTCAACCCATTTTGACACATAATCCACCCCCACAAGGATATAGATGAATCCAAATGAAGGGAGAAACGGTCCCATGAAATCAATCCCCCAAACATCAAAAATCTCAACCTCTAAGAAAATGTTCAAAAGCATTTCATCCCTCTTGGTTATAGTTCTCATCCTTTGGCATCGATCACATCTTTGCACGAACTCGTAGCTATCTTTGAAAATCGTGGGCGATAGTTCTCGATTGTAAAACTTTCATTCCCGCCTTTGATGTCTCAAATGACCCCCACAAGGTAAAAGAGGACAATAGGTCAAGATTTCAACTTCTTCTTTTTGAACACACTTTCTCATGATAAAATCTTGACCTCTCTTGTAGAGCACCTGATCGTCCCCAAATGAAACTCTTCACATCTTTGAGAAATTTCTTTTTGGCATGTGAAAGAATTTCATCTTAAGCTTTCCACAAGCCAAATAATTGGCAAAATCAGATACCAAGGTTCTTTCACCTCAATTCTCATCACGAAAAACCCTCTCAACTTCCTCAAAAAGCTCGCTCCAACTTCAAAAGGTTCTCATCCTGAATTCCTCCTTCACCCTTTTTTTTTCTACAAAGTCCTTGTCCCTTTCTAGCCTTGAAAGGTGATCGGCTATCACATTTTCGGTCCCCTACTTGTTCCAAATCTATGTCGTCGAATTCTTGAAGGAGAGCACCCATCGGATCAACCTTGGCTTTGCATCCTTCGCCATAAGGTAATCGAATTGTCATGCGTACGCGTGTACACAATAGTTTTCCCCATACAGGTAGGGCAAAACTTATCAAAAGCATAGACAAAATCCAATAGCTCATTCTCCGTTGCTAGGTGTAATTGGGTTTGAAATGAGTTGAAAGTCTTTGATGATAATAGATTACCCTAAACTCCTTCTCTTTGACTTGCCCAAGCACCACCCCCATTGCATAATCACTCGCGTCACACATGAGGGGATCTAACGGTTCGTCCCAATTCGAGTCACCAAAATCGGAGAGGCTATAAGTGCTTCCTTCAATGCTAAGAAAGCTTCAAGACAATCATTAGTGAACACAAACGGGACATCTTTTTCAAGTAAATGGTAGAGGGGCTTTGAGAGTTTAGAAAATTTTTTTATAAACCTTCTATAGAAGTTTCGGCGATGTCCCAAGCTTAACGAATGTCTTTTTTCATTGAAGGTGGAGGAAGTTTCTCAATTGCCACCACTTTTGTTCGATCTACTTGAAGTCCTTTGAAGATACATGGTGACCAAGTACTATCCCGCCCTAACCATGAAATGACATTTTTCCCAATTAAGGACAAGGTTAGTCTCTTGGCACCTTGTTAGCACGAGCTCAAGGTTAAAAAGACATTTATCAAACAATTCACCAAACACAGAAAAATCATCCATAAACACTTCCATTACGTTTTCAATCAAGCCATGAAAGATCGACATCATGCACCTTTGGAATGTAACCGGAGCATTGCACAACCCAAAGGGCATGCGCCTCCAAGCATATGTTCCATAGGAACAAGTGAATGTCGTCTTCTCTTGGTCCTCCGGTGCAATCATAATTTGATTGTACCCGGAGTACCCATCAAGAAAGCAATAAAACTCAAAACCCCCAAGCCTATCTAGCATTTGGTCCATGAAGGGAAGGAGAAAGTGATATTTGCATGTAGCTTTGTTCAATTCCATATAGTCTACACACACTCTCCACCCCGTAGCTACCCGTGTAGCTATCATCTCATCATTATCAATTTTTATAACCGTCATTCTCCCTTTCTTAGAAACCACGTGGAGTGGTGACACCCAAGGACTATCCGAAATTGGGTAAATCATACCCGCATCAAGAAATTTTATGACCTATTTTCTAATCACCTCTTGTATTATTGGGTTCACCCTCCTTTGGTGTTGGACAATTGGTTTACTACCCTCCTCTACTCTTATCCTATGCATGCACAAGGAGGGATTGATTCCCTTGATATCATCAATTGTCCACCCAATGGCGGACTTGTGCTTACGAAGCACCCCCAACAATTTTTCTAACTCACACGAATTGAGAAAAGAAGAAATGATTACCGGAAATCTTTCACCATCCTCAAAATACGCATAAGTGAGGTGCACGGGCAATGGCTTCAACCCGGTTTTTTTCTCCTCTTGCTTCTCCACTCCTTCAACCGGATCCCTTAATGGCAAGCTTGGGATCATTTTTCTTCCCCACACTTCATTGACTTGATCCACTTCAAGCACATCTTTGCAACCATCATCCTCAAAGGAGCTTTCATCGTTCTCAAAGAGTGCATTGTAGTACCCATTGGCAAAGTAGGGGTTAAAGGATTTTTCAAATTCTGTTTGAACACTATTTTCAACGACATCGATCGTTTTACACTCCTCCTTCTCAAGTGTATGTTTCATGGCTTTGTAGGAGTCAAAAACGAGCTCCTCATCATCGATCTTCAAGGTCACCCTGCCCGTATACATGTCTACCACCGTCCTTGCGGTAGCTAGAAACGGTCTACCCAAGATCAAAGAAATTTCAACGTCCTCTTCCATCTCTAGCACCACAAAGTCCGCCGGAAACACAAATTTGTCAATTTTCACGAGCACGTCTTCCACAATACCATCTGGATAGGTGATAGAACGATCCGCCAATTGTAATATCATGGACGTTGGTTGGAGCTCACCAACTTTCAAACGATCGTATATAGACTTTGGCATAAGATTGATGCTCGCCCCAACGTCACATAAAGCATTCCTTTTCTCCGTGTTGCTTAGCTCACACAACAAAGTGATGCTCCCGGGATCTTTGACTTTCTTTGGGAGGTTCCTTTGTAGTAGAACACTACATTCACTTGTTAGGCTTATCATCTCACCACCTTCCGCCTTTCCTTCTTTTGTGACCAATTCTTTAAGAAACTTTGCATAGACTTGCATTTCCTCGATTCTTCCAAGAAAGGTGACGTTCAAGGTCACTTTCTTGAAAATTTCCAAGAATTTTGCGAACTTATCATCAAGCTTTTCTTTATGAAACGTTGATGAAAAAGTGGTGGAATGGGGTTTTAAAATTCCCCATCCATCACACTCAACCTTCTCGTTTTTCTCCTTTAACTCCTTAGCCTTTCTTCCATTTAGGAACTCTCTTCTCAACACCTTCCTTCTCGACACAAGTATCCTCTACAACAATTCTCCTCCTCCTTATCGCTTCTTTTCAACCTCATCATCCTCCAAAGGCATGCTCGCCCATCATACCTCGTACCACCCCTCAATTCAACGGCCTTACAATGTTCTTTCAGATTCACCTCCATCGCGTGAAAAACTTCCCTTTATCCTTCCTCGACTTGGGATGTCCACTTGCCCTAGTTGGAATTCCAAGTTCTTCAATTGGCTCGAGAGAGATGTAATAGCATTTGAAATATTTCCAAGGTTCTTCAATTCTTCTTCAATCTTATCAAACCGTTGATTCGTCTTTTGAGCTTGTTGGTTTGAAAGACTAATGAATGTTGCTAGACTATCCTCCAAAGTGAGACTTCCTTCATTGTTTGTGGCACGGGCTCCGGGATCAAATCCCGGTGGTAGAGTTAGGGCGGCCTTCGGGTCGGGTTAGAGTAGGAAAAGTTTTCATGTTTACGGAGGTTTTGGTTGTAGGAGTTGTTGTGTGGAAAGGTTTGGGGGTGTTGGGTTTGGTTTTGAAAGTTTTGTTGATGGTTATTTTGGCTAAAAGGTTGGTTTTGGCTTTGGAATTGTGAATGTGGATTGTTTTGGTTGGGAAAGTATTGGGAATGGTTGTTTTGGTAACGGTTTTGATAGTTTTGGTTAGGGGCTTGACTTTGGAAATTTTGGTTAGGGGTTTGGTAATGGTTTCCTTGGAAATTTTGGTTTCCTTGGTAACTTCCTTGTTGATAATGGCCCCTACCCATGTAATTGGCCTCCTCCACATGATCAAAACTTTGTGGCATTTCCATGTTTCCTCCCATCATTCCCCTCTTTTGACTCTCCGCTAATGAATCCACTTTGTTCATTAAAACTCTCATTGCTTCCACCATTGTGTTGTTTGGATCACTATCAACTTGGGAAATCTTTTGAACATCGGAAGGCCAAGTGAAGGTGTTGTTAGCAATCCGATCAATCAATGCTAGCCCTTCCTTACCGGTCTTGTCAAAAATCGATCCACCCGATGATGAATCGATGAACATCCTTGCCTCTTCGCTCAAATCATGGTAGAAGTAACTCACAATTTGATCATTTACAAAATTGTGTTGTGGGCACCTCCTTATCATGGCGTTATATCTCTCTCAAGCCTCGTATAAGTTCTACCCACCCCTTTGTCGAAATTGGGCAATTTCCTTCTTGCATTGAAGTGTCATCAAAAACTTTTGGCATAATACTTCCCACGAGCTAAGACTATCGGGTGGTAAGGAGACAATCCAATCTTTTGCCTTGTCCCTCAAGGTGAAGGTGAAGGTGAAGGTGAAGGTTCGAGATCTCCAAGCATCATCCGTGACCCAATTGATCTTAATCTGTCCACATACTCAAGAATTGAGCAATGTGCCTATTCGGATCCTCATTCTTCCCTCCACCAAATTGCTGTTTTTGGAGCATTTGAATGAGGGCCGGCTTGATTTCAAAGTTATTAGCCGCAATAGCCGGACGGGCTATGCCATCATAGTGTTTTTTCTTGTGGGTTGAAATATTCCCACATCGGGCGATCTCCATTGTCACCCACTTCCAAATTCATCCGATTGTTTTGATTTTCACCCATTGCTCTTTGTTGGGCTAATCTTCGATTTCGGTCTCGATTTCTTCTCCTAGTTGTGGCTTCAATCTCAAGATCAATGAGAATTAGTTCAATCTCACTTGCTCTTGTGATCATACACACCTAGCAAATCAACAAACACCACAAATGTCCAAGTCAACTATTAGCAATGTTAGTAACTAAAAGAAAAAGACACTAGTAATCACGTTCAACGAACAACTAGTTATACTCAACACAACCTAGTCCCCGGCAACGGCGCCAAAAACTTGACACGTGTTTTCCAACACTCACCTCTCAAGTATAAGAGGATCATTGTGTGTCCGGTTAAATATCGATCCAAGGGGACTATGGGGTGGAATATAGCCCAATTGCTATGTGTTGTCGCATGATTATAGTGTGAAGCATGTTTGGTTTATCGAATTAAAACTAAATTAACAACAAAGCAAAGATTAACAACTAGAGAATTTAACAAGCAATAAGAAAGCACAAGTAAGCAACCAACGATTTGTTTCCAAATGTGAGAGAGAGGTGTTCGGTGTTTGTCCTTGTGAGACGATTATCAAAAGATTAATTATGGCATTCACCTCTATTTCCGGTTATTCCATAAGAGCAATCACTACACAATATACACTTCCCGTACTTGGTAAGCCTAGGGTCCGATATCATTTAGAAATCCTAGGATCGGAAGGAGAATCTCCCCTTTTTAGCCCGGGTAATTGCACGGATAAGGTCCTCTAATTAACTAACTACCCCATCTCCGTTTTTTCCCAACTTGTATACTAAGTTCAATTCTCCCATGTGCTTTCACTACCCACTAACCCACGCAAACAATGTAAATTAGGGGGTTCTCATGTTTCTATCCAACTCTCGTTGAATAGAAAGATAATTAACTCAAATTTACTGAATTAAACCAATACTATATCGCTTAACCCCGCTTACCCAACTCTCGTTGTGATAAACTAAAGATAAACACACAAGTTCATAAAGAAAAACCCAACCAAATTGATCAAGAAAATCCCTAATCTAAAAAATAATCATCAATAGAGATAAAAACAACCATAATCAAAAACAATTAACCAACCATCATCACAATTTCAAACACCCAAACACTAAGAGTCTTAGCCCATGGTGCACAAGGCAAAAATTCATGGCTAAACAATAAGAATTCAAAGAACTCATGCTAAAAATAACAAGAAATTGTAATAAAAAAGAAGAAGACCTTTGGATGAAATTGTAGCTCCAAAAGCATAACAAAACCCACAAATCATTCTTGAATCTTGTTTTAGCACTTGAAATCCAAAAAAATCTACACTAGAAAGCAATAAAATCTACCTATTGGAGTGTTGGTGTGGGTGGAGAAAAAGAGCTCTTAAACCCTATCTAAAACCCCTCTATTCTAAAATCTCTATTTCCTACTGATGCTCCTCTAAAATGCTCCTGGAATCCCCTCTATTATGCCCCTGTTTTCCCCTTTTCAAGAATCGTTGAATTCTTCAATAACGACGCTAATTAATTCCTTTGTGAGTAGCAACTCTTCACTTGGCTAACAAAAGCGTGGGGTCCGCGATTTAACTTCAATTGCTTTAATTACTCCTTTTTTTTTTTCACGGACAATGCTTGCTGGTGAGATTATTTGAGTGGTGTGGGCTGCTTTTGTCTTCAATTTGATCTCCAAATGGGCCTACAATCTTTGGGCCTTCATTTTACCTCACTGAGCCTTCACATGGGCTTCTTTTCTTGGGCCTTTTATGCTGCTGCAATGGGCCGTTTTTTTTATCTTTCACGAACCGGGCCCGAGTGGATTTTTCAGTTGCGCACTGATTTTGTTTTGCTCATAACTCGAGCTCCCGAACTCCGATTGAGTTGATTTTTTTTTTGTTGTGATCGTCTTTTTGAGGAGCTTCACGTGGTTCCACCCTCTTCTCAAATATCCTTCTAAATCAAAACAGTTTTTAATTCATTCTTGCTCATTTCCACTCACTTCCCTACACAATAAATGAAACAAGACTTTTCTCCACATTTAGGCACACTTTAGTGAAATTAGTTCAATAAAATCATGAAATTAGGTCAAGAGTGAGCAAGAAAAACACATAAATCTCAAGCAAAATCACCACTAATCAAGAAAGCAGAGAATACTTCGCTAAATCAACGGAATGGACATCGCTGAGGCAGCGGGGAGCCAATGCCGAGAAGGCGGGCTGGTTCGATGCCAAAGAAGGCGGACAAAGTCATCGCCGAGAAGGCGAAAAGCCGATGCCGAAGAGGCGGGCTGGTCGACGCCAATGAAGGCGGACAAAGTCATCGCCGAAAAGGCAAAAAACCGACACCGAAGAGGCGGGCTGATCGACGCCAATGAAGGCGGACAAAGTCATTGCCGTAAAAGGCGTAAAATACTCCGCTAAATCGGCGGAATGAACATCGCCGAGGTAGCGGGGAGATAATGCCGAGAAGGCGGCTGATCGACGCCAATGAAGGCGGACAATGGGGGCAAGCATGCTAGCAACCCCCCGCTTGGCTGGTCTCGGAGGAACAACGGACCCAGATTCCTTGGAATATAGGCTAGTTGGGCCTCGATTTGAATCGGCCATATTATCTTATTGGGTGAGATTTGATAAGCCCACTTAATCTTTGGGTCTAAATTTTTATTGGAATAAACTTTTGGGCCGATAATATTATTCACAATAATAATGGGCCTTGTTTAGCCCAACCTTTGGGCCAAGGTTCTGGATCGATTATTTTTGTTGCACCCAGCTTCCATTTTAAATTATTGGGCCCAGGTTGTGGCTGAATCAAATTATTGGGACAGTTTCTTGTTTCAATAATTTCAGCTCATTTAAAAAAAAAAATGGACAGCAGCGTTCGAAAAAAAAGAAGGTTGCTCGGGTACCCGGAGTCTCGCGAGCAACTCAAAGAATCTACGGACAGTCTTTTTACCCACCCCACCAGGTTTATTCTGTTAATGTCCTCGTGGCTTTTCATTCATTCATTCATTTTGGTTATACTTAGAATGGTCGCACCAAAATAAGACAACCAGGGAAAAGAAAAAACGAACAAGTCAAGCCTTGTGTTCACCTGACGAAAGAATATGTGCTTACAATGTACGCAACAAAGCGAGCATCGGGTACATGGTCACACCTAAATAAGACGACCAGATCAAACGTGATCGCAATCGCAAACGAAGTCAGGTTGAACACAAGCACATACGAAGTTCGATTCATTTCCAAAAAATTGAGCTTAGCCGAGCACAGAAAAGACTCGTACTAAGGGGCTCGCCTCGAAGTACGAGCACAGAAAATACTCGTACTGAGAGGCTCGCCTCGAGGTACGAGCACAGAAAAGACTCGTACTAAGGGGCTCACCTCGAAGTACGAGCACAAAAAAAACTCGTACTAAGAGGTCCACCTCGAAGTACAAGCACAGAAAAGACTCGTACAAAAAAGACTCGTACTAAGAGGCCCACCTCGAAGTACGAGCACAGAAAAGACTCGTACTAAGAGGCTCCCCTCGAAGTACGAGCATAGAAAAGACTCGTACTAAGAGGCTCACCTCGAAGTACGAGCACAAACTAGATCGACGACGAGCAAAGGAAAGATCCTCAAACCGGGGGCTCATTCCGAACTATCAAGACTTCATAGGACATCCGAGCAAGATCAGAGACAAACAATGTTACCGCAGATGCAACAAAAGAAACGATCTTATCAAGACATGAATCAAGATCGAACTCTGAACAAAGTCAAAGCCCGATCTTGGGGGCTATTGTTGTAACACAAATTATCACACGTCAGCAGGATGAATTATCACACGTCAGCAGGGCACACAAAGACCTGCATCAACCCGACCCGACAAGAGGTCAAGAGTCAAACAGAAGATGATTTGTCATGCTTATGACTTGTCGTGCTTTACACATATGATTTGTCATGCTTATGATTTGTCGTGTTGGTCCTCTATAAATAAAGGACCTCACCCATCATTGTAAATAAACTCTCTGGAATGTTTTCTTCATTCCTCATATATACAATTAACCATATTTCAGGGAAGAACTACGGTTCTTCCCGCAGTGTTCTTGTTCGATTAATTATTTGTTTGGTGGTCAAATTCAACAAGCCACATCAAAATCGATAAATATTTGACTATCAACAAACCTTCATAGCGTCATTGTTGAGGGAGATTCTAAGACTGTAGTTGATGCTATTAACTCAAATAATCGGACAGACTCGTCCTTGGGTGATTTTATTCTCGCTATTCGGAATCTTTCGAATTCTTGCATTGGTGTTTCTTTTAATTTTGTTAAGCGTGGTGCTAATGCTAATGCTCATGCTTTTGCTCGGATGTCTTGTGATTATGGAAGCCCTAATAATTGGATTGAACAACCGTCCTTTATAGCTAGTTTTCCATTTTCGACCTGCACGTGTGTGCCAATAATATAAGCTTCCTCTTGGTCGAAAAAAATACTCTCAACATTAACTTTTTTTTTTCACTCTTTCGTGTTTGCAAGCCATTAAAAATTTAACACTCCTATATGCAAAAAAAATACTCAGAAAAGTTATTTATATTACAAGAACAAACATGCGGTTTTCATTTGTTACAATTACCCCTCAATATATAGTTTCCACTTTGGATTGGGAGATTTGAAATGAATTAATTCACTACTTTGAATATTTTGGGAATATTGTTTTTTTTTTCTGTAATTTTAATCTATTTTGATCTTATTAATTTACAATTTTTTATCTTGGTCCTGTAATTTTACAAAATTCAAATTTTTCGTCATGTCACTGACTAATTACCTGCAATAGCATGACATGACTAAAAAATTGAATTTTATAAAATTACAGAATCAAGATCATAATTTACGAATTTTAATTTTAGTCTTGTAACTTAGAAAAATCCAAATTTTTAGTCATATCACCTGCTATTGCAGGTAACTAACCGGTGACAAGACCAAAAAGTCAAATTTTACAAAATTACATGACCAAAATAAATAAAAAATCATAAACAAATAGAACCAGTATCAAATTGATCAAAATTACAAGACAAAAAAATCAATTTTTCCAAATTTTTTCGTTTGAAATTACTACAGATTCGTTGAATGATTTCAAATCCATTGTTTGAATTTTTTAAAGAACACATTAAAGCAAGTAATGAAGTCACGATGAATTGGTAATACAGGCAAGACCAACTATTGACTTTTTGAAATTATTATTCCTTAAAATGGAAAAAAAAAAAAACCCGACTCCTAAAAGGTGAAACCTCTGCATTACACATATATGCTACTCCCCCTGCCTATTTTAGATTATTTATTCACTATTTGACTCGTGTTTTAACGAGCGAGTTATTTATTAATATATTAAATAATAAATAACTTTTAATGAGATGTAGAATAGATGAAGGGTAGGACTATCATACCCCACCTTAAAAATCTCTTTATCATTACAAATGCTAATAAACAACTCGCGCGCTAAAACGTCAAACAATGAATGGACAATCTAAAATAAGACGGAGGGAGTAATAAAGATGACCACTTGACAAATTCATCCATGAAAATTGTTAACTTGCTCTCTGTACAAAGAATCAAAGATACATCAGGCATGACAATTTCACCCATTTTCATGTGAGGCCAAGGCACTGAATTCGGGATTGTATGTTGTATTCTCACCACTTCTTCGACAATGTGTTTTGGTTTCACGTAATTAGGTGGTGTTTGCAAACTCTATAAAGTGAGACATAATCACTTTATTCCAAAAGCTACTCACTGAAAAGAAAGTGATTTGGAAGCTATTTGTACAGTTTGCAAACACTCTTACGGTGAATCCATCCACAAATAGCTAGTAACCCTTGTTTCCACGAATCCGGGCTCTCATATCAACCTGCAGGGATATTTTAAAAAAAAGAAAGAACTGATCATCTTTTACTACCAGAAGCAAGTGTAGAAAAGCACAAGGCAGTTTTTTGAAGCGATTTCACAAAAACACTCCAATTCATTCCTTTGTGAAAGGAAAGAGCAGCAACACCAAGAAACCAAAGTAATTTTCAGCACACAAGAATAAGATCAATTGTTATAAAATTAGAAAGAAGAGAAAGTGCCCTGCAACCGAAAAAACAGAAATAAAAGCAAGATTGATGAGACATATATCCAAACTTTTATAAAATATTCTGATCCATGATACCTACCACACCTGAAATTTGGAAGAAGTGGTGGAAAACAAATCATGTTTGAACGAATTGTTGAGTGATAATAAGAGATGTATTTTTATAGGAAACATATAAAGGCGGGACAATTTGTGGCCTAACATCTTCTACAAAAATATATTTCCATGTGGATTTTTATTTCATCCTAACATATATAAAGATGAAAGGGGTACAAATTGAAAGTTCCATTTGGGAGATGGATAGATTACAACTCTTCGAAGACTCGGTCTCCAGTTTTTTTACGGAAAATTTAAGATTATATGAAAAATCGAAAGTTCCATTCCAGAGATGGATATATTTTAAGTTTTATGAAAAAAAAATGCATTTAAGATTATATGTAGTCCCTCCTCCAAAGCTCCAATTTCCCTGTGACACCCAATTCATTTTAAAAATAAAATGTATTTTTTTTTTTTAATAATATAACTCTAACACGAGATTATAACAGAAACAACTAACATTGTTCAGTTAATTACAAAAGTGGAATCAACTAAAATAGCAAAGGACTGTGTTTAGATCAATTTGGGATTAAGTAGCCGCAGATGATATGATTACCATCTTTACACCATATAACAATAAAACAATTCATAAAGTAATTGGACAATTTATTTCTAATCAAGTAACCATGAAAGTGATCTACATGATATATAATCTTTTTCTTGAATTTTATCCTTATTTGTAAAGGAACATGTTATGGCAAACTGAATGAAACTGGGCAATACTTAACTTAATGTCCTTGCATATTAATGTTAAAGATCAGCTAATTTAACCGTGCTAAACGTCGTCATCTCAAAAAATCGCTAGTTTTAAAACGGTAAATCACACAGCCCTAATTAGCAAAGAAGTTAATATGTGCATGATGAATAATTTAACAATCAACACAAATTTATCACTAGAAGCAAGGGAAAACAGATGGAAGTCAAAAAAGAATTTATTCTCAACTAGAAATTAATAATTAGAGCCCGCTTGGTAGGGGGTAATGGAATGGGGTAATGGGAATTATTCACATTAATACTGCATGACAATTTTGATACACCTATAATGGGAATAGAAATAAGTAATTGATTACCCTACTTTCATTACCTAATTTCACCTCACTCAACCCTCCTCAAATGATACCAATTGTTGATTTTCTAACAAAAAAATAATGTAATCAATAATTTCATGGTGATTGACCCTCAATGATACCCATTATCATTACCATTTTCAAGTCATACCAAGCGGACCGTAAGATAATTAAGCTTTTAATCATCATAAGAAAAGGGCAAATCTTGAGATGGTGCACAAAAGTCAATTAATTACCAATCAAAAAACAAAACACAAGACAACCTTCAAATAACAATAAATTAACAAGAAAAAGAAAGAGAATGAATGAAAACATGCCTGTCCTCTTTTGCAGTTGAAATAAGTTTCTCTTATACCAACACACTCGCTGGAAATTACAGGGCTCTTCTCCTTAGCACATTCTCTATATGGCCGATTCTCCACCTACAAACACAAATTAACTCAACAAATTCAACAAATACCATAAAACATATAATTAATTCAACAAATTTAGTTAAATAACTCGGGTGCAAATCTTCAAACGGGAATCTTACACCTAGAATCTTCATTCTTCAATAATAAAATACCGAAAAGATAAAATCAAATACAAGGATGGCTTCATAAAGGAATACCTTAACGCAATCAGATTCGCTGAGGCATTTGACGAGTTCCATAGCCAGACCTTTGCAGGACTTCGACATTTCTGAGTCTCTCTTTAATTCCTTCTCTATTCTCCCAAAAACCTCTGTCTTTCTTCTTTTGGGTTTTTAGAAGCTGTAATATTTGGGTGGGCCTTGTTGGTCTCAATTTGATGATCATTTACTGGGCTGTAGCCCATGAACTGAGGTATTCTTTGGATTGGGCCTCTGCGAGTAATGTAGATTTTAGGGAGTGTTTGGAAACTATTGCTAATTTTGAAGTCATAAAAGAAAGTTATAAAAAATTGTTGCTTTTTGGTTATTCATATTCATATAGATTTAAAAAGTTATTTAATACTAATAACTATTTGTACAAATGATTACTATATATACCCTCTTACATTTTATTAATGAACCATTTATCTTACATATCTAGAAAAATGAAAAAATAGCAAAGTTGTAAAAAATATGACAAAACATGTGTAAACCCGAATTTGCGGTGAACTTTATTTTTTTAATATTACTATTCTTAATAAAAATTATTATTATTATAAATAAAAATTATTACTATTTAAAAAATAAAAATATTTTTTAAACATTGATAAATTTTAATACATAATAATTATAATTTTTGTGTATAACAGTGATAAAATTTATGTATAAATCTAATTTACATAAGTGTTATTAAAAAAAATAATTAGTATATCTTAAAAATCAAAAGCGATAAATATTTTGAAATATTTTTTAAAAAAAAAATACGATAGTCTAAAGTGGAACGGAGATGGTATAACTATTTCAAATCAATGCAAGAATTGTTATTATTTAATAAGTTAAAGACCACATGTAATGATTTATAGTTTTTATTTTTCAATAAGAATGAATTTGAGTCATGACTTGTGGTTTGCAAACACCAGTACACCACACGCCTCTCCTGGTTTGAACAGTGACACTTTTGGTTGCACCCACTTGAGTCTATTCGACTCTCACAAAATGTATATCATTGTATAGAAAAAAAATTGTAATACTTTAATAAGTAAAATTATGTTTTTTTAAAAATAATCGTTATTTTTAATAAGTAAAATTTATGCTATTGCTAGGACTAGTCGCAACTATAAGTCTATAACAGTTCTTATTGTTCGGTTGAGCCACCACTGTGATTAGCCTCCTCGATATGTTCATTTAGTTTTGTTCCCCGTCAAAAAAATAAAAAATAATCGCTATTTTCAAATTTTACTTGAAAATTATTATTTTTCTCTAAAATCAATTTAGAGTTAGTAGAATAATCATTTAAAGTTTTTGATGTTTCATAAATTAGTAGCAAACCTTACCAATATGATTTTGCATTTTGATGATGACTGACTCACAACACCAATTTTAATATAAAAGATACGACGAGATATGGCATGTATGATGCCAAGAAAAAAACATTTTTTTTAATAGAGAATAATTTTTTTTTCTTTTGTTAATAATATAACAAGATGATTAGAACGACAATATAAATACAAAAGATATGATAAAATATGATGTGTAAAACAACAAGAAAATACAAATATTTCAAAGTTTGTTAAAATTGATACTCCCACAGTCCCAATCTTGTTTACACAATTACGGTGTGCTTGGAGTTTAAAAAAAAGTGATAAAGTGTTGGGATAGAAATAGTTGTTTTTTAGTATTTTATGTGATAAAGTATTGGGGTAGAATTCAAATTTAGAAAAAATTGTTTATTATTATTTTATGTGATAAAGTGATAAAGTATAAAGTGAATATTTTCATTTAAGAAAATGTGTAAACAAGATTGGTACGCTCAAAACGGAAATAGTGTAAACAAGATCGGGACGGAGAGAGTACTTTTTTTTTAATTAATAATAAATTGAAACTTGTACTATTGCACTTTTTACAAATTACAATATGTACTATTTTTTGAAACAAAATGCAACATGTACTAGTAATAATTGACAGATTTTAACCCTGACTCACTTTTTTTTTTTTTTTTTAATTTTTCGAATTTTTTCAATTTGATATTTGCTAAAATACTTTTTAACCTTGTGGTGCATACGATATATCATTTGTAGGTTATATCTAACTGAAAAGTTTCACAAAAAAGTGAGTCGGGATTGAAATTTGTCAATTTTTACTAGTACAGGTTGCATTTTATTTAAGAAAATTGTAGGTTACAATTTGTTAAAAAAATAAATAGTACATATTGCAATTTGTAATTAATCCCTTTTTTCCATGTTTATTATAATGAAAAAACCCCAACTTAACTGATTTTTTACTTTTTGATTTCTCTATTTCAACTACTATCAAATATATTTCTAAAAAGTACACTTTTATTTGTGCTTTTAATCCTCTTATTAATTGACAGTCTAAAAATTAACTGAGACAACTATTTCAAGTGTTAAATGCAATTATATAGAACAATATGCATTAATTTAAGGGTTAATTCCAAATAAATACACGATATTTATGCCAAATATTAATTTAATCACGACCTTCAAGATTATTGTATTAAAGCCCAATCTTTAATATTATTGCAAATCGATACACATTTTATTTTTTCCGGCCTGGAAGAGATGACTTGGCGAATCGGAGCATGTGTATACTTGCCGGTTAGGATGACACATATTAATTTTTTTTTTTAATAATTCCACATCATATTACATATCCTCTATCATTAACACTTTTGAAATAAATTAAAACATAAAACAAAAATTAAAAGAAGTAAAATCTAAAAAAGCATACAAACAATTAAAATGTAAATAACAAATAACAAACCAAATAGTGCATCTTCACCCTTCCATCGCCGCATCGCAAAACCACAGACCCCCATCCCTAATATCGAGTTCTGCGGATCCTAAAAGTTGGGTTTTTACACATAAATCCCATAATCCCCAAAGAAAACCCCCACCCAAAATCGCATAAGTGAAATTGGTTCAAATTTACAAAAAAAAAAATCATACCCTCAAATTTGCAGAACTACACGCCAAATAAACAACAATTAAAATAATATCAATCTCAAATTGCAAATACATTTTCTATCCATCTCATAAAATTTATTGAATCTCAATAAACACATCCCAAATTTAGTTTAAAGAGGTGGACTGCAATGAGAACAACATGTGAGGAGTTGAGGGAGCGGCGATAGACAATGAGTGGATTAAAGAGGGCGGAGAGAAACTTGGGCTTTTCATTTAATTTTGGAACATGAAAACATATTTAATTTTGAAATATTGACGACGAGAATTACTTTTTCAGTTTTGGAATTTAGATTTAAATGTTTTTTTTTAGTTTCTGTTTATTTTATTTTTGTTTTGTTTTTAATTCACCTTTTAAATATTTTTTATATTTATGATTTGAACATTTCATTCTACTCATAGTCTGACGTGTAAGCCGACATTGCAAAAATAATAGTTCCGACGAGCCGCATTATCTCTTTACGGCCGGAGGAAAAAAAAACGTGTATTAATTTGCAACAACATCAAATGTTGAACTTTTATACATTAATTCTAAAGATCGTGATTAAATTGATATTTGGCCTAAAAGTCGTGTACTTTTTTAGAATTAACCCTTAATTTAATTCTCGAACATCTCTTGTTTTTCCTTTTTCTTTCAAGACAAAAACTCGTATGAGACGGTCTCATATATGAGACGAGTCTCTATTTGACCCATGTAAACCTGTTTGATCGAATATCAAATTTAACCAGTTTTGATTGAAAGTGGAATACCTAATATACCCTTTTCATATTAGACGGTCTTCATTCCCATTCATTTCCCAAATTTCTTCCCAAATTCAGTTGTTCGCTGGTCGCCGCCACAACTGGGGCTCTTGTGACTCCGCTGCCGTCGTCAATCGTTGTTTCGCCGCCACACGAAGGAGCTTTGTGATTTCGTCCGTCGTTGCAGCGTCATTGCAATCCTTCTCAATTGCTTTTAGTTGCGCACAAATATTTGACCTAATTCAAACAACCACCTCACGAAGGAGTAGGTTGCTTCTCTCTTGATAAGGTAATGTATTATAGGATGTAGTAAGGATGAGTTTTTTTTCCCCTGTTTGGAGCATGAATTCATATTTTGTTTTGAAATAAAGTGAGAAATTGAATAAGATTGTTATAGGGTTATAGATAATAACAAAGGAGAAGAAAGATGATGAAAACGAAGGCAAAATATGCGGGGTGGATATTTTATTGCAATTTTGAGCTTCCTCTGGTAAAACAAAGGAAATATTTGAAGTACCTAAGTAAAATTGATGATGAAACTGTACACTATCCTGTTTCAAAGTCTGTTTACTACGTATAAGGAAAAGTTCATCTTTCTAACTTATTATATTCTGATGATAAGTTGGAGAAGCTTGTATTCTGTAAAAAGTGATTAAATATAGATCACAAGAGTATGAAATATATGTGATGCTTAGAATTATGACACATGCTCTTTGTTCCTTATGTTTCTAGCTGAAATAAGAACTCCAAATTTGATATCTTAAATGTGAAGTTGTTGTGGTTTTAGATGTTGTCAAGGTGTCTGATTGTTATCTCATTTTTCCCTTAGTATGTGATGACTCATTTCAAAGCAGTTGCTATTAAGAGTCACAAATATTGTACTCCTGAGTAGCTCAAGGTATAGGACAAATTAATAAAACAAAACAAAGACATTAGGTGGAGGTATAATGAAGAAAAAACTGCAAAGGAAAAACTTGAAAGGGATAATGAAGAAAAAACTACAAAAGAAAAACTTGCAAGGTAAGATGCATGTAAGTTTTAGTTCCTTATTCTCCATGCCAATTTCTGCATTATGTATATTTATATCATAAGAAGTAATATATGTATACCTGAACATGATACTTCTCAATTTTTTAGTGAGAAAGACAACAAACAAAAACTTGAGAAAAGGAAAATGAAGAATGATTTTACCAAAGTAGATGTTAAAAGGTAAATATTTTATAATTTTTTTGGATATTCTAGATAATAATTTTGATATTGTTGTTGTATAATTTGATACTATTGTTGTATAATTTAATTTTTTGTTGATCTAACAACAGTAAAGAGCATGCAAGAAAACAGAAACCCAGGGATGTAGAAGGCGAAGATAATAATTTCGTTATGTAAGATTATTTATTTTCCCTATTTGTAATTGTATTGAACTTAATGCTTTCTTTTAGTTGATGTAGCAATTTTTTATTCGATTATGATGCCAAAAGTAATTTCGATACTTCTCACCAGATATTTTTGATACTCCTAATTTTTGTTCATAATTTTCTTGTGATACTCTAGACAGTATATTTGATACTCTAGCTGTACTATCCGATACTTCAACAAACAATATGTAACTGTATTGAACTTAATGCTTGCTTTTAGTTGATGTAGCAATTTTTCTGTTCGATTACGATGCCAAAAGTAATTCTGATACATCTCACCTGATATTTTTTATTCTCCTAATTTTTGAAGTGAGGAAGAAATTAAAGAAACCTTGGTTAATGGAGGTGGAAGCGGAGCTCAAGAGGAACAAGAAGAAGAAAAAAAAAATCATAATTTTGCAATGATGTGTAAAGTACTTTTAGAGTTACTAGCTGCATTTTTTTTTTGTCAGGAAAGTAACATTTTATTAAAACATAACCCAACAAGCAAAAAAAGTGCTCATGGGCAAAGAAAATTGTACATGCCTATAGAACACATATTAAATAATTTACAGAGGTTTGAGAAGCCAGGATTCGAAAGCTGTATTTTCCAAAATAATTTTTCTCGCCAGAAACCAGCTCCAAGTTCTTCCTTTAAGTTCCTCAATGATTTTCTCCGGGACGAACTCCACACCATCAAACACCAATTTGTTTCTCGCCTTCCAAATCAACCAAACAACACCTTACCAAATACTAGCAGTGATTTTCGAACCATTTTTACCACGTATTACGCCAGAATGAATAAGAAAATGCTGCTCTATTCTATTATGTTGAGGAAGGAGAATACCTAACTAGATGCAATTAATTAGTCAATTGTCATAGATCAGATTGTAATCTCATCATTCAATGAGAAAACATGTTAATTTTTTAGAGGTGATTTATTTTGGTGTATTGGATTATTAGTGTACTGGATTGTTGGTGAATACCCATTTATTGGTGTTTTTTCCATCAAAAGTGATTTCATTGAGGTATGGTTGATTATAAACTATACTATATAAACTGATACTTCCAATATGATATATAATACTTCTGATTGGATTATTGATATTCTAAAACTCGGTACTATAATAAGTGACTTAAATGAGAATATTTAGTACTGGTTTTCTTTGTAGGAACTATGATAATTGCAAACATGAAATGTATATTTTCGTCGAAAGATACTTTGATAAACATATATGTTTTGATAATCCTGGCTTAATATTTGATACTCCAAGTTGTATTTTTGATACTCTTATACATTGTATAATAATAAGAAATTCTTGTCCAAATATTCAAAATAGGTATCACTGTACAATTTAATACTGTGTGACTCACTGGCCTGAATTATATCATTTATTTTGATAAACATATAAGTTTTTGATACTCTTGACCATATATGTGGTACCGCAGATGAGATTTTTGATACTCTAATACTCTGTACAATAATAAGAGATTTATGTTTCGTTATTCAAAATATCACTAAGATTAAACACAACATTAAGCGTTTTAAATATGCAATATGATTTACTGGTCTGAATTGTATCCTTTTAATAAACATATAATTCCCCTGACTAGATATTTGATACTCCAGATGAAAGTCTTGATACTCTAACAAATAGCAGAATCTTTTCAAGTACGAAAATTAGGAAAAAAAACAAATACACTAGAACACTAGAACATTGGGAGTCTTGCTACCAATCTCATTTGATGCAACTGGTGTTCTTTGTTTCGTGTTCTTCTGAAAGTGTCATTTTATTCTCTTTTTCCCGCCCTTTGTGGTCGAACATACAGGATCTAGAATGATAAAAATTCAAATGGAATTCAAGGAAAAATTGATAAAAGTTAACTTATTCTAACCTAAAAGTAGCAAAGTTACATATAAGTTTTGATACTCCTGACTTAATATTTGATACTTCAGGTGGTATTTTTTATACTCTTATACACTATACAATAATAAAAGATTATTGTCCAGATATCCAATACTGTGGTTTTAGTATGCAATATAAATCACTGGCCTGAAATTTATATTTTTGATAAACATAAAAGTTATGGCTAGGTCTTGTATGCACCAGGGTGCACCGTGCACTCATAGTGTATTTTAGAAGCGTGCAACTTGTTATGCTGAAAAGTACAACTTATTTACACAGAAAAGTGCAACTGTTAATATGGGAACATAGTTGCATGCTTCTATTTGGAATAGTTGCACGTTTCTGTTTTGTATAGTTGCACTCTTCTAAAATGCACTATGAGTGCACGTTGCACTCGGATGCACATGAGACCCACTCAAAAGTTATTAATATTCTTGACCATATATTTGATACTCCATATGAGATTTTTGATACCCTTGACCATATAATCACTAGCAAAATAGGTATCAATTTCCTCTGTTTTGCAAATCTGGGAAAGAAAAACGAATTTGTTCTTTTCGATCATCTCTATTTCATAATCAGAATCCTATTATGTTGAATTAGCTTAACCCAATCAATTTTACATAACATTATATAATTTGCTACTCTCAATTCATGCCCTAAAAGCTGGATTCTCGCTTCAACAATCAATTGAAAAAAAACCCCAAAAGTTCAATGAATTAACTGGCTACAACAAGATTCCAACGTAATGGAAATTGAAATTCAATTCAAAACAAAATTCGTAGCAACAAAAAATTGATTCAAACACATAAATAGCATACAAGTCAAATCGATTCAAACAATTAACTTAAGAACGAAATAGAATCACCTTGGTGCTACCATCTCCCTGCAATTTATCCCTTTTGCGTCAAATATTTTTGCTACAATTTCTGTGTTTTCCGCAGCAATTCTCTTCCTCGTGCGTCGTCTTCTCTTCCGCGTGCGTCGTCTTCCGCGTGCGTCGCCTTGGCCTTCATTCGGCCCATTATTATAGTGCGGACGGATTTTTCTAAAAATGGGTCAAGTATGAGACCCGTCTCATTTATGAAACCGTCTCATACAAGAGTGATTCTTCTTTCAATAATAGCATTTACTTTCCAGAGATGTTCGACTCGAATTGGTTACATGATTACATCCCTTGCCTAAATAGTATTCAATTAACAAACAAAGGCCAACACATATCCTTTCAATTTCAAGTGCCAAATTAATGAAGTGCTCATTTCAATTTACTTATTTTCCCTCAAAAATTTTAAGAGGTTGACTAAGCATTTGATTGGTCAAAGAATTTGATTGTAATTTTCACAGAGGTTTAGTTTGATAATGTGTCCAAGTCTCTGCTGGCACATTGTATAATATATCATAATACATACCTATGGTACAAGTAACTGATGTACCATATCTTCAAAATTTGACATACAATTTTAGCTACATGATAAATGATCTATATAATGTTGATTATTCAAGCAATGTTTGTTATGTCAAATATAAATATACTCAATAGATACTACAAATTGAATCAATGAAAGACAGATGCATATTTTGCAGAAGTTAGAAATTGTCTGACATTTATCTTGTTGTTAAGAGATCTACAGAAGTCATCTGGTTATAACATAAATGTTTAAGTCATTTGAATTTATTTTTTAAAAAAAAAAACATGTTATACCCTAATAAAATATTTGCATTAAATACATATATATCTTCACGTACATATATTCGTGCATGTGAATATCTATAACTACCTACGTAAATATAATTTTTATTTCAAAAGTAAAATACACATATTTTACCCACATTTATTCAATTATTCATGTGAGCAATCTCAAAACATGTGAACTTATAGTGATTATTATAATCACTACATCTTCACATAAAAATACATATCTTTCTACATTTATATTCATGTGAGTATTTACAAATTTCTATTTTTTAAGAGAAAAAAATATAAATATTAGGTTGGCAACAACTCGCCTTCCACAGTAGTAGCAATATGATATGGTGTATAGATCGAAAAGAAAGTAGAAACAAAAGAAAAATCAAACATAATCAGCTTATAATTAGCCACATAATTCCCAACTATCCTCGTCCAAGCAAAGGACCACTGTCGAACTCGATCACCAAATCGTGCATACTCCAAGCCACGTCGTATCGCTAACGCCTCTGCAACTCCCACGTTAGACGTATTACACCTCTCCCAAAGCACCACACCGCCCTCCCCCGGTCTCGAAGAACACCTTAAAATGAACATATTTACACATTTCATGTGAATTACTATATAAATATACATGATTAATTAATGAATTACAACAAACACCACGTGCTCGCATAAAATACAAATATCTTCAATGGAGTTATACACCATGGATGGATAAGCTGGTAGATTTTATTTTGTGAGGCCAACTTTTTTTTGTTGGGTGCAAGAAAAGAAAGTGCCCATAAATTCTTATCTATCTATATAATATAATAAACAGATAAATATAATAAATAAAATAAAAATTATAAGGAGGACATCACACTATATATATAAAGACATTTCGAGGTGTTGGTTTCATGAGTAATGGCGGATACTCCTAGAACTTCAACATTAGCCACACCTACAATTGCTTTTCGTAAGCCTCATTTCTCACACCTCTCGCATTCTCTCTCCTTAATTTTTGTTTTCAATTTTGAAGTTTTTCATCTTTTTTTTTTGCTTTTTCTGCTGTGTGTAGCAGCTGATTCGTGGTGAAGGTCAATTGAATTGCGAGAATGGCGGTCGCTATGGCTTCGATTGGGGGTAATTTTGGACTTTGTTGCAAGTTGAAAGCAATGGAGAAGCAACCTAATTTGAGGGGAGCTTCTTTTTTGTGCTCTACTGGATTGGATCCGTTTCAGCTGTCGTGCATTAATCCAAAGAGGAGGTGATTTATTTTTTTTTTGAGTTTGTGTGTGTGAATGTTTGTGTATATGATCAGTTTTTCTGAATGAAATTTGGATGATTAGATTTTCGACTCCATCTGTGATTTGCTTATGAGCTTCATTTCTCTCTCAGTTTTTCGCATCAATTGTTAGGTGTAATTAATGTGAATTTACAGGCTGGTGAATTAATTAGGAAACTTATGATTCTAAGAACATGCTTCCGATATTGTGCTCGGCACTTGAATTTTTTTAGCTAATGGCAATTCTCTTTTCATTTTATGGAAACAAGCCTTATCAATCCAAATTCAGCTGGAAAAAGTTTTTTCAGTCTAATTGTGAAATATTAGGAGGTATAAATAAATGGTACATCTGGAAATATAGATGTGAAATTTGCTTAAAATTGTTTTGTCCACTGAATGATTATCGTCAGTGTGATTTTGTCCATCAAACATGCAAGCCCAATTTGTTTAGTTTTGTGTTACTTGTGAAGAAAATTCTTGCTGATTTGTTTATCTTTAAGAAAATAGCAAACACCAATACTTTGGTTTTATAATCCAAGTATGCAATGCTCAACTGACGCTTATGTTGCTCTTCGGATTTTGTTGCAGTTCATTATATCCCGTGAGTCCATTTATACCAAAAGCATCACCATCTGCTGCTTTGGAGGTATTAAATGTTAGTTAGTACTTTTATGTGCATTTTAAATCAGTTATTCAATTCATTATTATTCGATGTATTAAAATAAAGGATGGTTGAAATTGTTGAAACAGGAGGGTAGTTCTCAGGTAATTCCCACCCCCAGTGTGATGATAGATCAAGATTCAGATCCTGATGCCACTATAGTTGAAATCACATTTGGGGATCGTCTTGGGGCTCTCCTTGATACAGTATGACATTACTTTTGAGTTTTGTAGACTAAATTATAATTTCTACTATATATAGTATTCAATAGTTGGAGCTATAAAAGATTCTGAATTTTTAATATTACATTATATGCATTAATTTAATAAAAGATTTTGTGACCATGCAATGATTGCTTATAAACGTATTCTAGATGAGCGCTCTGACGACTCTCGGGCTGAATGTTGTCAAGGCGAATGTGTATCTAGATTCTTCTGGCAAACACAACAAGTTCGCTATAACTAAAGCGTAAGTTTATTCTTACGATACATTTTCTTTTCAGCGGTTTGTTTTATGATCGTATTAATAGATTCCATTCTTAAGAAAACGACAAAGAGCTTCATTAATCAACCTTTTAATGGTATTAGTTATTTTACTAAAAGTTATTAGCTAGTCGGTATTAGCTGTTTTCAGATAGCAGCATTAGTTGTTTTCATTGAGCAATATTAGTTGTGCACCAGGTGCACGGTGCAAACTGGTCACCCAAGTGTTACTTTTAAACATGGGGGAAATTATATGTGATACTGATACCTGACTTTTCTATTTCCAAATTGAATCTTTGCTTGAAAGTGTAAGTCACATCATAGTTAGATTATTCTGTAATTAATCTTTTTACTGCCTGGTTTCAGTTCAACAGGAAGGAAGATTGATGATCCAGAGTTGCTTGAGGCAATCCGTTTGACAATCATCAGCAACCTTCTTGAGTATCATCCGGTATTATTCAGATCTAAACATGTGGAGCTTTTCATATAGTCACTTACTCACTTCTTTAAACAACTTTATTTGTGTCCTAACGATCTTGCTCTAAATTCTCAGGAGTCAAGTGCACAGTTAGCTATGGGTGCTGCATTCGGTGTGACCCCACCAACTGAAACTGTAAATAACTTTCCATCCTTCCCTATTCTCTCTATCTATGAAATACTTACTTCAGATTGGTTAACTAAAAGCTCGTCTTCAACTGCTTCGTCCAATAGATAACTCTAGCTTTAAAACATTAAAGCTCATTAATGGATTTTTAGAAATTGGTGCACCTCAATCTTGTCGAGAGTTGAACAGAAAATTCTAAATCAGATAAGGTAGCCATTAAATGCTGGCACAATTCTTGTATATCACCCGTAATTGTCCTATCTGTTAGTCCAAGGCATTGCATTCCTTGCTTGGTTAGTTCAGACCTCAACTTTGTTATCCTAGGTTCTGTTTGGATCGAGGGAAATACATAATAGCAAATTCTTTGGTGGTTGTTTGGGTTGTCGTCGATATGAAATCCATCATCACTACCATTTTGAACTAATTTTTATATGGGTGGGTGAATTTGAAATCCACTCTTAACTTGAGTGTATCTGAAATCGCTGTTTCACAACTTCTCGCATTCTAAATCCTTCAATCCAAATGCAACCTTAACGTATATGCACATAGACCAACAATTATCATTCTTTAAAATTCCATGAAGCCAGTGTAGGTCGAATTTTTTAAAAAATACATGTCCTATATTTTAAATAAATATATTATAAATGCAATATCTACTAAGATATGTGCTTATGAGATCGGAGAATGCGAGAGGAAAACTGAGGTAAGAAGGGAAATTTAATTGGAGATCCCACTTAACCAAATAAGAACTGGAATTGAACAAGTGGGACAAGCTTATCCAATTCTCTTACCAAACATTTTGTATATCTTTAGTGGGTGATAGTACAGTAATGTCTAATCGAGGATATAATGGGTAATTACTCCCAATTACGATGAGTCTGCAAAGATGAAGATGAATTTGTTCACTGTTTACTAGTTTTATCTAGCTACTTATTATTGATTAATACATTAATGTAGGTTGATGTGGATATAGCAACACATATCCATATCTACGATGACGGTCCTGACCGAAGGTAAAACACTTTTTTTTTGGCTCTTCTTTTTTGAACACTTCTAAATTTGAAACATCATTTTACGTTATTGCAGCTTGCTCGTAGTAGAATCAGCTGATCGACCAGGATTACTGGTGGATCTTGTGAGGATAATAACTGACATTAATGTTGCTGTTGAATCTGGAGAGTTTGATACCGAGGTTAAAATTTTCCTCCCGAGATTAATACACGACATGCTTATTTAATTAAGTCACTTCTTCATAGCTGGCACATGGAAGCTTTAATTTAATTTCGTTACGTGTTGCTTGTAATCAGGGTTTGCTTGCGAAGGCAAAATTTCATGTCAGTTACAAGGGTAAAGCCCTCATTAAGCCTCTTCAACAGGTATACTTACGTGCCTTTCTGTCATAAGTTGGTCTTATGTGAAGCAGTTTTACTGTGCAATTGGTTCACATGTATCACCTTATAGTAACATAACTAATACTTTTTAATAAAACAGCTAATCTTCTTTTAATCCCGAATAATTGGGGTAGACTACATGAACCAATAATAAAATCGAAATTCGATAATTGGCTCATGACATGATGATGTGACAGTTTTATGCTGGCTGTCACAAGCTTACGACAACCCTCCTCCTTTATCGTTTCTTGGGACAGACATGGTAATGAAACAACTAATAATGTTTAAAAATATACACACTAGTTGCATGGTAAAACTCATTAGGAATTAAGTGTAATCATAGTTTACATAATTGCTCGATTATTCACAAATGTGGCAGGTTGTTGGAAATAGTTTGCGATACTTTCTGAGAAGGCCTAGCACAGAGGAAGCGAGTTTTTGATACATCAAGGTAAACACCATTAGAACTGATCAGCTATCACTAGTTTAACGAAGCATCTCGAACGTACATAACAATACCATTCTAGCATTAATGTGAAGCTGTTGGGAGCAATAATGGTGCTCGCTCCGGTATACTTGTAATTTTACTGGCAGTATCACCGTGACTGTAAGAATACTGGTGAATTGGAATGGTTGTTAAGATTACTTATATATACAATTATCATTTTGATCACATATGGGGATTGATATTTGATGACATCTTTATGCATGTGCCTTTCTTGTGGTGTCTTGCTACAAAAATACATGAAAAAAATAGGTTTTGGCCAGGACTCCAAAATATTTACATTTAAGTAGCAGCATAGATGAATCGAGTCAAGTAACGTCGGATTGACTCGGTTTCGTTACTTGACTCGGTTAGAAACCGAAGCTTGAAATTTGCGGGTATTTGATCGAGTTTAATTTGTTTGAACTCGAGTTTGATTGGATGGGGAACATGGTAAATTCGAGTTTGACTTGGCTCGACTCGATAATTTACCTAACGTGATGCTATAGAATAATTACCTAACGTGATGCTATAACCCCCAAGGATTGACCTAGTGGTTGTAGGCTTGAGACTTATGAGTATGCTCCTCTCTAGGTCTCATGTTCGACCCCCTTAAGATGCGATCAACTCTTGAGATGGTCTTTTCTAATTTTCCATTTCCTTCACATTCAGTAAATTTGCTGACCGAGGAAACACCCGTTTCTATCATAATTTCAAATTAGTGTATCCGTTCATAATACGAAATTTAAATAAATATTATAATTAATAGTTTATAAGAGCAATGTTATCAATTTATAAATATAATGATATCAAATTTATAATATAAATAAATTTCTCAGTAAAGTTTTTGTTCAAACTATCAACATTATAGTATTAATGTGCTACTAGGTATATGTTTGTCATAATAAATTAAATATTACACATATAGTTCATGTGAGATCCCTGAAACATATAGAATCAAATATTCCACATATATTTAATTTGAAAAACATATATATTGCATAACTCAACAATATTTCAACATAGATTGTGAGGTTTCTTTTGTTAGTTTGAACTTTGAAGTATTTTCGTTTTATAAATTGCTTGGATTGAATTTGAATATCTACAATAAATTTGAGTATTTTTATGTGAATTTAGCAAATGATAATACCTGACTGAATTTGAATATCTACAATAAATTTGAGTGTTTATGTGAATTTAGCAAATAATACCTAATCTACTACTAGTTCATTTTATTAAAAATATATATACACTAACTTTGCATATCATATCTAGTCATTACTACCAGTAAAACATCTGCAAATAGGTAATCAAATCGAAGTGGAAATTGGAAGTATAGTGAGTGGACAATATTCATAGCCTCATCAAGTTACAAACATTATTTTTTATTTTTTATGTTTTTGGTCAATTTCTGAATATGGTGTCTGCAAAGAGGCATTAATCATTATGGAGACTAGTATTTTAAAACTTTTTTTTGGTGGTTCGTTGGATATTTTTGTGAGAATTGTGAGAATTTTTTGTTCTCTCTAAACTTTTCTCACCAAATCTCCCAAATTCTTATTTGGCCCTCATCTCAATTTCTTTCTTTTCAATGGGTCATCTTATAATTTGTACGGTCATTAGGTAATTTGTAAGACATAGAGATTGTAGATCTGCAAAACATAGTCAGCCCTTTTCTCCTCAGGCCTCAATCCACAAGTGTAATATTTTTGGATCTAAAACAACTCATCTTCTTGTAATATAACATTGGGAATATTCTGACATAATGTCAAAGCCAAAAAAAATATTAATTATAAAACACAAATATTTATTGGTTGCCTTTTTTTTTTCTGTTTTTATAGGAAATAATTTTGATCTGAAGGAGGCTTACAACTCAACATAGCATGCTAGAATTGAATAGTTGTGTTTGCAGGTGTACCTGAAGACTGTAGTCATTCCAAGATTTGAACCCCTTTATAAAAAAAAAAAAAATAAAACTTTTGGAAGACATCGAACCTGGAAGCCAAAAATGGTGAAGTCTTTCGAGAAAAAAAGTGTAAATCATTGGCAAGTCAAAATCCTACTTTTCATTGCATGTTCCATACAAAATTGTGAAAATGTGATAAACTAAAAAATGACAGGTAAAATGTAGTAATAATAATAATGTATAAATAACAAAAGCTTTGAATAAACTTACATATCGTGCATACACGTCATTGTTTCGTTCTGTCTCAATGATCCTAGACCTCGTAAGCTTCTTTTTCAGTTTAAGTTGTTCCAACTGTTACTATCATGTTAGATTCATTGTACAACAGAATAAAAACTAACTATTTGTGTTTGTAGGTGCGCTTCAAGATTGGTGTCATTCCAGGATGATTAAGCACACTAAACATATATAGTTTTACAAAATAATAATACTAATAATAAGTGTAAAATGAAAACATGATTAAACCTCTCATGAATATAGTTCACATGTTCTCAAAGACTTTCGGAAGGAACCATGGGTCAGTTTGTTCATTTTGTGTCAAGATACTTACAAATATATACCCCAGCATCATGTTATTGACCGCAATGATTCAAACCGTGCGATAAAATTGTTGTGTCCAATTAGTTAGTTTATATTAAGAACGATATTATTTATAAAAAATTCAAACGATATATTATTTAAAAAAAATAGATTACCTCCCGTCTTTGTCCAACCACAACAATGACGGGGTCTTTCCTGGTTGTCCACATTGTTGTCACTCCCTGATGTTCTTTTTTTTCACTCATCTTTTAATAAGATATACAAATAGATTATTTTTATAAATTTAGATAAGTAAATTGTCTATTATTATTGATTTTTATATAAGTTTATTTATAATAAATTATTAATATTTTGCAGTTAATGAACTAATACATTACGACCAAACAACTATAACACTTTTCAATGAAACAACTAATAAATTATAAATTAATAATTTTCAATTAATATTATTAAATTAATCAAATAATAACAATTAATACATTTAATTAGTATATTATTAATTAATTTTATACTAATTAAATTATTATATATTAAAAACCAAAAATTAATTACTAATGTGTTATTAATTAATTAATTTAAAAAATAAAAAAATAAAAAAAAATCAAATTTCTGTCGCGTGGGCAGATCGACAGACAGGATCTGCGTTGCCTGCCCCACGCGACAGACCCAATCAATCAACCCATCAAAAATATGTATTTAGCAAAGATGGTTAGAACCTTACAGCAGTAACAAAATCTTGCACGATAATCTATGCAAAAATTTTGAAAGTACAATTACTTTGGTGTGAAAATTAATTTTAAGCATGGTTGAAACACTGTTCACGCGGATATAAGCATGTGGAGTGCACCGCATCACCATGTGGCGAGTTATTGTTCACTCACCACAATTGTTATTCCTCAATTTGTACTGACGCTGCTGTTTTTATATATTTATAATTTGTAGTCCACTGGCCGTGGAATATGGGATAAGGCTCATTATTATTATTTTTATCCATTTTTGTAAATTAAAGCCTTTCCTTTCCTAGTGTTTATTTTTGGTACTATATCCAACACCCAATCATTGCGTAAACGCATATATATTATCACAATTTTCTGAGTAACAAACAAAACAATCTATCCAACACTTTACGATTTTTTTCCCATGATAGTTGAATTTATTCTGTAGCATTTTTATAATCTCATTATCAATTTAGGTACGAGAGAGTCTCTTGTGGAATATTGCACCATATTAATATGTGCATTACATTATAATTTAGGTAAACTTATTGAAAATTCGGGGGTCAAGGCAAGTCAGGTCGGTGTGGGTCGGGCAGGGTGGGTAGGGCGGCAGGGACTTCAGGTTGACCGAATTTTGGGATGAATATATATATTTAATGGAGTACTTTTACCAATTCTATAGTATAGTCTAATGGTTAAGCTCTATTTGTTTAGGCAAAAGGTCTCTTGTTTGAATACCTTTGAAAACATAAATGTTTTTACTGCTTTCTGTTATTTTTATATTTAATTTTTTTTATGTTATTACATGAACAAAAGTGTGATTCTATTTTCTTTTATCTTTATTTTAGTTCTTTTAGTGTTACTACATAAACAAAGACGTGATATTATTTCTTTTATAATAAATTTTGTGTGTTACTACATGAAAAAAAAAAGACACAAATACTATTTTTTTAATGTATTTTTTTTTTTGTTACTGCATGAACAAAAGTGTATTACTAGTTGAACAAAAAGAGGTATTATTTATTTAATATAATTTTTGTGTGTGTTACTACATGACTAAAAATTTGTTACTACATGAACAAAGGCGCAATACTATTGTTTTAATTCAATTTTGTGTGTGTTACTACATGAAAAAAAAAATGTATTACTATATGAACATAAAGGGATGCTATTTTTTTAATCTAATTTTTTTTGTGTTTACTACATGACTAAGAATGTGTTACCAAAAGTCATTTCTTTTGTTATTTTTTACGGCTGTTATTCTTTTATTCCATAATTTTTTTTTTTGTTACTACATTCTTCATGATATGAAAAAAAAAATATGTAACTACATAAAGAAAAAATTGTTTTTACATGAACGGGTTTTTTTTTGTTATTATATAAAAAAAAATTGTGATACTCATAAACATAAAATATGTTACTACATGAATAAAAGTCTAATAAATGTCAAACTTTGAGATTTTGCCCTTCATGAAATATACATCCCTATACACAAATAATCTACTCAATGTCATAATACTGTATTAAACAACAAATTTTACTAAAAAACAAGGAATAATGAAAGCAATACATAAATGATCACCACTCATAAAATGATTGCAAAACCATTTTAATAATAAAATAATAATTAGATTGAAATTGAAACACTCAGTTTACGGAGAGGAAGAAAGGAAAACAAAACGAAAGTTTTGATTCCCCAACCAGAAAATTGTATAAATGTTCGAAATGAGAAGGGGCTGAGAAAGAAGAAACATAGACATAGTAAATCAATCATGATCCAAAAAAAGGTGTCATCAAACACAGAAAACAGAATTAAAAAATCAAACTGAGCAAGAGCTCTTCCCTCTCGCCGCCTCTGTGTTTCAAACGGTGAAATATGTTTAAAGAAGTTCCAGAAAATATTCCCATGGTTTGATTTGAGTATGGAATCGGTAGGGATCTGAATGGAAGAGAGAAGCAGTGGATGCCGACTGCAATGAGAGTCAGTGATGGTGGTGTAGATCTGAGAATGAAAGAGAGAGAAGAGAGTGAAAGAAAATACGGATATGAGATAGAGGAGAGAATTAAGCTTTTTTCCATATACATGGATACAAAAACGGGTAGGGCGGGCTGAATTGCACGGATCTTGAGTCCGTGCAATATTGCATACAAGTTTTTGCCTTCAGGTACGGATAGTAGTATTTTCATTTTTTATGTTTCTCTTCACATTTTATATAAATTTATGTATGGAATAATAATTTTAAGGAATGATGCGTTATTTGTTTTCTTTTTTAACCTTATCTTATACATGACTCTACTAGCTGTTTTTACTTTTATTTCCTTTCTAATACACATTTCCTCTCTATACTTTCTGTTAGTTTTTACTCTCCCTTAGTGAATGGTTTATCAAAATTGATAATTATCTAAAAAAAAAAATTAAAGAGCTTTATTTAGGATTTAAAACTTGATTGCAATGAAAGTTAAAGGATTTAGTAAGCATTGGAAGAAATATGATCCTACCAAAATTGGAAGAAATATGATCCTACAAAACTAGAAACATTTTGGGTGGAAGGAATTACAAATTAAATTATCAATAATTTGCATTGAAGTTAACTTTTTAAAATGTTCAACACAAGTTAATCATCACATGAAGTATAAATTATAAAAAAAATCATTAAATTTAACTTAATAAAATGCTCAACTCCATATCAAAATTATATACAACTTCAATGCCTATTAGAGTTTTCGTCAACAAAAATCATTGCAACTTGGGGAAGGCATATCCAGCCCATAAACAAAGCCCATACCACCTTTAAATTTTGTCACGTACTAATAATTTCCTAGCAGCATGGAACTGGATGTTGATGTTGGTTATGATATGATCCACTAAAGTCCAAACAAATAAAGAAAAAGAATTTACCAAAAATTTAATGGGATTTATTCATTTTTCTTGGGGAACTAAATTATCCATTTAATTGGCCATTTTTTTCACTATAAATTTAGGGGCATGGTTCATAAATTTGTTCCATAATACAATATTATCGGGTCTTGGAAGATCATTTAAAGCCTACATATATATAGAGAGAAAAAAAATGGCATCTGCAGCAGCTGGTAGAGGTGCTCAAACCATGAACTCTATGTATTTCAAGTAAGTTTATATTTTATAATTAATTGAATTAATTCTTTTGCAATTTGAGATAAATGTTTGAGACGCAAGTTTGAGAAATAGTCTGAAAGCCTCAAATTAAATATATCTTATTCATATACTAATTACTGATTTTTTATTTTTTTTTGAGACACTATCGACGTGTGTGAGAATGTTTTGCATGTAACGATTGTCGAAATGATTAATTAAGTAATTAAAGTAAAAATTGGTAATTAAAGTAAAAATTGGATATGTGTGGCAGTGGGCAAATATATCATAAAAATTTAAAAATAAACAATTTTATTTCTTCCGTTAAATCTTTAGTTAGAATTTGATCCCCAAATCTATATCCTAATTCAAAATTTCAATTTTTTTAAATGTTTTATTAGCTGGATGATGAGTGTCTTAAAAAATATTAACTTGTTACTAGGTTGTATATATTCTATAATTTAGATTATATGGCACTTTTAAATATAATTAAATGTGAGAAAATTTAGACGATGATTTTGAGTATATACTGTAATCATTGATTTAACGATTTTCTTTTATTATTATTCGTGTTTTGGGACAATGTCATAACGCAATTAATATTATCAGTTAAAAATACATCTTATAAATTATTAAAAAATAATAAGTACTTAATATGAAAAAAGATAGAATTATGTTATTTTTATCAAAAAAAAAAAAACTTTAATATGCATGTGTACATATGTAATAAAATAAAAATATCTGGAGGACCCTAAGACATATCCTTTACCAATACACACCAAATTCTACTAACATTTATTTGTTGTATTTAATATTACCCACGACTGACTCAAGCTTGGCAAAGAAAATATTAGGAAAGTACCTTTCAGAAAAAGAAAAGAAAATATTAAATTTGGGAAAGTATTCTAGAACTTACCCTATCATAGACTTGAAATTTCATAACTCATTATTTGACTTATATATCTTTATCCAATAAGAAATGAAATTCGTGAGATCTTTCTACGGCCCCGTTTGCCTAAAAGCTTTTTAAAATAGCTTATTGTCTAGGATTAATAAGAGCTCTAAATTTATTTGGAAAAATAAAATATTTCATATTCTATAATAAAATTTTAAAATAAATTTTTTACAACTTAAATTAGAAAATTAATTGGAAAATCTTATGATATATACCTCATTTCACCACCCTGACTAGCCCAATTCGACCCCAACAAACCCCATAAATTATAAAAAAATATATAAATTTTAAAATATTTAAAATAAGTTTAGCTAAGTGACTGTTGTGATATAATAAAAAGTAATTATTCTTTATTTTTTATTTTTTTGGGTGGTAATGATTGGTGTAATATCGTAGAATTTCAGTCTAGCTATTTTATTATGATATGAGACTTCGACTGAATAGGATTTTGATCAAAATCACACATAATCGGTGACTGGCCTTGGGAAACGCAATATGACATTGTTTTATTTATAGGCAATTTTAGACGATAAATTAAAATATTTTTATTCGTTAGTTAATTCATAAATTTTGTCCATTGAAACGATCCCACACAAAAAACCGCTTCTCATTTTAATTCTCTTCCCATCTAATCCCGAAAGTTTTATATATTAGGAAAATTTTATTTATATAGAGTCGAGAAAACAAAGAAAATAATGAGTGTAGGATTTGACATTTGGAATTTAATTGGATGTTAATTTGTCAAATGTAGGTTCTGTTTTTTTCAAATAAGTAAATCTAGATTGTAATAAACGATATAATAATCAGAACAATTAATTTAAAAGATATAATAATTAATTATGCTGAAATTCAATTGGTAGATTTTGAATATAGCAGGGGATTCGTTCATTTGTTGCGTATGAAAACAGGCTAAACAGAACCAACTCCACAATTAATCCAAAGTTTATTAATTAGGTGAAATTATGTATCTTTGTCATATCTTATGAGATTATTTTGTGTAATTAAACACGATATGATGATTGCTATGTTGTCTCGTGTGTTTGTGCATGCATGTTGTAGGGGTGGAAAATTTACCGAAAATACCGGCTTATCGTACCAGAAATATACCGAATTTATCAGAAATTTCGATATACCGGAATTTTCGGTACGGTAACAGTATAAATTTTCAAAAGTCCTAGTATATCGGTATATCGGTGTACCGGTATACCGAAAAATATATCGGTATACCGGTATACCGATACATTGGATATATACCGTACCATATTTAGAAAAATATATAATATATTTTATTTTTTAATTTAATTAATATTTGAGACAGTTAAACAAATTTAGGGGTTATGAAAGGGTATTTACTATTAGTGTTTTGTACAGATGGGGTTATGAAAGATTCACACTTTAGTGTGTGTGTTCTCCATAATTTGAGGGGCATTGCATGTAAATTGTTCCTGGATCTTGACTGTTCTTGAATGGTGAAGTGAGATACCGTTTTTGTGTGGAAATTTATCCTTTTATTTTGAATTGTCTTTGTGGGTTTCCTGATTCAAGCTGAAAATTGGAATTCGTAGAATTTTTTTGAGTGTTCCCATAGTTAAAAATCCAGTCTTCAAGGGAGATATATGTTGTTAAGAGATTATTATTCATAAAATATAGGTAAATAATCAAGGTATGAACGGTATACCATTAATTCGGTATGAAACGGTATACCGTTAATTCGGTATGTATCGAAAATTTTGGTACGGTACGGTATACCGAAATTTCGGTACAGTATACAGTATGTGATTTTAGCATACCGAAATTATAGTATACCGAACTTCGGTATACCGTAATTTTCGGTACAGTACAATATGAATTTTCACATACCGTAAATTACGGTATAATATACGGTATGACCGACAGGGGCGGACGCAGGAATGTAGTCAAAATTAATAATTGTTTTTAATAAAAAATAATTTATAATTAATTAATAGTTTAATACTTTGAATAATAATTAACTGTGACATTTTATTAAATAATTATTCATTCATCACCGTGTCAAATTTTTACACTACCAAAAAATTACGAATTGGCTATAGAAATTTTTTACACGACTACGAAATTTTCCAACATTATAATTTTGTTCTTAAATAGTGAGCATTGCTCACAAATTTTTAATATTCTAGTAGCAAATTGTCTAGAAATTGCTTACAAATTTTTAATGGTAAACAAATTACTTACGAGCAAATTGCTTATACATTTGTAATTTTTGTAAACAAACAAATTACCTATACAAAACAATTTCGTAGGCAATATATATTTATAGTTTGGAGTAATTTGAAATTTTCTACAAATAAATTTACATATGAATTACCTTCTCGTAGACAAATTATTTGTAGATAATTTGAGAATTGAAATGTTTATATGATTAGAAAATTTTATAAACAGGTCGTGGACAATTCTCACTATTTAAGTAAGAAAGTATTTTTGTTAAAGATTTTGTAAGCATGTTGAAGAATTTTGTAGTCAAATTTCTATTTTCTTGTAATATTAAATGTATATATGGAATTTTAAAAAAATTTAAAAATATATATATAATAGTTCACAAAAAAATTGAGGTGGGACAATTGCCCCTTAGGTCATCCGTCAATGATGACCGATACGGTACTGTACAGTATGTGACCCTATGCATGTATGTGTCTGTGTGCAGGGTGACTTCATAAAGTTTTCCACGCGTCTCTTGTGATGATATGATGATAATCTGATTATATGCAAATGTCATTATTTTTCGCAACACAACTTTTTGTATTTTTTATTTTATAATAAAATTTAGAATCTTGTATACAATCTTTCTTAATAAAGTAAGTTACGGGTGCATGGATTCTTACTTTTATAAGACTACACTTACTTAATTTTTTAAGGAAAACCACCCACTAAGTAATTACTATCTTGGTCGAAAAAAAAAAGTAATTACTATCTAATTTAATACTTCATCCGTCCATCAATTTTATGTACACTTCTTTTATGAAAAAAATTACTTTAACTTTATCCTCTAACCATCACTTAATTACTTCAAATGTCATTGTACTTCACTCACAAACAATCACTTTATTTATTTATAAATTGACCCCACAATTAGTACCCTATAAATTCTTACTGTATCTATTATATCTACTCTTTTCTTGATATGTGTGTCCACCACATCAAGTATAAAAGTGAACATAGGGAGAGGCATCGAGTAATATAATACTTGATGGATGCGATTCATGCGAATATACGATAATCTTCTAACACATTATTTTATAAAATCACTTTTAATTTTAAATGTTGTAATTTCAAATTAATATTAAGATAAAAATTCACTAGGTTAACGAGTGTTATTTAATTAAATAATTTTCAATCCCTTAATATGATAAAATCAAATTGAACTCAGATCTCATGAAATATATTCTGTAACACCATACGTACGAAGTACTATTGTTGCACATATAAAGTGTCTTGATTTTTAAAAAGTGACACTTCGTATGCACAACACAACAAGTGACACTAAAAAAAAGATAATTCACATGAATCGTCTTGATTTTCAAAGAGTGACACTTTGTATCCACAATACAACAAGTGACACTCAAAAAATATAGTTCTCGTGAATGTGAATTCACACGATACCTAATAAAAAAAGTTATGCAGTTGAATCATAATTGATGAAATCACCTAAGGACAAACTAGTCATATATGATATCTCCTTCTAAGTTAATAATTGAATTTATTTTATTGAGACAGGCCAATGTTGAGGAAAGCCTACCACAGAAAAAGTGATATGGTGAGTGATACAGTGAAATTGAATGGGGAGGAAATCAATTACAAGGGGGCGGCGGCGGCAGGCGGAGGAAACGGCGGCGACACCACTAGTTGGTGGATCCGCGACGACCGTACCGGAATATATTACCCCAAGGGGCAAGAGAAGGTCATACAAGATATTCCTCAAGGGGCAACTAAAAATTTTGAAAATATTAATTGGTTTCATTAAACACTTTTATTCATCACCACTTCTTAATTATATCTTGTTGCTCTCATATTCTCCTATCGTGTATAAATATTTATTTAATAATAATTGGTAATCTTAATTTGTGTGGGGGAGTTTTCATTGTATTTTGGAATAAAATTATTTTGTTTTTTTGTCAGAGAAAATTTTAAATAAACTATGGAGTATAAGGGAAACTCTAACCCTTACAAGAATAAAAATGTTATAAATAATTCAAAAGAAATCCTAGTCTTAGTATTGCTCAACATTTTGCATTCACTTCACAAATCAACCTAAGACTCTACACATAACTTGGGCTTTAACATCCAATCACGGAAGGAGAAATAACTAATATTCGACACATTTGGTGTTAACCATGACCATAATTTTGATTTGATTTCATCAATAATCTTATCCAAATTATCAGAACACTATTATCGAAAATCAATTCATTGTTGCAACACCAAATAGTCCAAGCAACTTCGATCCACACAGTTGAAGCAATTCTAACAAAGATATGTGGTCCTAGAATATCACCGAACTGAAGAAAGTTTACGATCGATCGATAGTGTAAAATCAACGGCATCTCAAACCACCCCAGAATTATGTGTCAAATATTTTTTGCAAAATTATTTTTTTTGCGAACACTGTTAATTTTTCTTTGAGTTTTTTCACAAACACTATCAATCTCCACTATTAATCAATTTTCACATAATTACTAATTTAATCAATTCTTAAAAATTACTATAAATATTTGCAAACACCCCTAAAACAATAAAATTTTGGTACCTATTCTAGATGACAAAAAAATAAGAAATCTTAAAAATGAACACAAAGAAGTCTAAAACAGAATACACATAAAACAGAAAAGGAAAAAATCACACACACACAAATAGAAAGAAGGGTAAAAACAATTGACGTTACTTTGGAGCTAGGTTGCATGGAGACGGGTACGACAATACAGGTATGACACGATACGACTATTGGGACACGATATTTTTTTTTAAATTGGATAAGATACGTCGGGGGTACAACTATAATTTTAAAAATTATTTTATATTTTTCTTATATATATAAATATTTTCACAATTTTTTTTGAAAATACATGTTTCTATAATTTATACAATTTTTTTAACACATAAATAAATATAAAATCAAAACAAGAGAAATGTCATAATAAAACATGTGAATGACGAACAATTCGACATTGGTGTGACGGGTGAACAATAGAGAGAGTAATTTTTATTTTTTTTACTATTCGTGGGCTAAGATTAATTTAGTATAAGACAAATTTATTTCAAGACAAAAAATAAAATAAAATTTTCAAATTGGACCCCACGTGTAAGTTCCGACACGCTAATAAATCGTGTTCGACACGGTGCCCAAAATTATTATTAATATTTTTAATTGGGACACGTCATGACATGGTGTAACGGGTGTGTATCCCACCCGTATCCACGTACCAAAGTACCCATAGTGTATCTGACACTGCATTATTCAAAAATTTCGAGTACCCATGCATTCTAGCTTTGGAGTGTGGATGGAACAAGCAAGGGAAATGGGCCGACCAGAAATACGAGCTAAAATTACCTTGGGCTTTAGCAAACCCAAATTCTGAAAATAAAGTCACAAAAATTTGTATACACTTGGTTCATGCTATGAATCTTATTTTTAATTCATGATATTTGATTAGAGCTGTTAGAATGGGCCAGTGGGTCGAGCTGGCCCAAAACCCACTTCAACCCACATTTTTGCGGGTTTGGGCTGGCCAACCCTCTGCGGGCTTGGATCGAGAACTACTCAATCAAACCCAACCCATAGCGGGTAGCGGGCTTAGGGGGCTAGCCTGTGGGCTTTTTTTTAATAAAATATTATTTTTTTACATGTATTATTTATAATAAATTTTAGAGTATGTCTTCTTTGTAACTTATTAATATTATTAATTTTTTACCACTACATTTATAAATTATTGAGATCATAATATTAATTGCTAGAGGTATTAGTTGATAATAGTAGTGTTATCATTCTATAAGTATAATGATATTAATTTCATAGTATGAACATATTTCACAAGAGAGTTTGTGTAAATTTTAAGGAGCATATGCACAATGTCTTGATGAATAATAAAAACAAAGAAAGTTTACTAGTTAAAAGATTAAGCAACAATATCCACAAAATAGTCGTAATAAATAAAATATTTTTTATATATTGCGTGTATAAGTGAGAAATAAATTATTTTTTTGTATTTATATTTTTATATTTTAATTAAATTGAATGATATTATTAAAAAAAATTACTTTTTTATTTCAAAAGCCTGTTGGCCAATCGAACCCAACCCACTCCAACCCGCGGCCCACACGGGCCAGCTCAAATGGGCCCATTTCCCCGGCGGGCTCGTAATACTCAACTCAACCTGCCCCATATATATGCAGGCCTGGGCCGACCCATTTTGACAGGTCTACATTTGAGGGACTCAGGGTATAACACGGGTTAAGTTTAGTGATTTAGAAAAATATGTTTGAAATGAGTGAAATAGATCAAATGATCCAAGTTCATAACATGGACCTGATTCATGGGAGACCAACTAAAATAAAGTTGGTTGTACCTACTAAGTTAACTATAACGATATTAGTAAAAATTGTCTGGTCCCAACTCAATCTCATACAAATTTTTATCTTTAGGTAAATGTTGATCAACATTCAGGATAACAGTTTTTCATAACTCCTCATATTCTTTTTAAATGTCATTCTAAATTTTTTCAGACAAATTAAGAATACTTTATAGGGAAATTTTTTTTCTACCAACTTATTTAGAAAAAAAAGACGAAAACTCGTACGAGATGGTAATTTGCACAGATCTACATTTGTCTCTTCCAAAATATTAAAGTGTCATTTCCAAATTATACTCATCTTATTATGAGATAATCTCATGCAAGTGTTATCCCGAAAAAAAAGTGTAAAGTGGTAATTGTGAACCAACTGTAGGGTAAAACTGTTTTAACCAACTTTTAACTTTTTCCCATAATCAATTTATTTACCGGTCATATTAAAATTCAGTAACACTCATGTGAATCAGGTTCATACATGAACTCTATCACTGTTATGTGTAAAAACTATCACTGTTATACACAAAAAATTTCACTATTTAAAAATATAAAGCATTTTCTAAACAGTGATTGTTTTTGTTCATAACAGTGATAGTTTTTATACATAACAGTGAGAGTTTTTGTATATAACAGTGATACTTATATAACCGAGTTTATAACATGAACTAGGTCTATACAAGTTTTTGTCAAAAAATTTGGAGATGCACCTCGAATACTTTATAGTAACACATGATAGACATCCTACCTTTAAACCTCATCATAAAGGTTCACCATTAAAATTGTTGCTCATGTCATTCCATTATTCATACTTACCAAATATTAGTGACTTAATTTTCTTCTTTCGACATATACACCACGTCGGTAGTAGGTGAATAAGTCGCCGTCGACCAATATCCTCACTTATTTTAGTAGGTAACTCCATAGAAATTCGATTATTCTGTTTCAATTTTTGTATTCCATTAGTAATACATTGATATTTCATCCTGCTGGATCTTTAATATCAGTTTCATTCATCTGTATCATTTTTCATGTCACAAATTCATTTTACTTTCTGAATCTTTAACACATGGACCCAGGATTATGGTGGTCCATTGGATAATTTTACATTTTCCACATATTATAAATTCATAATATGAAACAAAAAGTGGAATACTGAAAATAAAACAGATGATATCATTCTCTTTAACACATAGACCCCAAAAAATAGTAATTTATTGGATAATTTTTATTATTCCAGATATCATTCGTATCTATATTGGATAATTCGTGTTTTGTTGAAGTCAATTTCAAACCATCACTTTTACCTAACCCAAATGGACCCTTTATTTAAATTTCCACCCAAACACGCGCCCCCACTCTTTCTCACCAACTACACCACCAATTTTCAAATCAATGTGAAACCAAAAATAAACGACCAATTCACTCATTCACCAACTCTCACCTATTCTTCCCCATATTTATACCCCTAATTCTTCAGCCTTCATTTTTAGGTTCAACTCCACCATTAAAGTTGACACCAAAAAATATATATATATCATTGTTTCTCTAAAAAAAAAAAAAATCAAAATTCCCACCAATGGAAGAAACAATATTCCGATCAAAACTCCCGGATATTTACATCCCAAAACACCTCCCGTTACATTCCTATTGCTTCGAAAATATTTCGAATTTTAAAAACAAACCATGCTTAATAAACGGTGCCACTAACGAAGTTTTCACGTACGATGAAGTCGAGCTGACGTCACGCAGGGTCGGGTCGGGTCTAAGCAAACTGGGCATCCGACAAGGAGACACGATCATGCTACTTCTCCCCAACTCCTGCGAGTACGTATTCGCCTTCCTAGGCGCGTCGTACATCGGCGCCGTCTCCACCATGGCAAATCCCTATTTTACCCCCACCGAGATAGCCAAGCAGGCCAAAGCCTCCTCAACCAAACTCATCATCACGCAGGCCTGCCACGTGGACAAGGTACGCGCCCACGCGCTCGACGCGCGCGTGAAAATAGTATGCGTCGACGCGCCGCCCCCCGGGTGCCTGTCGTTCGCCGCGGAGCTGATCTCGGCGGACGAGGGGGAGATCCCGGTGGTGAAGGTCCACCCGGAGGACGTGGTGGCACTGCCGTACTCCTCCGGGACGACGGGCCTCCCCAAGGGCGTGATGCTCACGCACAAGGGGTTCGTGACGAGCGTGGCCCAGCAGGTGGATGGGGAAAATCCGAATTTGTATATTAATAGGGATGACGTGGTGCTTTGTGTTTTGCCGTTGTTTCATATTTACTCGTTGAATTCGGTTTTGTTATGCGGGTTGCGGGTCGGGGCGGCTATTTTGATCATGCAGAAGTTTGACATTGTGTCGTTTTTTGAGGTGGTTGAGAGGTATAGAGTTACCATTGGGCCCCTGGTGCCACCGATAGTTCTGGCGATCGCCAAGAGCCCGTTGGTGGAGAAATATGACCTTTCGTCGATACGGATGGTGATCTCCGGGGCGGCGCCGCTCGGGAAGGACCTTGAGGATGCCGTGAGGGTTAAGTTTCCCAGTGCCAAATTAGGCCAGGTAATAATTTGTTGGATTCACGTCTCATGATAATAAATTGCATGTTTTAATATGAGGAACTTGCATGTTTAAGAAATATATATACATACACCTGATGTATATAAGATTTAAATTTTAATTAATATGACAAAGTCGGTTTGAAAAAAAATGACAAAGTCGGTTGAAAAAGCTTGTATATTTTAAAAATACGTAAAATATATTTGAGATGCACTCTTTTATTATTGAATTTTCATTTAAAATTATATGTCAACTCTATTAATCATTTGTTAAGATGGGCCAAATCATGAACTTAGAATATTTTATTAGTAAAAGGTTTTGATTTGGTCTGGTATTAAGGTTTCAAAGAAATTGCTTTATTCTTGTGAAATGGAATTAAAAAATACATCAGTCAACTCATAATTCTTAAAAATATTAAGAGTTTTTGTTATTAAATTCATGATTTTTTTTAAAATATAATTTTGTATTCCCTTATAATTAAATTTAGACCTTTTGATATTTACAAAGCCATATGTCGCGCAATGCTTTATATTAGTCATGTGATGTATGGACTATTTTGGCAACTTGACAAAAGAAATTCTCCAACCAGACAACCACCAAATTACAGGAAAATAATCAAGTACTCCCTCCGTCTTAATTTTGATTGGTCAAATATTAGTATTAAATGGTGTAAAGTGGTTAAAGTGAGTTTGGTGGAGAGAAATAATAGTATTAAATAATATTAAAAGTTGCTTTGTTTTCTTTTTTAGAAAAATGATCAAACAAAATAAAGACGACTATTTATGGAAAGTGACCAATTAAAATTATGATGAAGGGAGTATCAAATGGTGAAGTAGATAGATGATGTTGACATTATAAAATTTAAAATCGTAATCAAATTGTATAAGACATTGTATATATATATCCTATCTACAATATCTTAGTGTGATTAAGAAAATTAAACTTAAAGTGAGACTTGTATGATTGTATAAACCAAAAGAAACTACAAGTTGTTAAAATTTGGTATTATTTGTTTGTACTTAATCGTGACTAGTTCAACCATTTTGGCGTTGGTGGAGAACACATATTATTAGTGCACGAGGAGTGGACGCGCTTAAATGGGCCCCATGCAAATTTCCAAGATTCAAGCCCAAATCCAAATGAAATCAACTTTGCCTTTAAAATTTGAAAATCACCAACGCACGTTACCAAATATTAATATAAAAATATAATCTTATGTGCTACAATATAGTGTTGAACCAATTAAAAAAATCCACTAATCTTGGCAAAGTCGTATGAGTTATGTACACTGAATAACTAAATAATGTTACTTGTTTTCAGTGAATATAATTATTTTCATTGAACAATATTATTTGTCGATCGGTACTAGTGATTTTTACTGAACTGGATTTTTGTTGAACAATACTAGTTGTGCATGCAGCGGTGGACACAAGTACTATCGATCACTAATCTTATATGAAATTCACTTTTTAACTCGATTTGAATATTTTGTACTATAAATTAATAAATGGATCGGAGTATTATTTTTTATTTGTATAATGTGTATATATTTATATGAAATGTAGGGATATGGGATGACAGAAGCAGGGCCAGTTTTGTCAATGTGCTTGGCGTTCGCAAAAGAGGGATTTGAGATAAAATCAGGTGCATGCGGGACTGTCGTAAGAAATGCTGACATGAAAATAGTGGACATTGAAACTGGTGCTTCTCTCCCTCGCAACATGCCTGGAGAAATTTGTATACGAGGGGATCAGATTATGAAAGGTATCACTCTTTCTTAACTAATTATATCAAACTAATACTCTGGGAAGGCCCGTTTAGATCACGTGACTGAATTGATTATTAATTATGATAGAATTGAGTTGATTGAATAAAGATATGTGTTTGGATTATAGTCCCAGTCAATCTCACCTAACATATGGAAATGGGATAGACAAATCTCTCTATATATGATTAAACATATTTTTTTACCTTGAATGAAAATGTATCATGAGTCCTACTCCCACAAACCAAATAACCGATTACTTGAAACTAAATTGTTAATCCCGATCTACCCTGATTAATCCCGCGAACCAAACGAGGTCTTATACTTATATAAGTTGTAATGAAGTTATATATTGAGATTTGGAATTTGAGACGTAATACTAATAGTTCTATCATTAAACAAATTCGAAAAGGAATTTTCATGTTGTTGATTATAGAGGTTGCCACGTCGCCAATATATATAGTTTTATGGGAAAAGAAATTTGGTCCTATAATTTTACCATTTTTTTGTTTGATCATATTTATTTTTACATTTTGATTTTCGTCCTATAAGTTAAACACTTTTGATTTTAAATTTTTTATTTTTATCATGTAATTTACATACTTTCACCATTTTTTAGTTCTAGTTCATGTAAGTTATAGGACGAAAATTAAAATTTAAAAGTTAATAAGATAAAAAAATTCAAATAGCGTAAGTTAACGAAAATCAAAATTTAAAAATCAAACATGACCAAAATAAAAAAGTGACAAAATTATAGGTCAAAGAAAATCATTTTCCCTAATTTTATATTTAAAACCTCAATGTTGACTAACACAATCAAAACTAACTATATCTACTAATTTATAAAATTTAACCATTGTAAACATATAGTATTTAAAAAAAAAAAATATTCTCGAGCTTCACATGTCAGCTTATTTTATTTATGTCGTCTTATTTATTTTAAAGTCTCGCTTAATTTATTTTTTTACATGTCAGCCTCATGTACGTTTTAACACAAACGTAAAATGTGGGTTACCTAAAATATTAGGCATAGCAATTGGGTACTTTAATATAGTGATTTGAGGGACGCTTATATGAGACGGTCTCACGATGACGGAGTATAAGTTGGATATTGACGCTTTAACACTTTGAGAGTGATGGATATGATTATTGTTAAGTTGTATCTGTCTCATGTATGAAACTGTCTCATATGAGTTTTTGTCTAGTTGATTTTTTCTTTAATAATAGACCACCCACTAATTTATACTACTAATATATGTCAAAATTATTAGTGATATGTTTGGTTGGCCATCATCTTACCAACTATATATATATTATCTCGTTTCAGCTGATAATAACGTCTCAAATTTTCTTGTAACATTTATCATAACAATTAATGTGTAAACTGTGGAGTTATAATTAAAAAAAAATCTTATTTATTTTGGGAAATATGTGGACTTAATTAGGTAGCTTTGTTCACCTAATTAGTAATTACGCCTATAACTAGGCTTGTACACTAAATCATAAAAATTTATCCCATTATTTTTTACGTAATCCATGAATCTAAATCAATGCACACAAAATTTCGTAGTATTTATGTTTTATATGATGAGAAATTGATATTGATCTAGGTTATCTGAACGATCCGGAGTCCACCGAGCAGACAATAAAAGATGGATGGCTACACACCGGTGACATAGGGTTCATCGATTGCGACGATGAACTTTTCATCGTCGATCGATTGAAAGAAATTATAAAGTACAAAGGATTTCAAGTTGCACCTGCTGAAATTGAAGCCCTTCTCCTCAATCATCCCTTCATTTCTGATGCTGCAGTTGTCCCGTATGCAATTATTTTCATCAAACATTATTAAATAGATTGTAAATTTTGATATGTATCGCAATAATAATGATAATTATTATTAATTTGTTGATTTTTGCAGAATGAAAGATGAGCAAGCTGGAGAAGTGCCAGTTGCTTTTGTTGTGAGATCAAATGGTGACATCATCACTGAGGATGAAGTCAAGCAGTTTGTCTCCAAACAGGTGCTAAATTTGTTCTCCCTTTTTAAAAATATTATATATAATTTTTTTGTTACGTTTTGCAATTTGATTCATATTGGATTGTTTTTATGTCTTGACTTACAACTAATATGACAAAAGATTTAAAAAACCATATTTAATTAAATGTGAAAACATCGTGAATTTATCTTAGTGATATTTTTAAATTCTCTATAAATTGAGTTGTATAAATTTTAACATATTTGAGGGATGAATGTGCAGGTGGTGTTCTACAAGAGAATAAACCGTGTATTCTTTGTTGATACAATTCCCAAATCTCCTTCAGGCAAAATATTGAGAAAGGATTTGAGAGCAAAATTAGCAGCTGAATTTCCAAATTAAAAATGAAGTTGATGTCTTTGTACGTATTTCAATTTCCTTTTTACTACTACGCAATTCTAAGAATATAAGAACAAATTAATGGTTGTACATTAGTACTAATTGTTACAGCTTTTAAACTCTGGAGACAATATTGTAACTAGTACCTTTTATCTGCAAATTTAAAAACAAGGCTACTATATTATGTCCTACAACTGCAAAGACCATCTCCATAACAATTACGAGATGACAAAAACTCGTATGAGAAGGTCTCATACATGAAACGGGATAAAGACTAACACAAATCAACATCCACCTTCCCAAAGTGTTAAAGTGTCATACCCAAATTATGATTAGTTTCACTAATAGACCGTCACATACAAGTTTGCTCTTACGAAATATTTATGCACATAATGTTTCATAAAATAATGGCTTACATAATTATTCAGCTTGCTACACTGGAGAACAAAATTAATAGCAGAAAATGTTAAGCCAGCAGCAGAAATGAAGCATAAAATATGCCAACTCACATTTGAAGCTATAAACTTAACAGCATTATCAACAAAAAGGTTAAAAATAGGAACAAATATTGATAATCATTTTCATGACAGTTACTTATAACTGCTCTGTCCATCCTAAACTGGGAACTCAAACTGTGTCCTCATTCGGTATGTATGCGAAATATTCATGCACATAGGGCACGAAATGACGGTTCTACCCGTACTTGCTAATCCATGTTCTTCATATATTCCTTGGAAAGCTTAGTTTCCATTATTAGCTTTTGCTCTCTTACTAGATCGTACCCTGATTCAAGTAAAGCTTCCACTGTTTGCTGTACGAGTAAAAATGCAACAAAGTAATCAACTGTCCCCTCTAAGGAGAAATGCAATTATTTCAAATGTACAACTTAATCATGAGTAGTTAAACGATACAAGAAAAATAGAGTAAGTTGCAAAATTAGTCTCGTATTTATTGGGTGTCGGAGATTTTAGTCACAAACGAATGAATTTCCTCAATTAAGTCCTATAACTTTTAAAATGATGCAATTTTAATCCTATATTAACAAGGTTGCAGGTCTTTGCACGTTGCTGGAATTCCATGTAGCAACCTGACTAATGACTTGTCGTCGCTTACATGGCATGATGAGACCGCCAGCATATTAATTTCAATTTAGAAAAACCACAATTTAATTATCATCTTACAACAAACAATTGTCAATATAGGAATGAAATTGCATCATTTTACAAAGGCTTAGTTGCAAATTGAATCACCACCTTTCACTTAATTGCAATCTAATCTAGACCTTTGGATTATTTGCAAATAAATCACCTAAATTTAATATTATTGCAAATTAAGACTTCTTGGCATCCCCCTTTGTGCCTGTGTGCGACGTGGGTTGTCGACGTGTGTGCAAATTATTCTTCCCGGCAGCCCCCTTTGTGACATGTTGGCAAGCCATGTCACATATTGGCACAAAGGGCTATCCGGGAGTCTAATTTTCAACAACATTTAAAATTGGTGATTTAATTGCAATAATTCAAAGTTCTAGTTAGATTGCAATTAAGCGAAAGTTATGAATTAATTTGCAATTAAGCCTTTCAAAAATTATGTGAGGTAATTGAGAAAATTGACTAACTCCGCAAGGGAGTTATTCCTGCCTATCCCAAGCCGGGAAAAAGGAGGGTTGCAGTAGGCTTGTGACAGTCAGCTTAAAACTTTGTCACATCACCATGACATGAGCATATTAATTCATGTAGCCTACCTCAATTATTTAGGATTAAAAGCTCAGTTTGTTTTAATTGAGAAAAATGATCATGCGAGACTAATTTTGCAATTTACTCGGAGAAATAAAATTTAAAACTTATTATAGCTCTACATTAGTAAAGTTATCATGTTGGCAACATTAGGATTTCGGTGGTCTAGGCTGATAAATAGGTAGTTCTGAGTAGTAGAAGTTCCCTCAATTATTCACCTACCATAACTGATCAGCTGAATAATATACAGGAAGAGAAATTTTTCCATGTGATTGAAGTGATAATCAAAGTCAATAAGATACCTTTGGAGGAGTAAACAAAGGAAGTTCTCCACCCTTTTTTCTTTTTAACAAGTATGTTACCGAGATTTTCAGCACCACCAGCAGCATCATTTACCCACTGCCGCATGAATAGAAAGATGGAGCAAATATACAATCAAACAATTAAAAGAATCAAGAAACAAATTTCGAAAGGCGTGAGTCTGGTAAAGAAATGAAAGACCACAAGAAGTAGATATTTTGTGATGTCATGTCTACAAAAAAAAGAAGAAATTTTAGAATTTATTAAAATTTATATGCTTGTATGCAAAATTCAATACTTGAGACAATCCGAAACAAATTTGAGACACATGCATGGATGCAGAAATGAGTACTGCAACTTCAATTAAGCAGTTATGTGTATCAGTCTAAATGGTTGTTTGTCAGAGTGATTTTCTCAAATATCACATCAATCAACAAACACTAAATACTTACTCCTTATAATTTAAAATGGAATAGTATTATCTAAACCCATGCTAATAGAAAGATTAAAACAATCAAGAATTACTGCAATGTTAATGGAGCATTTTGAAATTCATCAAAAGGTACCTGTAGGATTGAGCGGTCATAGGTTCTTGACCTAAGAGCACCATAAAAGTCCAACGCTGTAATACACAGAAAGTGAGGAAGTGTTAAAAATTTATACATAAGGTTCGTTGTTTTTTCTCTTCTTTTTTTTTTATGGTAAGCTCATTTATCATTTTTGTTGTTCTTTTCTTATTTATTGAATTTCCAACATTTTATTAACTCATTTTCAGAAATCTAATGTTATAATCTGCTTTCCAAGTTACAGAGTTTTCAGAATGCTGGAAAGTGCATGAAACTAAATATTTCTTATGCATAGAAGTAAATTTGCATGTTTTTTGCAGATACTGCTGCAATTTGATTAATATAATGTCTTTTCCTAAATAAATAAATTGCATGGTACCTTGACCAGGAAATTCCCTCACAATGCTGACAACTTCGTCCCTTGTTATGCCGTCTTTCTCATACATCCTCTGAACAATGTTTACAATGTCTTCTTGGGTGGGCTGCCTGTAGGACAGAGTGCGATTCTAAGATCCAAATAATGAGAAAAAAAATTAAAAGTTTTTTTACTTGGTCATGTTCATACAAGAAGTATGAGCAGATAATTCTTGGTCGGCACGTAGGGCATGTTTTGAAACACAACTAGCATAGTGAGAATCACTTATTTTTTAAGTTGGTAAGACTCAACTTTTTCAAAAAATAAGTGCTTATTGCACTCAAGTAGTGTTTCAAAACATGCCAGTATTAGCTCAGAGATATACAATTGGTTAAATATTCTTAAACCAAAACCTGAATAAATTTATGGGATCCATTATTTTCAAAATCTAACATAAAATTACCGAAGTATTAGTTACTATATGTACACTGACAGAGTTAATCTACTGCAACATTTTAAAGTGCTAACGAACACTCGTATAAGTTCCCTAAACTCAAGAAAGTCTTATCAAATAGGTATCACAACTCGCATTGGCATTATTCTTGTTTTCTGCTCAATGAAGTGAGATACTATGCATAATCAGATAACATATCCTTTCAAATCGCAAGCTGCCACATGACACTCAAAACTGTTTGAAGGAGTTACCAGCAGGAGTTTTATAGTAAACGGTTCGAAACTATCACTTTATATTAAAAAAACTAATACTGTCTAATGAAATAACTAATACCACTTAGTGAAACAACTTATATTTTTTAAAAATACACACAGAATGAAAACCAGTTGCATGGTAAAACTGATTTACATAAGAGTTTGCCTACCAGTAGAACTTATCCATCCTTCCATCGCGGATCAATGGCGCATAAATTCTTGAAAGATCATTTCCCGTGACAATAATTGGAATTCTGTGTGTAAGGTCTGATTCTCTCCAAGCTTGCCCTGTACTCACTCTCGTAGGATTATCTGATAAATTCATGAGAGTTCCGACAACAATTTGGTTGTTCACTGTCAATTGAGTGTCACCTTGGAAAGGGAAACAGAAATTTGCATGTTAGGAATATCATGATCTTCAAGATTCAGTTATAAAAGCATGTCATGCATGTGAGAAAACAAACGGGAATAAATTTTTTTAGGACCGTAACTATTGGGGTAGCAATTGAAGACAATAACTTTTATTTTCATCACTAGGATTCTCCCCGCACGATGCATGATTAATATATTAATAAGAGACACACTTGCATGAGACCGTCTCACGGTGAGACGGAGTATAATTTGGGCATTGACACTTTTAACACTTCGGAAGGGGTGGGTGTTGATTTGTGCTAAGTTGTACCCATCTCATACATGAGACCGTCTCGTACGAGGGTTTGTCTATTAATAATTATTTTGTGTGAGTTGTGTAATGTGAGATATATCTGAAAGATACAAATTTTAATTTAATTAAAAAAAACATTGCAAATCACAATAAATTCATATTTTAAATTTTATTTTAATATATGCAATATGGTGTCAAACTAAAGTTCGTAAAAAAAAAATTGATACTACATTATATTGTTAAAACGGGACTTGAAATGAAAAAGCTGGGTGCAATTTAAAATTTAGGTGAGAAAAGTATGACTTTTTATTTCTAGAATGTGATTTTGGCGGGAAATTACTGATTTCTATTTTTGGCAGACTATTATGTTTTCATATATAAATATAGATTTAGGCCTATAAAAATTTAACTTTCACGCATTTAGGCCATATTGACCCGATACACCCACACTTACAGGCCTAAATTTACGAAAATTCAAATTTTACTGGCCCAAATGCATAGTTATTAATGGCGCAAGCATTTTCAGAGCAATACCCCAAGTCAAATTTTCACCTTGGTGAACCAACTCATCCTCATCTTCATCTTCCATTAGACAACCACCCACTCATTGCTTTCATCTATATCCCTTAAAGAGATACATTATAATAAAAAGTTCTTGAAACCCTAGATGTGATTCACTTAAATATTAAGACTTAAGAGATATTATTTTTTATTATTCTGATTTGTTTTTTTTTTATTTCAAACCCTAGATACACACGCCCAGGCGCACCTTTTGCCGAGTCAAGGCACCGAAGGCGGCCCAGAAAAATCCCAAATTTGGGCCTATGGCAAATGGTTCAAATGCTTTACTCAGCCAAAATGTGCGGAAATGTAATTAATTGTCCTTCACATGCCAGACTAAAAACATAGTGTCCTTCAATTGCTAACCCCTCATAGTTGCAGTCCTAAAAAATATTATTCCCGAAAACAACAGGTCTTTAGGTGCTTCATACAGAAATTTAATCATAAAGGAACTATTTCTCACCAAATACACCCAGCCCAGCATCAATATCATTGATCATCAAACAGCTCATTTTTCCCTGTAGCACTTAAACAAATCAGTACTTATTACTCAAATACAGATGGTGATAAGGAGTAAAGAAGATATAAACCTAAGCAGCATATGATTGAACACAGTTTTTCTTTTATTTATCGTTTGAAAACATATGCTTTCATTTTCAACACCAAAAATGCATATTAGTTTTGATCGTCACATTCAACAACTTCATGCCTTCTCCAGATCATATTCAATTCTAGGCATATATGTCACCATATTGAATTTTATAATTGAAATTAGAGACTAAAGGGGAAGTGTAGACCACCAAACAGAGAATCAGGCTGTAGAAAATCAGGGAAGAATCAGCTATATTTATTGTTATTTACTGTTTTTATTAGGGGACAGATTTTCTCTTAATTTAGAGTAGCTGAGTTGGAGTAAGTTACTAAGTGTGTTTACAGGTTCAGTATTATTATGTTTTTGTCTCAGATTTAGTCAAAGATAGAGTTATGCTCTTTAGTTTATATTTGAACCTCTTTCTAGGGACGACTTCTCCTTTGTATTGTACTCTTCTTTTAATCAAATTTAATTATTTGTTATTAAAAAAAAATCATACAGCAAAGGTATCTATAGAAATGCTAAAAGCCTCTACAATGACTTTTTCTTGGATTGTTAATTCTGGAGTATCTGACCATACATTTGAGATTAGATATTTCATTCCAATAATTTCATTTGAGGAACTATATAAATGCTTAAGTTTCATATTAATCTATATCCAGAACAAGCATTCTATTTATCAGGACATGCCAATAAGGACTCAAGTAATTTGATTTTCTTGTCCGAAATCTAGGAATGATAGTTGTCTATTTATCATTTTTGAGGGGCAGTTTTGAAATCTGGGTAGTTAAATGTTTTTTTTTTTTTGTCTTTTCATAACTATTTAACATTCAAACTTGGTTCTGAAAGTAATATAGTATCTAACTTGGTTCTGAACCACTTGAGAAGCAGTTCTGTAACGTTCACGTATCAATCTCCCTGGTTCTCCTACAGAAAGTACAATAAATTCCAAATAAATATAATCCAGTAAATATATAAAAACACTGTTTCTGAAATCACTCATCCATCGAAAACTTACCTGCTCTTTCGGATTCCAATTCCCCAGCAGACATAATAACAGGTTCCACCCCCATTGCTCGGAAAATAAGTTCAGTTTGGAATGTTTTACCTTGCCCTTTTCCTCCCCAAACTCCTGTCAAAAGATGCATTGAAAATATTGTTCAGAATATTGACCTAGGTAGTATCATGCATATTACTACTCCGGTACTCCCTATATCCCAAATGTATATTCTACTTTGATTTTGCACACTACTTAAGAATGATTGGAAAAAGCAATAAACTTCCTGCAATACCCCTATTTAATGAGTATTGGGTTTAACATGGTGATTATATGCAAGTCTTTGACATTCCAAAATCCAAGATTACATAAACGTACATTTGTAAATGATGAAAAGAAATATAAAATACAACCCAAAAGGCAAAAAGTAATAATGGACTATTGTTAGGGATGGAAAGAGTATTTTTCTCTGTTAACAGTTAGCATTCGTGTCATAAAATTCCATCTGAGAAGATCAATATGATGGTGGTATACAGGCTAAGCATATCTACTATCTTACAGAAACACTAAAGAAACATTGAATCATGTGCAATTTTAGGTATAATTTTAGTACATTATGACAATGTCAGGTAAAGCACGCTTCTCAAATCACTAACAATATCTGACAAAAAATAATTTGAAATCTCTACTATTTGACACCCATCAAGCAACTCTAAACTTAGTCCTGTCCCACACTTTCTCGTAAAAGATTTGAAGTATCTGACAAGTAATATAATTTCCTTCTATTTGGTTTTGTCAGAATCCTAAAATTCTTCTATTTCATTCTAAACTAAATTGGATCAGCAAAAAAACTTTATATATCACCCCACATAACACTAGACCTCTATTTATGAAAAATATCATTGCACGGAATGAAAAAAAAAAATCAATTTCAATGTGACGACTAATAAATTGGGGAGTAGGAAAAATCATGAAGAGTATACTTAATTGTGCTAATTACCCTTATATTTGTGACAGTTGATTCTTTTCAGACAGTACGTTGGTCTGAAGCAAAAAATTCACCTAAAATTAATGGAACTTTGGTATTGAGAAGATGAGCAATGTAATTCTTCACCATGTGACAAACTGCAAGAAAACAACATAGACTTCAGAAAAATGGCACAGAGCAGAACTTCCCCAACAAAGCTGGATATATAATCTCTGATAGGGACTATGGAAACAATATATAAATGTGTAACGTTTAAGTCGGTCAACTAATAGAATTTGTGAAGTATCTTAAAGTAAGAATTCAGAACACTGTGCTGAAAAGTATAACTAGGCAAAATATCACTTGTTGTGAGGGATATTAGAAATCCAGCCATGTACATTGCTAGCCACCAATTTCATTTGCCACTGCTTACCAACTTTATCCTGTCACATCAAAATGAAGCACAGAGCATATTATCAAACGAATTCAAAATCTATAATCCAAATAAGAACCCTAAAAAAATAAAATCTAAGAAGCCATTACAATAACATACCAAGAAAACCGGCGCAATGTAGTAATCCCCTTGAAGATACTCAAAAGACCTCGTTGCCTTTTGCCGATAATCAAACACAATATCCGCTGACAAATTAACCATAATAAATAAGCAGGAAGAAATAAATAACAACTAATAATCTCAATTCAAAAATGTATATAACAAATTGTATTATGAACAATCGTAATATATACAAACAGGAGTTACTGATTACAGTCTTTGCCGAGGAAATCGCCGATGAAGAGGTCATCGATGATGCCAGCCCTAGCTCCAACGGCGATATTCATGTTGTCAGCTTCTGCGCCAAGCCTGTACAAGTAATCTTTGCCCTCGGAATCCTTCGCTTCCCATGAAGATTGTTGAGATAGCTTATTTTCCTCTTTGCTCGTTGGATTTGATTTCGTATCCTCATTCCATTCTTCGGTTTTTGTGCAGCAAATTTTGAGAAAATTGGGGGGTTTTCGAGGGGAATTGATGGGTTTTGACAGGAACTGGGTTTTGATTAAAGAGAGGGAGATTTGGTAGCAGAGAGCCATTTGTTGCAGTTTGGCGGTACGGGTTTTTTTTTTTTTTTTTTTCCATCTTTTTTTTCTTTTTAAATATTTTATCCGAATATCAAATATGGCAAGAAATTTGAGGCCTCTCAAATTGGATTGAGCGAATTTAGTTCTGTTTTGTCCGTTAACTTTATAAGTAATTTATTTTGGCGCCACATGAGCTTCCACGATCTAACGAATTATTAAAATTCATCAAAAAATTGAATTAAAAAAAACAAAATATTATAAAAACATAATAACTTATTTTTGTTACTAGTTGTACTTCGAGAACATAATTTTTTAATTTTACAGAACAAATATTGAACTTTTGAATTGTTGCAAAAAAATGACATCGGACAAATTTTTAGGTAAAATAGTCACATGCAAATTGACAAAAACAGGGGGTTTATGTCAAATTGCATGTAACTGTTCAATATATAAATTTATCTGAGGTTCTTTTTTTTAAAAAATATAAAAATTCGATACTTATTTTATAAAAGTCAAAAGTTCGATCTTCAAAATATAATTAGTGATAAAAGATAATTTTTATTTTTGCAATTTGTCCAAAAATAATCTATGGCAATGAGTATGATGTATTTAATTTTAAATAATCTGACAATACATTACACATTTTGTCATTCATAAATTATCTTAAATACTCTCTTTAGAGAAAACACTATAAAATGCTAAACACAGAGCATTTAAGAAATCAAGTAATCCACAAATCTAACAAAAAAACACATTCATGAATCATTACCTCTATATTGAATTTGCAGGAAGAAGTAAGAGAAACATAAAAATAATTGGGATAAATCTCGTCCCAAGCCAAAGTCGTTGATTTAAACATTTAAGCGAAACAAAACAATATAAATAGACTCTCCGGTTGATTTTGATGTAACAGATACAGCTTTGCTTGTCCCCTGTTCCACAAAGATGGCAAATTCTTCAGTCCTTGTATCCTTATAAGCTATAACCATACAAATTCTTCACTAACTTATTTTAGTTTTATTACGGTTATCTTGAGTAAATTTTATTCGCCAGAATACAAAAGGAAAAAATAAAAAAATGGAATACTTGTACACATAATACAATACTAGACTGATCAAGTTACACAAAAGTTATGGATCTGAATTCCACACTTAAGCTTTAAGCAGACCAATATAACACCACCTGCACTAAGTTCAAAGCAGTAAGATGAAGATGGTGTTTCGTTGAGTTTATAAGCTCCTTAAAACAGCTTATACGATGTTAGAAGCTTATAAGTTCTCAAAAAGAGTGTGGTAACAAAAGATATTTAACAGCTTATAAGATCATAAAATTATAAGCTCCAAAAAAGGAAATCACCAACAGCCCGATTTAAGTTTCTCCTCGAGCAGCAAATACATAGGTTCAAAACTGGACTCTGTTCCTCAAGACCTTCCTTTCTGTCAAACCAGCATGCACTAGAAAAGCTTCTGAAGTAACTGATTTTGCTGTAACCCAGAAAACTGATGAATATGGTGCTTCATTTTTTCACAATATAACCGCTAAAGATAGCCATTTGGCACTATTAAACACTAGACGTCGATGAGGTTTGGCTAATCTTCAGTTGATTAAGTAACGGCTAGTATTCATATCGAATACAAGCAAGATTTCTTATTTAGAAAATGGGTTAGATGCAAGACAAATCACGGTTTTTCAATTACAACATATTTTTCAAATTATGCAAATTCGATACATTGTTTGTTGCAATTCTGGTGCATGACTATTTTCCGGCAAGTCCTGCTCACGTGGCAGTGAATGAACTTGCAAAAGAAAATTCAAAGGTTGTGATTAAATTGAAAGAATAGAAAAAGGTCGCAGCATAATTAGCAGGAAAATAGTCATATGACATAATTGCAAATTTTAAGAAGTCTGTATATCGAGAGAATTTTAAAAACATATATTGTAATTGAAAAAACTTGAAAAGATCGTGGTTCTTTATGCAATTAACCCAATATAACAATCAATAACATTTATATTACAAAGAGGGTCAAAAGTTTATCGAACTGCCATGAAGCCCCAAGTTTAAGCATGAAGGAGAAACACTGAGCAACATAAAGGAACCCTATAATTTCTGAACAGAATCTAACAGCCTAAAGCCAATTTCATCAACTTTAATTCCTTAAATTCCACTGCACAGGAAATAAGTCTGATAAAATTTTCAAAGAGTTGGTCTTATGTAAAAAAAGTTTTACCATGCAACTGTTTCACAACTATCACTTTATAGTATAACAACTAATACTATCAAACTATCAAACCAATACCTTTTAATGAAACAACTAATACTGTTTAAAAGTACACTTGAAATACAAACCAGATGCATGGTAAAACTGATTTATACAAAACTTTGTCGTCTTGAAAAGAAGCATCTATTGATAAAACGCAAGTACCTGCCAGAAAAAGCTTTTTACATTCTATCATAATGCTTATGTCTCTATGTATTTTTATATTAAATTCACATTCAGCAATTGATCCTAATATTTCTTGAAATATCATTTACTAATGACCAAAGTACTAGAGAAGTAGAGCTTTACACAGTTGAGAGAAAAGAAAAGACACTATTCATATTCTGAAAAAATAATACTACGGTGATGTTTGTTTTGGGTTTTAAAAACCAGAATTTGTATTTACAAATCTAAATTAAGTTCTACTTCGGGATTTTGATATCCGGTTTATAAAACCACCACCACAACACCTATAAACCAACTATCACACTTTCTAATACAATCAATTCTATTTTCTTACACTTTAATATATTCAAATCATAATTCACATCATTCAATCATTATAATCACACCAAACAACAATATAATAATACAACATCATTCACTCTTACACATTGATTTCAGATAAAGGAAATCCCACCCTACTCAAAATTCCAAAACAAACACACACCTTACTATTTATCAGGGTTCCATTCCAATCCCCTATGTTTCAAAAACAGGTTTTAAACACCACTTAAAACCCAAAACAAACATCAACTAAAGGGATTAATCCAAGCATAACTTACATGCCCTCATGCTTCTTCCAATATTCTCAAACGGAAAACATGCAACATTGTGAGAGAGAAGAATTATGAGCCATAACTTCACACGTCAAAACCTAGCCTTTGGTTTCCTGAAAAAGAAAATCAAACCAAAATTACATCAAAACACTACAGATAGTTTTTTTTAATTTGATAGTAGGACAACTTAATGGCGGAGGGTTAACAAATTTGATAATCAAGGGAGAGGTCTATCTTGGTTAGGAAGTTTAAAAGGCTAAAATGTAAGAAATTAAGAATTTAATGATTTTTTCTTCTTTTAGGAAAGATTTCTATACCATGGTTGATTCTGAAAAGGAGTGGTATAAACCAGCATTTCTACTCACATACTTCTACTTGCTTTACTTTCCAAAATCCAACAAAACACCAGAAATTATTCATAATCAGTGCATAATTTTAGAAGTATGTATAAACTTCAGTATCCACTATTTACGTATCAAATAACTCTAGAAATACAGAGAAGAAAAGGCTTCCTAGCTAGTAAAATGCAATAGAAATACTAGAATTAAAATAGCAGAAGGAATATGACTTTTAACCTTTAATCACTACAGACTGGAAATCCCCCAGCATAAGGTATGCACACCAATATAACCTGCATACTTAAGACTAAAGAGATGCTGGATTTTCTATTAGAAATTGATTATATCATTTATAAAACGCTATGCAGTCTACTTTAGTAAATCTAACTGAGTATGCTCTAATCTTTTCCAAATGAGAAAGGACGCTAAGAAATGTTGAAACCTGGGATTCAGCTAACATTTCTGCATATACATGTAAATTGTGTTTATTAAGAGCCTAATATTAATAAAAAGAAGCGGAATTCAGATCATGATATCATGACTCAAGAAATAATTTTGCAGTCCTATCATGATTTTTACTGCAAAAATCATATGATTGATGGCAAGGTTATAATTATAAAAGACAACCAAACAACATCCTGCGACTCTTTGCCATAATTAGGACGATTTAGGTTCTAAATACTAATAGGATGAAAACATTCCAAAAGAACACCTTCAGCAATGAACTAATAAAAACATAGGTAAAATGACACCTCTGTCACTAAATGAAGCATAGCTTGGTAAATCCAGTGAAATGCATCAACAAATTACATTTAAACCTGTCTTTTAGGCAGACCAAAAATAAACGGGTAAGCGATTAGCTTATGAGAGCTAAATGTAAACAGCAGGACTAGCAGCATATACGGTGTAAACAAGAAAAAATGGGAAAGCAAAAAAAAAGCATCACCAATTGGTTAAATACGCTGTTAATGGTAAAATTCCAACCAATTTTGATCATCTTGTGTGCTGATGAACAGAACTACAAAAATTATTCCTGCAAAACTGTTCTAGAATTTCTCATTGGCTGTAAATTACAGGAGGAAAAAAAATTATAAGTGGGGATAATTCTAATCATACAACAGGGCAACCTAATTTAACTATTCTTCCAATAAAAGAAAGGCCCAATAGCAGGATGGAATAAGGATTCCCTTCTATAGTCCCTATTATCTTGTCATTGGTTACTTTAAGGACCAATTCACTCAACTGGGAAAGAACATTATTCTTCAAATGCATGTGTACATATTCTCTCCATTAACAATGGCCAGTCTTCACCAAGTTGCTGTGGAATTAGCTCCATAGCAACTCTAAAGTCCTGCAACGAAATCGGGGGAACGATTCTCTGTTCTGGCTTCTGATACTGATGGGCCCCACTACTGATATCATTAACTAGCTTCAAGCAAGAACGGCGCTTGTTGTTATTAAGATCAATGCAAGACCTAATTATTCCTTTCAAGTAAGAATCTAAACCATGGTTAAGTATGTTGGAACATTCATCTGATACCCCTTCTAGACCCTGCGATACCGCAATATCCTCCATTTGGTCTCTTAATGCATTACTGTCCAACAAAGCACCATCGCCAAACGTGCCACTATATCTACTGCTACTACTTCTGAGGGCCCCACCAATGCTGACTGGACACAACGGAACCCCAAGTGGGGCCCGTAGGGGACTCCTTGTCCCATCTTTTCTAACTAACAACTCAGTCTGGTCCTTGCTATGTACAACTGGTGCCATTTTAGCAGTATGAGCTACTACATTCTCACTTTGATCCACCATTTGAGGCCCCATCGCAATATCATGTGAATTCAAGCCCCCATTCTCAAAAATGGGCTGAGGGGGAAAACTGGTATTCCCGTTCGGTCCAAGAGCACTCGGACGGGCCCCAACTTCTCCTTTCACGACCCGACCTTGCCTTTCTTGGAGAAACCGGTAGTACATCACCTTCATTCGATAAACCAGAAGCTGGGGCCATGCTGATGTGGCACCCATTCTGCAGGTAACCATCAGATGGGACCTCACTTTTCAAAACATCACCCTTATTTGGTGGGGATTTTGCACAACAAGCATTTCTCAGTATCGAACGAATAAGCTGATTGTGGAGTGGAATATTCTCCCTTCCAAGAACTCTTAGACATTGTTTGTTCAACTCAACTTTACTCAGTTTCAAACTCAAGAATCTCTGCAAGTAATAGAAATACTGCTTAAACCCCTTGGACCCCACCTTCTTCAGTAACTGAGCTTTCAACTCATCAAGATTGATTCGAGAAACTTGATTAGGTGGTTGCATCTCTTTGTAGTTTCTCTTCCACAAATTAAAGATCCATACAACCAAAATACGGTTTAAAGAATCTTTGCTCCATTTACAAACCCCATTTTTGAAACATGTAATCTGTCTACTAACAGCTCTAACAAGACTAAACCAAAACCTATCTCCAAAACCTCAAAATTTATGCACTATGACAATCAAAGGGCGAGTTCACACAATGGGATCTCAATTTTCAATATAACGAACTCTCCCTTTCAATAAATAAAACCCCAAATTCCACAAAATTTCAAATTCCACAGCCGTCAGCCCAGATTTCAACACTACAATACAAAAAACCCCTTTATTGACCTAAATCATGAAAACTAAATAAAGATACCTCCCTCCAACTCTAAGTAAACCGCCACAATTTATTACTCTTTTCTGAAAATTCAACAGCATCCCAAATTTACACTCCCAATACAAGATTCAAGCTTCAATTCTCAACTTCAAGTTCAGATTTCTATGCTCAAAATTGAACTTGAAGAATAATGAATCAAAAGAATGCGAAGATTCAAACTTGAACAAAAATGTGCTCACAGAAACGAGAAAATTGACGGACAAACCTTCTTTGAGCTCCCAGAATTTCGATTCAGGAAAATATATTATCACAAAACAATCAGCTTCATTCTTTTTTTTTTTCTTCACTTCGCCTATGAAACACATTGAGTTTCTCCTGCCATTGCTTCTTATCCCTTCAAAATTCTGCTTCACATTCTCTTTTTCACTATCTTTATTTTTTTACAAAGAAATTTTCGGAATCAGAAAATTGAAGCCCCCTTTTGTTTGATCGCTCTTCTGTTCGATACTTCTTTTCTCTCTTTTCTCGTATTGTGTCTGATTAGAAAAGAATAATGATATTTGGTCTGATTTTATTTAAGTGTACAACTGCTGATGCGCAATGTACGACTCATTAGTGGTATGTTGTTTTGCAAGTATTGTACCTTAATCTGGAAGAAGAAAAAAAGAGTGTGGAACTATGAATTTCGGGTTATAGAAGAAGATTTTATTAAAACATAAAAAAAGTTATTTCTTTTTTTTAATATTTAAGATAAATATTTGATTGCAAAGATATTGATTATGAAAAGATATTGACTTAGCCAATTATTACTTTAAAAATCTTTAGAATATAATTATTATAGGTATATTTTAAATTTTTAGGATACAATTTATGATAATATTAATAAATAATTAATTATAAAAATATATTTTTAAATTTTTAAATATAATTTATTAGAAATATTAAAAAAAACTTAATTATAAAAGGATATTTTAAAATACGTAATACATAATTTATAATAAGTAAGATGTTTTTTTATTGCTTTAGGTGCATATGAAATTTAAAAAATAATTGTTATTTATCTGAAAATGTGTATATAAATATATATTCTATTGATTCAAGATTTTATAAGAACAAAATAAAATAAAACTAAAAAATAACGTTGATATTTATATTAATCATATATATGTATCACAAAATTTTAGGTATTTGAACTGTATATGTATATTACAAATTTTCAGAAATTTTAGTAAATGTTTTAGAGCAATTTAGATTGTTCATTTAATATTTTTATAGGAAGAAAATATGTGAAATTTAAGAAATATTATATGATATATTTATTGCAATACATACATCACAAATCATTAGAAATCATAAATTATCGTTTATTTAAGATTTTATATTTAAAAAGATGGAAAAAATAATGTTTAATATTTATCTGTTCATATATACATCACAAAATATTAGGAAATATATGGAGCTATCTGCACTATTAATTTAAGATTTTATATTAATAATATTTTTTAATTATGATATTTATATGGATCATATGTATATCACAAACCTTTAAAATATTTATTGTGAATATTCAAATAATATAAGTTTTCGGTGAAATTTGTTCGCAGTATTAAATTTATATCATCACATTATAAATTAATATTATAATATTTATCAATTGATAGTATTACACTTATAAATACTATCAAAACATTAAATGTTATGGGTATTAATTTATAAACAAAAAAAATCTTATAGACTTTGTCCATAATGAACTCTGGTCAACCCCATTAACAAATGTTATTATTTGTCATATGCATTCGTTTATAAAGCAAACATATAAAAAAATGTAAATTTACCCTCAGTTTTTTATACGTTTTTCATTTTGAGTTTTTCAAACGGACCATCATTATATTAATCATATATATGTATCACAAAATTTTAGGTATTTGAACTGTTATGTATATTACAAATTTTCAGAAATTTTAGTAAATGTTTTAGAGCAATTTAGATTGTTCATTTAATATTTTTTATAGGAAGAAAATATGTGAAATTTAAGAAATATTATATGATATAATTTATATACATACATCATGTTTATTTAAGATTTTATATTTAAAATGGACAAAATAATTTTTTCTATTATACATCAAAAATATTTCAAATATATGGAGCTATCTCGCATTATTAAAAAAGATTTTATAAAAATAATATTTTTAATTATGATATTTATATGGATCATAAAGGATTGTTTTTTTATTGTAATATTCAAATAATATAAGTTTTTCGGTGAAATTTTTATGCATAAATTTAATCAATTATAAATTAATTTAAACATTTATCAATTGATAGATAATAAAAATACTCAAAACATTAAATGAGTTTAATTTATAAACAAAAAAAAAATTATAGGTTTGTCCATAATGAACTCTCGTTCAAAAAGTTTGTAAATTTCAGTTTTGTATTTTCATTTTGAGTAACACTATTGTGAATTAGGTCTATACATGAATTTATATCAATGTTATGTGCAAAAATTATTTCTATTATGCAAAATATTTCCTTTGATCAAAAATATATTTTTTAAATGTAGTGATTGTTTTTACTTGAAGAATCAATACATTGTTCAAAAAAATCGCTTCATATCCGTTGGGTTCACAAACATTGTCTTTCATTTTTTTCTAGTTCCGCTACAAAACTTACATCTCTCCCACATATACTACTTGAAGAATCTTCATGCTCCATCTTCGATTAAACCAAAAAACTATCATTGTAGGCAAAAAAAACTGTGTTAAGCCAAAAAACTATAACCGTAGGCACAAAAACTATCATTATTAAACAAAAAAATTATCATTGTTAAACAAAAAAACTATCACTATTAAGTAAAGAAAAAACTATCATTGCTAAGCCAAAAAAACTACCACTGCTTAGCCAAAAAAACTATCACGATTAAGCCAAAAAAAACTATCAATGCTAAACCAAGAAACTATCACTGTTAAGCTAGAAATTGCTCATAGTGTTGTTTCCTCCTTATCCTCCACCTTCATTGCTAATATTCTCCATTAACATTCACATATTTCAGAATCAGCGTTCCACAAATTTTGAGTGTCAATCCTTTTTTTATTTTTTTATTTTTTATTTTTTTAATTTGAGAGTAGATTTTCACTTTATGCTTTGAGATTGAGTGTGTTTTGGTGACGTGAGCGATGGTTGAGGGAGAACGACGAAGGAATAAGGGCGGAGAACGGTGGAGGAATGAGCGCGAATGAATTAGAGAAAATTATAATAAGGTTCCAAAATGGCCACAATATTGCTAAGAGGTTCCAAGACTTTTTGTAATTATTAAGAGGTTCCAATTTATAATGTGTTGCAAGTCGTATTACGTGGGAATATGATGTGGCGTTTATATGCGATAACTTACAAACAAAATTACAACGTGTTCAACGTTAAATTAAATGATCAGGAATTGTTGACCCAGTTCGTCATAAATGACTACCTCTGGGGGCATACCAAGCCAGGATTATGTGATTAATGTCTTGGCAGTTTTGGGTCGAGCACAATTTACTATTTGTTGAATACAATGGTTGTTTGGGAGAGTGAGATCATACTAGGGTCCTCTCTGGGAATTTTTTGTGAACCTTTCTATTGCTCTTTTTGGACCTATTTATAGCACTTTGGATGAGCTGGTGGTGTCCTGACTAGCTCGAGCTGGCGATTTTGTACCATGCAAGAAATTATGTGGGATTGCCACGTTTTCTTTCTTACCCCCCAGATTGACATATGTCCTATTTAAGAAGTATCTTACTTGTCACTTCTTTTTAGAGTGAATTGACCGGGTGGTTGTCTACGTGCTCGCCATCACGTGATCGTTTCTGACAAATCCTTTTGCTCGATTTGGAAGTCGTATCCCACACATGCTCGCCCTAAAGGGGCGAGCATGTTTCCCTCTATTGTCTATCTTGCTCGCTCACTTGTGCTCATCTCTATCAACATTGTATGGCTTCAGGATGATTCGGGGCGAGCACACCGACTGTTTCTTGTGCTCGCTGAATGGGCGAGCACGAGTAACAACGTATGTGGCGACCATGTCCACCTGGCACAAACCTGTTTGGCGGTCAAATGTAATGATTTTGATTTTTTGGTACACGTTTCCGTCTGACGAGTTATACTTAATATGGGACCCAATACCGAACACAACAATACCCCCCATTCGGGTCGCTTTGTCTTCTTCAAAGGGGCCAGTATGTATGAAACCAAAGGCGGAAAATTCTAAAAATTGCCTCGATTCCCGTGGGGTGTGTTTCGAGGTTAATCTTCTCTTTAGTTGAATTCGAAGAGTTGTGACTGACACGAAGTACAATGTCTGTGTTATCATTTGCCTTTCGGATTTTCAAAATCCAAAATATCTTCGAAAACTATATATAAGCGGACCCGGCCGCTTTATTTCTTCTTGTTTCTCTCATTCATCGCTTTGATTTTCCTTCTCTCTAAGATTTCCAGCGCGATCTATCTTGACTAGCATTCGATTTTCTCAGGTAATTCATTCGAATCTTTTCCAACCCTCATTATGTTTTCTTGCTCGGTATCCCTCGATTTATCGCTCGGCTCCGATGGGTCGGATCATGGCGGGTCGGCTTTTTCTTCCCGTCGCTCAAATGCTCGGGGTGGATATAGTTTTTCTAGGATATCTCGTTGGAGTATTCGGCAACTATTCTCCGTACTTTCCTCCGATTCAGAATAGGCTATTAAAGAATTAGATCAAGAATTAACCCAACCAACCTTTTTGGAAGAATCTGATGATGAGGCTCCCCAATCACAGAGATCAGTTGGGGCTGCAAGTGATCCCGATATCCCCATTGGCCGACCCATCAGTCCAATCTATGATGATTATAGCGCTCGCTATAACTTTGAATAGCCCGAGCAACCACACCGTTTTGGGGTTGAAAACGATTTTCCCGCGAGCGACATTTCTAGTGTGATCAACAGGGACATGCTCGATCAATTATACCAGAATTATGAAACTCCAAAGGATGTGTTCTTCTGGGTGTCTGGCCCTAAGGAACGAGCCAATCAGCTCTCCGTAGGGTGTGTGGCTGTTAATGTGGACATCATGGAGGCGGGCCTTCGGTTTTCTCTCCATCAAGCTATCACACGTTTGCTCGTTGAATGGAACATCACCATCACACAGCTGATGCCGAATGGTTGGCATATGATTATGAGCCTTCTGACTCTGTTCGGCAAAACAAGACTCGTGTACTTCCCTAAGGCTTCCGAACTTACTCGTTTGGTTCACTTAACCCGACCCAGATGCGAGCATGGGTGGGTGTATATGCAGGCGAATTCCAAAAGTAAAATCGTTGAGGACGCGCCGAACAAGATCAAAGATTGGAAGAATAAGTTCTGGTTTGTTGGGGGTGATTGGAGGAGCCTGGCTTCAGGAAGTGATCTTAGTGCTCGCCTAGATATCCCCACGGATTTTGGAATTTATCGGAGTAAGAATCTTATTCTTTTTCTTGATTCGGTGAACTGATTTTAACATTTTCTTTCTGTTTCAGGGATCCCAGCCGCAACTGATAAGGGTACACAAGATGAATTTTTCAGCAGTATCTGGCAAATTGAGGTCGAGAATCATTCGGAGCGTTCGGTGAAAACCTTGAACCACGCCGAGCAAAGAAGATTAGGTGGCTTGTACGTGCCTCCTCACCATCTCGTTGCTCTCAATCCTGTTGGTAAATTCCAACCTCTTATGTTATCTAATTGTTTTCATGATCATGGCTTTTGATGAATTCTATTACTTCTTGTCAGTTCTCCCTGCTGTTACCTGTTGGGGAATTAATTGTCCGCATCTATTCGGGATGAATATTTAAATACAAATTTAATTCTAACAATTATTACTAGCATGAATTAATCCTAAATTAATTCAAACAATAATTTCAACAACAAATCATGCATATAAACAGTTCACGTAAATCCTGCGCATGCGAAATTACTATGAGTTTACGTGAAAGTACCTCTTGGAATGACAATGGTCTCCCTTGATGAAAACTCACCAAAAGACCTTCCCAAGTATTCCCTAGTCCTTGCTCGATAATCCGGTGGAAGGATACTCGCGAACAATTAACAAAAGGAAAAATAAACTTTGTTGCACCACTTGTGGATTTACTAATTTTTCCAGCACATGGAATTGTACTTGGGAATGAAAGAATCATCCCCTATTTATAGATGGGGTAGTGGTCGAAATTTTGGGGAAAAACCAATGTGGGAAAATCTTTTCTTGATCTCCAAAAAATCTTGAATATATCTCATATATTCTTTTCTCCATAATTAAAATATTCCACAAAAAATCCCACCTCATCTTAGTTATGGAATTTTCGAAATTTAAGGATCAAGATACCAAGATTTGGATCTTCTTGAATTTATGAGATATACTTGTATTCCAAGAAATATATATCTTCCATAATATCTTTTCAAGAAAATCAAGAAAATCTTTCTTGCCCTTTATATTTCAAAATTTTCGAAATTATCTATATGAATAACCAAGTGGGAGATTTCTTGAATTTAATGAGATAATTTTGTATTCCAATAATACATATCTTCATTCCATAACAAAATTCAAAGAAAATCTTTCTCCCCTTTTATCCATAATTTTCGAGAAAACAAGGAAAAATAAGCAACAAATTTATTTTATTTTTAAACACCTTTTTCAGTTATTGAACTTTATCTTGGGCTACTTGGGGGGCCTTTAGGAGAATTAAGATTGGATCTTCCAATGGACATTGAATTATCAATATTGAGCCACAATATTATTCAAGCCCATAAATATTAATTAATCCCACTACATAATTAATATTGCACTATCCATCTTAACCCATATTACGCTTAATATGGCTCCTTGTTATTATTTCCCGTGTTTAAGATTATCTAGCCCATTAATTAATTCAAGCCACCAATTAGTTTTCCATTAATTAATATCTTTTATCCTTGATAAAGAAACGATTCAACATTATTATCCATACCGGAAACTAGTTCCACTTGCAAGATTTGGTATGATAAAACTTATGAACCTCCCCCAAGGGGCAAATCGAACAAAGCGTATTTCTGCACACGATTCTCCAGATTAAATCTTAGCAATCGCATGTGACCAATAATATTGCCCAAGATATAGGTATTGAATCTCATTGATTCTCTTCCCGTAATAAGTCAAAGCAATAGTTACTAACCACACGCAATCCTATTTAAGGGACGAAGATTAAGAAATAACTAACCACCGAGGTCTAATTCTTCCTAGTTCGATTCTCAATTTGTCCTCCTCAGAGGTCCTCTTCAATGCATCGTACATGCACTAGTGTAATCTCTTGGTCAAGACAAACCAATCTCGAGCCTTACACTACAACCTTTCACGATGGATTGTTCATTTCCATCTAGGTCGTGAATGGTGTACTTTTTAGTTACAAGGAACTCGTTAATTTAATCTTCCGTGATCCGGTATCACTAAATTAACTACAATGTAACACGACTTATTTATTGAACAGTTTATGCAAAGAAATATATGTAACATTCGATGATATTTAAAGCATCGCTGATAAACAATTTATTTCAAGAAATAAGTCCGAAATTCATCGACCGATTATACAAAGTAAAAGCATACTTTCCAAAGATAATCCCAACAATCTCCCACTTATACTCAAAGTCCGCTTTTAAGTATACATCAAGATGTCTCGTGTAGTTCCTAATCGTGACATCAAATGTCACCTAAACGAACCTAATAATGTCTCCCACTTATACTCAAAGCAGATTAGCAACGGTCTTGACACTCATTCCTTTCACATGTCTCTCGAATGTATTCTCGAGGCGCACCACTTTGTGAATGGATCGGCTAGGTTGTCTTCGACGCGATCTTTGCCACCTTATATCTCCTCTCTTAACGATTTCTCGATAAGATGGTGTTTCCTTTCAATGTGTTTGCCGCCTTGTGGGCTCTTGGTTCCCTTTGAATTTGCAATCGCTTCCGGCATTGTCACAATAAACAATGATTGTGTTGGGCAAATTCGAACTACATCCAAGTCCACTAGGAAGTTCTTGAGCCAAACCGCTTTTTTTTTTGCCTCGCAGCTAGCCTACATATTCGGCTTCCATGGTAGAATCTGCGATGCATTTCGCTTAACGCTTCTCCACGCCATGGCTCCTCCCCATGCAAAACACACTACCGGAGGTAGATTTTTTGAATCTAAGTCCGATTGGAAATCTGAGTCCGTAGGCCGATGAGGATTAGACTATCTCGATCGATAAACCAACATTCTATCTCGAGTTCTTTTTTTCGATACTTCGTAATGTTTTTTTCGCTCAATGTTCTTTTTTCCCCGGTTACTTTTGATATCTTGCCACCATGCCAACGGCAAAGCGGATATCCGGTCTCGTCATACGACATTGCATACATAAGGCTTCCGACAAATACCGCATAATGAATGTCTTTCATGTCATCTATCTCCTTTTGTGTCTTAGGGCACATTTTCTTGATAGATGGATTCCATGCCCGAAAGGTACGAAGTCTTTCTTAGAATCTGCATCTTTGAATCGTTTCAAGACAAAGGTCTATGTATGAAGCTTGCGATAAGCCTATCATCATTTTCTTGTGATCTCGAAAGTGATCTTGATCCCAAGGATGTGCCCGCTTCCCTAAGTCCTTCATATCAAACCTGCTTTTGAAAGTCATGCCCTTACGTCTGATAACACCTTTACATCGTTCCCGATGAGCAGAATGTCATCTACGTACAGTACTAAGAATACCAATGCAGTTCCTACACACTTTTTGTACACACAACTCTTGAACTCATTTTGATCAAACCCATAAGACTTTATAACATGATCAAAACATTGGTTCCAAGCTCTGGATGCCTGTTTGAGTTCGTAAATGGACTTCATGAGCTAAAAAAACTAGGTGTTCTTGGCCCTTTTCAATGAAGCCTTGGGGTTGTTGCATATAGATTTCCTCATCAAGACTTCCGTTAAGGAAAGCTGTCTTGACATCCATTTGCCAGATTTCAAAATCGAGATACGCAGCTATCGACAAGAGAATCCGGATGGACTTAAGCATTGCTACAGGTGAAAAGGTTTCCTCATAATCGATCCCTTCTTTCTGAGTATAACCTTTCGCCACAAGCCTTGCCTTGAAGGTTTCCACCTTCCCGTTCGGTCCCCTCTTTCTCTTATACCCACTTGCAACCAATAGGTTTGACCCCATTAAGTGGTTTGACTAGCTCCCACACTCTGTTATGATCCATAGACCCCATTTCTGCTTTCATTGCCTTTTACCAAGAAATCTCATCCTTGTCTTGGATTGCCTCATCATATGTCCATGGGTCTGATTCATCTTGTCCGGGAATCAAGTCCGAGGACTCTCCTATCCCCATGAATCTCTCGGGCTGTCTTACAATCCTCCCACTACGACGAGGTTTTTGTTGAAAAGTGTGTCGTTTGGTATATCATCTTGTACAATTGGCAATGAGGTTAGCCCCTTAGCTCACTTAAGGTAATCTCACTGGTCTTCTTTCGTTCATATAGTCTTCCTCCAAAAATCTAAAGTGGGTGCTTATTACCACCTTTTGATCTTCGTGACCATAGAACATACACCCTTTTGTTCCCTCGGGGTATCCTATAAACAGCCTTAATTCTGATCGTGGATCCATTTCCGCTTCCTTGTCCAACACGTGGGGCGGACACCCCCAAATTCTCATGTGTCTCAAACTAGGCTTGCGCCGTCCACAATTCTTTGGGAGTTTTGGGAACCGATTTGATGGCACCAAGTTCGAATGTAAGCCATTGTTTCCAAGGCATGACCCCGTAATCGACTTGGGAAGATCCGCATAACACATCATTGATCTAACCATTTCTAAAAGAGTTATGTTTCTTCGCTCTGCAACCCCGTTTTGTTGAGGGTTTCTGGGTGCATTAAGCTGGGATGCAATCCCTTCATCTGACAAGTAGTTCAAAAACTCATCGCTGAGGTACTTGCCTCCACGATCGGATCGTAGAGACTTGATACGTTTTTCCCTATGATTCTCTGCTTGAGCCTTAAATTCTTTGAATTTCTCAAAGGTCTCAGATTTATGCTTCATAAGGAAAATATAACCGTACCTCGAGTAATCATCAATAAAAGTGACGAAATACTCGTAACCTCCTCTTGCTTTGGTTGACATTGGACCACATATGTCTGTGTAAACGATTTCTAACACTTCTTTGGCTCTATTCCCCTTGGCTCTGAATGCCCTCTTGGTCATTTTACCCTTCAAACATGATTCGCAGGTTGGAATTGGTTCAACTTGAAGAGACTCTAGTGAACCATCTTTCACCAACCTTTGGATCCTCTTTGGATTAATATGTCCCAATCTTAGATGCCATAGAAGTGTTTTGTTCACGTCTGATGAACGCTTTCTTTTATCGGAAATAGTTGATGTGTTATAGGATGCATTTCGTGAGTGGTGTGCACAGTTAATTGTATAGAGATTACTTGACAACGTTCCATGACAGATAAATTTATCATAAAGAGAAATGGTAAAAACTTTATCAAAAGTAACCGAATATCCATCAAGGTAAAGTTTAGAAACTAAAATTAAGTTCTTTCTAAAACTCGGAACGTAAAGTACATCTCTTAAAATTAAAACTCCGTCTTCAAAAGATAGATGCACTTCTCCCACTGCTTCAGCTGCCACTCTCGTAGCATCGCCCAGTGTGATGAGGATCTCACTCCCACTAAGTTGCCGGGTCCGTTTGAACCCCTGTAAAGTGAAACAAACATGATCAGTGGATCTCGTATCCACCACCCATAAATGGGAGGCATACGCCGCTAAGCAAGTTTCAACAACTAGTGCGTGAGAATTACCTTTCTTTCCATTCCTTTTGGGATTGGAACAGGCTGACCTCCAATGTCCTCTATCACCGCACGTGAAGCACCTCCCCTTAGCTGGCTTGCTCACTCCTCCACCTCCCTTCACCTTTTCTTTGCCTTTGGCAACACTTGAGTTCACTTTCTTGTGGCTCTTGTCCTTTTTCTTGTTCTTACCACCTCTTGGCCTAGAAGAAGAAGAAGGTCCATTTGTCACCAAGGCTTGGCTCTTTTGCCCCAATATCGCCTCTGCCTAGACCAAAACTTGCAACAGGTCAGGCATCGAGAACTTTTGATTATTCATCTGATAGTTCAACCTGAACTGTTCAAAACTTTTCGGCAGAGAATGGAGCACGAAATCGATTTGGGTCTCGATGTCATATTTGGCGCGAAGTACCTCAAGTTTGTTAAGGTGAGCCATCATCTGGAGAACGTGCTCCCTTACGGGCGTTCCCTCCACCATTTCATAGAGAGCAAGTCCCTCATGGTGATCTGACGAGCCACACGGTTCTGATGTTGAAACATCGCTTTAAGACTAGTCATGATGTCTGCAGCGGTCTCAACGTTCTGGTGTTGGTGTTGCAACACATCTGACATTGAAGCCAAGATGGTACACTTTGCCATTTCGTTGGAATGCTCCCAATCAGCATACTCTTTCTTAACCGATTTAGTTGACTCGTCATTTGGCTTTTCTGGTTTAGGTGTAGTGAGAACCCAGTTATGGCTTTGTGCAGTGAGGACAATAGTAAGTTTACAACTCCAATCAACAAAGTTTTCACTAGTAAGCAAATTGTCTTTAAGTATATTGAACAGTGAATTAAAAGGTTGCGACATGATGAACTGAAATAAATAATAATATGCATAAGCACAAGTATATCACAAAATTCGATCACATGTTTCATATTAAAATCTCCAAAAAATATGAACATGCATCAGCCAACATCTCAAAACAGTTTAAATAAGCCACGTGGGGGTGGGTCATTATTTAAACACATTCAAGCAGGTTACAAACAAGAACAGTTACAAACCTTTAATAACCAGATTAATAGTTGGCTCCCACTTGACCAATATAAAATTGACAGGGACTTCGGGGAAGTATATGCATATCAATTTTATACCTAAGTAATAACCATGATTAAATACAAAATTATTATTTCTCTTTGATCGAGCCTCTTGGGGAGGGTCATCGTCGCCACTAGTAATAATTCACAATCATCCGTTTGGAATTTATTCATGTGAAAGCTATCTTTTGACCGTCTCTTGGGGGGAATTTCTCCAAAAAAATTCACAAATAAATAAATCATGGAGGTCAATAATTAATTCAATTTTATTATCCGGAATAAAATTGTCAATTAATTGTTTAAACATACTTAGTAATTTTCGAAAGTGAGATTTTTCAAAACATTTTTCTCATGCATCGCAAATTTAAACACAATTTAAATAAGCATAAAATAATGCACAAACATCAAGATAAAAATTAAACATATTGGGCACATTTATCCAATTGTCATGTCTTGATCTTGAGAAATCGTCTTCATAGCCTTCATCGTTCGTCTCGAAAAGCTCCCACTTGACTGTTTAAAAAAAAACGTCTTGTCAAGCCACGTCATCGACCAGCTCGTCGAGTGCTCCCTAACCTCCCCCGTCTGTAATATAAAGCGCCGTCTGTGCGTCGACATCGCCCGATTTCGTCTCTCCGTCGCCGCTGTCTCCGCGCGTGCCTGTCAGTCAAGGTCATGTAATCGCCCCAAGAACTGCATATCGCCCAGGCTTCGCGCCTTCGCGCCTACATCCAACATCGCCTTATACGCCCCGGTCGCTTCCCCTTTCGCGCGTCAATGATATCGCCCCGTAGCCCCAGCGTATCACCCTGGCCGAATCCCGCCATGTCGGCTCGCCCTCGCCCTCCCGTCTTGTCCAAGCCAAATCGCTGCACGCGCAGGCGTTCCTCGGCACATTTCAAGACGACGCAAGCCGCCACGCCTTGCTCGATCCCATCTTTTAATTCTTCATTTCCGCCTCCGTTTTTCGATCCGGTTACAATTTATTTTAAAAATAAATAAACCTAGATCTAGACTAGTCTATTACATTGATCAAATCAAACAAATTCTAATCTACTCGTGGATTTTCTCACGAGGCAAAACAAATCCGAACGAATTGAATTTAAAAACCACAATTTATATGCATGCTTAAATAAACGCATTAAATTCCATGACAATTGGATACCTGCAAAAAATATCTAGCAATTCTACTATCCAATTTCAAAATTTAATGACAGCGAATTAAATTATAATTTAAAATTCAGAACCCGAAACCGAGGCTCTGATACCAGTTGTTGGGGAATTAATTGTCCGGATCTATTTGGGATGAATATTTAAATACAAATTTAATTCTAACAATTATTACTAGCATGAATTAATCCTAAATTAATTCAAATAATAATTTCAACAACAAATCATGATATAAACAAATTCACGAAATCCTACGATGTGGAATTAATACGAAGTTTACGTGAACGTATTCCTCTTGAATGACAATGGTCTCCTTGATGAAAAACACACCAAAAGACCTTCCCAAGTATTCCCTAGTCCTTGCTTTCGACAATCCGTGGAAGGATACTTTCATAACAATTAACAAAAGGAAAAATAAACTTTGTTGCACCACTTTTGTGGATTTACTAATTTTTCCAGCACATGAAATTGTACTTGGGAATGAAAGAATCATCCCCTATTTATAGATGGGGTAGTGGTCGAAATTTTGGGGAAAAACCAATGTGGGAAAATCTTTTCTTGATCTCCAAGAAATCTTGAATATATCTCATATATTCTTTTCTCCATAATTAAAATATTCCACAAAAATCTCACCTCATCTTAGTTATGGAATTTTCGAAATTTAAGGATCAAGATACCAAGATTTGGATCTTCTTGAATTTATGAGATATACTTGTATTCCAAGAAATACATATCTTCCATAATATCTTTTCAAGAAAATCAATAAAAATTTTCTTGCCCTTTATATTTCAAAATTTTCAAAATTATCTATATGAATAACCAAGTGGGAGATTTCTTGAATTTAATGAGATAATCTTGTATTCCAAGAATACATATCTTCATTCCATAACAAAATTCAAAGAAAATTTTTCTCCCATTTTATCCATAATTTTCGAAAAAACAAGGAAAAATAAGCAACAAATTTATTTTATTTTTAAACACTTTTTTCAGTTGTTGGACTTTATCTTGGGCTACTTGAGGGGCCTTTAGGAGAATTAAGATTGGACCTTCCAATGGACCTTGAATTATCAATATTGAGCCACAATATTATTCAAGCTCATAAATATTAATTAATCCCACTACATAATTAATATTGCACTATCCATCTTTACTCATATTACAGTTAATATGGCTCCCGGTTATTATTTCCCGTGTTTAAGATTATCTAGCCCATTAATTAATTCAAGTCACTGAAATAATTTTCCATTAATTAATATCTTTTATCCTTGGTAAAGGAACGGTTCAACATTATTATCCATACCAGAAACTAGTTCCACTTGCAAGATTTGGTATGATAAAACTTATGAACCTCCCAAGGGGGCAAATCGAACAAGCGTACTTGCACACGATTCTCCATATTAAATCTTAGCAATCGCATGTGACCAATAATATTGCCCAAGATATAGGGTATTGAATCTCATTGATTCTCTTCCCGTAATAAGTCAAAGCAATAGTTACTAACCACACGCAATCCTATTTAAGAGACAAAGATTAAGAAATAACTAACCACTGGGGTCTAATTCTTCCTAGTTCAGTTCTGAAGAATTTGTCCTCCTGTAGGTCCTCTTCAATGCATCAGACATGCACTAGTGTAATCTCTTGGTCAAGACAAACCAATCTGAGCCTTACACTACAACCTTTCACGATGGATTGTTCATTTCCATCTAGGTCGTGAATGGTGTACTTTTAGTTACAAGGAACTGTTAATTTAATCTTCTGTGATCTGGTATCACTAAATTAACTACAATGTAACACGTACTATTTATTGAACAATTATGCAGTAAATATATGTAACATTCGATGATATTTAAAGCATCAGTGATAAACAATTTATTTCAGTAAATAAGTCTGAAATTCAGTCAGTCTGATTATACAAAGTAAAAGCATACTTTCCAGTATAATCCCAACATTACCATCGTTGTTAGCACGACCGAGCATACTGAAATGGCTCGAACCAAGAGACCCCAAGAGCTAGCCCGAATCCAAGTCGAGAGAGATGCCCAACGAGCCAACCGAGGGAAGACGAGCAGACTGAGAAAAGTGAGCCGACCCGCCGAGCCCGGATCGGGCGAGTCGAGCCGGTAGAAAAGAACAAGTCGTCCTGCCGAGCATGGATCGAGCGACCAGGCTTCCTCACCAAAGAGATCTAAAGGGCTGCCTGTCGATCAAAATTTGGTAGGTCCATCGAGCACTGATATTGCTATGGGGGCGACCTCTTTTGCTGAAACGACCAGAATAACTGCTTCGGTGGTCGGCTCGATCACACACATTGCCGAAATGGAGGCAGGCATATCTACTCCACCTCCTGCAGGACCCCGAACCTGGACTCCTTCAAGCTCCCAGCTCCATTCTCCCGAGGACAAGTCGTTTATGGGATGGGACCCTGCTCGGGTGAACAGGTATATCTGCTCGCCTGTTGGAGTGTCTCTTTGCTCCATCCATTTTGGTCGCTAATCATACCTAATCATTTCTACAACTTGTAGGTTGAACAGATTGTCGCCTCTGATGCCAGAATTGAAGGACTATTACTGCTCCCCTACAGTTCGCAACATTCCTGGCCTTCCCGAGCAAGTTCAGAAAGCGTGTGAAACTCCCATCCGAGCATGGACTACCGAGCTCGAAGAGGCAACCAAGGGTCCAACGACTTTAGAAACTATGCGACTAGGCCTAGTGCGTCACGACCAATCTCTTGTCCTTCTTGAGAAAGCTTATGTCGAGTCCGCCCAACTTCACACCAAACACTTGAAACTTATCTCGAGTTTCCAAGAAAAAGTGGATGAACTGACCAAAGCCCAAGACGAAACGAAGTTGGCTCAAGAAAAAGTTCACTCATCCCAAACAGTGGCTCGCTTAGCTCAAGAAGATGCTCGCCTAGCTCAGGAAGATGCTCGCCAGGCAAGAGAGGAGCTACGCCTTGCTCAGGAGGAGTTACATCGTGCTCGGGAGGAGCTACATTATAACTGGGAAGAGGTGGTCAGCATCAGGAAGGTTCAGGACGAGCTGAACGTTGAGCTCCGAAAGCTCAAAACAGGCATCGAGGCTGTAGAATGCGAGAAAACTCTGCTCGCTCAACAACTCCTCACCGCTGAAGAGACCAACACTCGTCTGGGTCTTGAAAACTCCAAGCTGCACACCGAGGAGTATGTTGATTCGATTTCCATTTTTTCTTATATATCTGCATTTGCGGATGCCCTCCGTTCTGTGAGACAAACCATTTCTGCCGATCAAATCACTCCACTCAAAATCCATCTCGAGAAGTATCTGGCCGACAATCCCCCTGCTCGCAATCTTCCAATTGCCGATTTAAGTGACCTGCGACTTCTCCAACCTCCCCGGTGGGATCGAGATTGATGACCCTATCATGGATGAAAGAGATGGTCCGGGTGAGGAAGTTGAGGGTTCTGCCGACCAACCTTACCGAGCCGAGCACGAGTTTGATCAGGTGCAGGGCGAGCAGAGTGGTCCACCTGGTGGCGACGGAGTGTACTAGCCAGCGAGCCCACTATCAATGATGGTGCTAAGGGAGACGATCCCGAAGAAACCGAGTAGACGAGGCAAGATGTGCTCGACCCATCTCTTCCGCCAACCCCAAACAATGAATTTTTTCCTTAGCTTTTCTTCTGTGTAATTTTTGTCTTCTTCTTCTGAACAACTTACTGTTTTTGTTGCACTTGCTACCTGAACAATTTCTTTCATGTTTGACTATGAACGACTGGTTTTGCCATTTTATGGATTTTGTTTGCTTGGTTCTCTAATTTATGCCCTTTGTCTTTTGCTGATGTTCGAACATGGTAAATGCCTAAGTTATTTCCTGACTTTTATGGTTTTTTGATTGTCTTATTTTGATGTAATCAGATTGGTCATCTAATTTAGCTGCGACCAGATTGGTTAACTTATGTGTAACCCTTTTTTTCTTTCGTGATCGTCTTATGTTAGCTGCGATCACTATTTTGCTCGGGCCATCTTATTTAGCCGCGACCCCGTACCCATTGCTCGCTTTGTTGCGGGCATCCGTAAGTACGATTTGTTTCATCAGGCAAACATTAGGTTCTACTCGTTCGTCTTTGTTCGGGCCGTTCGGCTTAGGTGCGACCATTCATAGGCTTTAACTAGAAAAATTTAACAAACAAAAACGCTTTGCAACATGTTGCTATACTATTACAACTTTTTACATTTGGAAAAGACTATCTCAATTACACATAGCTATAAATGTCAGACTATTGTTTTGTTCGATGCAAAACCTTGTCTTGAGTTGGGGCGAACATGAGCTGCTGACATCTCGTCCGAGCTCGTTGTGTAGAGACGCTCAGGAGAAGTCCATCTCTTCATCTCGCTATTAGGGTGAACATGAGCTGCCGACATCTCGTCCTAGCTACTGATGTTGACAAGTTTGAGGCGGGTCAGCTCCTTGTCTCCCTATCTTCAAATAATCATGCTCAGGAGCAGCAGCAGCATCAGGGCTTGCCCCTCCTGGACAAGTTGTGATTATGCGAGCTGTTGTTGACATGAGCATATGGCGAGCAGGATCCTGGTGTGGGCATATGCCTCTGCTCGCACCGTTCTATCCTCTTCTGCGCATCTGATTACTTGTCTGGGCCGTACGTGGATGCATGAGCATCAGCATCCGCACATCGCCTCGTCTTGCCGACATCCCACCCCCCCCGGAGGAGATTTTAGGGATCTGAAGGGACTTGGATTTACTAATTGCATAAGCAAAGAAAGAATGTGATGTGGCAACCATAACTTTGTCGAGCTATTTGTGCTCGACATGAGCACCTGCGCGCATTTCATGAGTACGCCAAAATTAAAAGAATATTTCTCCCGATTTGATTGGCTTTTTCCAAATCGAGACCAAAAATACTTCGGCTTCATGCGGTTGATCGCGAGGTTTCCAAATCGTCAAGAAAGAGCAAACGCCAAAGATCCGATCGAGTCGTGGGAACCATCGACTTCGATGTTGTGAGTTACGTCCGGAGGCATAACAAACCAGCCAACTTCATCGAAAGTTGTTTCCCTAAACATATCATAGAAAATTTTTCTTTCTAATTTTTCTCTCTTTCAATGTGTTTTTCTGGCTCTCGACAGACCTATTTATACAAACATACCTAGCATGCGCTGGCATAGCAAGTTGGTGTTGGCCCCATCAACTTACAACCTCCAGTTGACACCTGTTCCGGCTATTGCCACTTCTAATTAAGAAAATGACACGTACCCCACTTGGTTGCCACTTATTTTTACCATGAACTGACAAGTAATCTCTACCTAGATAAAGATAAAGATGAAAAACATTTTGTCAATAAGATTCAGCTCTCCATGTCCGGTGCCTCTTGTTCGGCTTTTCTTGATAGTTGTGCTCATCCCAAGCGAGCATTAGTTGATTGGCCTCTTAGATTATCTTTGATCGCAGACGAACACAAGCTCACACTCTAGCTTCTTACTAATAATATTTTTTCAAATTCGATGCGTTCCACGAATAGGACAATGGAGCTCCATTCAAATCTTCCAAATCATATGCCCCATTCGATAAATGCTCTGACACCCGAAATGGCCATTCCCATGTTCGGCCGAATACACCACCTGATACCCCCGTTGCTCGCCTTAAAACAAGCTCGCCAATTTTAAACCTGCGAGTACGAACCTTGGAATTTTAAAATTTCTCCGACCTTTGCTTGTATATAGCATTCTTGAAATCGGCCTCTAAACGCCTTTCCTCCAGTAGATCCATACTTAAAGCAAGTGCCTGATCGTTGGTGTGTTCGTCGAAGCACATAGACCGATGGCTCAGAATTTCCACCTCTGCTGGGATAACAGCCTCCGTGTCGAATGCCATGGCAAATGGGGTTTCTACCGTTAATGTTCTGAAGGTAGTATGATATGCCCATAAGATTTTTGGCAGCTCTTCAGCCCATCCCCCCCCGAATTATCAAGTTTAGCCTTGAGGGTATGCTTGATGATTTTATTAACAGCTTCGACTTGTCCGTTTGACTGGGGATAATATGGGGTAGAATAATGTTTATTTATTCCCCAACGAGCACAATTCTGTCAAAACTCACTTCCATCGAACTGTTTTCCATTATCCGTTACTAATGACTGAGGAAGCCCAAACCAAAAAATGATATTTTTCCAAACAAAATTCCACATTCTTTGCTCGGTGGCCTTTACGATGGCTTCAGCTTCTGCCCATTTGGTGTAATAATCAACAACGACCACAACGAACTTCACCCCGAGTGTGTGCTCAGAAAATGGGCCAATCAAGTCGATCCCCCACTTAGCAAATGGCCACGGGCTGTATACCGACACTAGTTCTTCTGGGGGGCTATGAATAAGTGAAGCATATATCTGACACTTATGACACGAGCGAGCATAAGAGAGTGAATCCTTTTTTAGTGTGGGCCAATAATACCCTTGCCTAATGATTTTGTACGCCAAAACCTGTCCTCCGGTATGATTCCCACATACCCCCGCATGAATTTGCTCCAAAATTACATGACCTTCTCCGGGAGTAAGACATTTCAATAATGGAAGAGAAAAACTTCGTTTATACAAGCATCCATTCAAAATAGTATATCGAGCAGCTTGTAATCTAAGGCGAGTAGCTTGCACTTTACTTTCAGGGAGAATACCATCCCGAAGATAGTTTAAAATTGGGGTCATCCAAGTTTCTTGTGCTTCTGATGTCTGGGCGACCACATCTCTTGGAATTGATGACGAACATGTTGTGATGACCACAACGTCCGTCATGCTCGTCACTCCCTCTGCTGTTGCCAATCGAGCCAAAGCATCAGCAAATGAGTTGTCCAATCGAGGTAATTGCTCGATATAGACTTGTTGGAACTGTTCAAGAAGTTTCTTTGCTAGCTGTTGGTACTGTATCATCTGCTCGCCCCGGGCTTCGTACTCGCCCAGTACTTGGTATACAATTATCTGAGTTTCGCTGTATATCATCAATTTTTGGATTCCCATTGTCATAACCATTTGTAAACCAGCGATCAAAGCTTCGTATTCTGCTTCATTGTTGGTGGCTGGGAAATCGAAATGAATGGTTGTCGTAAAAGTTTGCCGGGTTGGGCTGATGAGCACCACGCCCGCTCCCTCTCTCCAACTTGTAGACGAACCATCCACGTACATATGCCATGGTTGACTGATACCTTTCTCAGGCAACTGTGGATATGTCAACTCAACCATGAAATCAGCCATTGCCTGACCCTTAGTTGTTGTACGCGGGGCGAACGTAATACCGAATTATCCTAACTCCACTGCCCATTTGAGTAATCAGCCCGATGTATCTGGTCGGTGAAGAACTTGTCGTAATGGGAAAGTAGTTAGCATTTCGACGGAATGGTCGATAAAATATGGTCACAACTTGTGAACACTCATAACGAGCGCATATGCCAATTTCTCCAATGGGGGGTACCGGAGTTCGGCCTCCTTGAGTACTTGGCTTACATAATAAACAGGTAAATGCGTTGCTCCCTCCGCTCGAACGAGCACAACACTGATTGCATGTTCTGAAGCAGCTAGGTATATGTAAAGTTGCTCGCCTGGAACCGGCTTGGACAACGTTTGAGTATTTGCCAAATAGTGTTTTAATGACTCGAACGCACTTTGGCACTGTCCTGTCCACCGAAATCTCCCTTTTTTAATGCATCGAAGAAAGACTTACATTTATCTCCGGTTCGAGAGATAAACCGATTCACGGAAGCTAGACGTCCAGTTAGCTTTTGAACTTCTTTTACATTTCTAGGTGCTTGCATGTCGAGCATAGCTTGAATCTTTGATGGGTTCGCCTCGATCCCTTGTTGGCTGACCATATGTCCGAGAAATTTTCCCGAATGGACCCCTAAACTGCATTTCTTCGGGTTTAACTTCATATTATATGCGCGGAGGATATCAAACGTTTGTGCTAGATGTGTGAGATGGTCTTCTTTGTGCTCGCTTTTGACTACAATGTCATCGATGTATACCTCAACCGACCGCCCTATGTGTTCGTCGAACATCTTGTTCACCAGCCTTTGATGTGTTGCTCCAACATTTTTCAGCCCAAAAGGCATACGTTTCCAACAATACATATTTTTTCCATTGCAAAACGAAGTACTTTCTTGATCGTCGGGATGCATGGGAATTTGATGATACCCAGCAAAAGCGTCCATAAAAGTCATTAGCTCATGTCCCGCAGTACTATCAACCAAGTAATCGATTTGTGGTACAAGAAAGTTATCTTTGGGACACGCCTTATTTAGATCAGTAAAATCGATGCATAACCTCCAGGTTCCATTCGACTTTTGGACGAGTACAGGATTTGCTAGCCATCTCGGGCATTTTACCTCCCGGATGAGCTTGTTGTCGAGCCGCTTTCGAACCTCGGTATCCAGAGCTGCGTACTTCTCCGGACCAAATTTTCTTCATTTCTGAATTATTGGGACTTGTGTTGGGTTGATGTTGAGGTGGTGGAACGCATGCTTAGGATCAATGCCGACCATGTCCTCTTGTGACCAAGCGAACACATCCAAATTTATTCGGAGATACGAGATTATTTCGGTTCGAAGTGGTTCCGGGAGTTCTGAACCAATGAAAATTTCTAACTCCGGCCTGAGTGGGTCGGCCATGACGGACTCCAGCTGCTCGACAGGTGTTGCTCGTCTTCTCTTTTTTGCTTCCACCTGGGATCTAAGTTTGATCCCTGATGTTCATCTTCGATCTCCATAGAGTCGAAACCTAAACGAGGTTCTAAATCCGGTAATTCGCGTTCTGTTTGTCCCTCAGGTAGGTCTATACACATCAGATCTGAAGCTTGTGTAGTCGTCCCAAGTTCCATGCTCGCCTGATGAGGCATGCTCGCCTGAGAAGGCGAGCTTGCCCAAGAGGGCGTGCTCGCCTGGGGTGATGTATTTGCCTGATGGCTTGCCTCTCCGACTTCCCTTGATCGTTCTATCATGCCAATAATAGTTTGCTTTTCTGGCACGCATGATAACAAACAATCTCTAACTTTTTTTCTGATCGCCCTTAACACTGCCCGTTCCTTCAAGCGTTGGAAATTTGACACAATAGTAATAAGTTGAACATGCAGCTTTGAATTCCTGAATAAACGGGCGACCTAGGAACCCGTTATAAGTGGACGGAGCATCGAGAATTACAAAATCTAGCATTTTAGTTCGTCGAATCTCCGGATTACTAGTCGATTCTAACTCGACTCCTAGCCTGATCATACCATATGACTGGGTTATAGATTCCCCAAAACCCATAATGGTGTGATCACAAGGCTCGACATACCCGCTTAAATCACCAACTTGCTTCTCCATCAGTCGTAAAGTGCTGACGAACAAAATGTTCGCATATGCCCCGGTGTCCACCAAGAGTCGATGTACCTTCAACCCCAAAAGTCGAGCACTAATGGTTAGAGAATCGTTGTGGGGAGTGATGATATCGTCGAGATCGTCATCCGAAAACATGATTTGGTGAGATGGTGGTATATTGGCCAACGTGCTCGCCACATTCACCTGATGTACGCTTTGCATGGCGCGTATCTCCATCTTTTTTCATCTGTTCGACAACGTCGGGATCTGATTGCATCCACCCACTGGCCAAAAATCCGGGCGGATCATATTGATCTCTTGGCTCTCTCGACCTCTGTTCGTTGTAGGGGCTTCTTTCTTTGGCAAATCCAGTTTCTTGCGAAACTCCTCTTGATTACTGTCAGATAGCTCATCCGCTTTACGTTTTCCCCTCTGGTTTCCCGACTTTTCACCTCGAGAATCTCTACTCGCTGGTTTTTTGAGGAATTGAGTAAGGAGGTCTTCTTCATACAGTTTCCACAACTGACGAAGCAAATCACGACATTCATCGGTATTATGTTCGATATATTCGTGATACGAACAAAACTTAGAAACATTAAGACGACTTTTATCTTTCGTGAATTTTCGGGGCTTTTCTAACATATCTCGATCTTTAATCTGATCAGACAATCGCCTCTGCTAAACACCTAAAATACTACTACGGAGAGCATCTTACCGCTTCCTTCTTCAAAAGGTTTAAAAGATCCCGGAGGCTTATAACCCCTTCACTTGTTGCTCTCTTTCAAATGATCACTTTTTTCGTTGCAACCTCCTGTCTCTAAACGTGATTGGGCGAAAGCGGCTCTTGATAGATATAATTTTGTCACACGTTTTCGGAAGTCAACATATGTGTTCGGCCAATCTTGATGCATGGCTTTCCACATATCCGAATTCAATGTCAAACTACCCCCACCACGGTGAGGATTTTAACATCTTCTTCGGCAGAGTCCGGCCGCATAAAAGCATTTATCAAACCTCTCTACATATGCTCTATCGACTCGCCTTTTAGTTGGGAAAAATGCGCCAATTGTTGTTTTCATTTGGGCGAAGCACACACATCGAAAATGGATTGAACTTCATCCTAACTGTGTGAAGGAGAGGTGATCGAAGCGTGCGATTTGAAAACCATCTGTGGTGCTCGGTCCCCCAATGTCATGGGAAATGTTCGACATTGAGTGGCATCGATTAAGCGCCATCGCTATCATATAGTCGAAAAACTTATCGAGATGGACATGCGGATCCGATTCAAAGATCGAATGAAGGTATGGGTGGCCAATTTTTCGCCACCTTCTCCTCAGATATCCACCGCATAATCAGCGGAGCAAGTGGCGAACATGGGATTGTGCCCCGCCGGCGAGCCCTTTTCGTGGGCGCCGATCGGGCTTGCAAACTTTCTATGGCCTTCGTGATCTCTCGCAAATCTCGCGGAACTTATCGAACGAATCGGAAATTTGGGTTTCATCGCGAGGGCCATGTTGGTCATGCTCACGATGGGATGATCCGCCCGTGTAAGCGGTCTACCCAATCGATGATGGATGGATAGCTTAGTTGCAGTGGATTTTTCATAAATATGCGGCCTTTCGCGGTGTGATCGATCATGAGGTATTGTATGGTGCATCGTGTTCGCCCAATGTTCCTTTGCTGGATCCTGTCGCCTATGATCGCCAATCCTTGTTTTCGCCACCACCCTCAATCGTTCAAATGCTGATCGTCTGGACCCTTGCGGTTGGTCGCCTGACAAGTTTTTTGCCTCCTTTTCCTCCCGCTTCTGGGCGGCTTTCTTTTTTACCTGTTCACTGTCTAAAGTATGTGAGCGTCGATCATCTTCCTCCTTGATTTTCAATTTAGCCAATTCTTTTTCAGCTCTATCTCTCTGTGTTCTTAACAAGAATGTGATCGCCTTCGTGGTAGCAGTAGGATCGTTGGCTATATCTTCGAGACTAATAGTCTCCACCGCCGGATTTTCTCGAGGTCGCGGTTGAACTTCCTCGTGAATATGCAGGCGACTTTGTCCTGATCCTTCTGTCTGAGTATTTCCTGAATGAGGCATTATATTTCTTTTTCCTGCCTGGTTTTTTGGAAAGTGTTTGGATTGGTTATGGGTGTGCTCGCATTCCCATTCTAAATACCAATTATTTGCAAGTCGACATACGGGAATATGATATGGCGTTTATATGCGATAACTTACAAACAAAATTACAACGTGTTCAACGTTAAATTAAATGATCAGGAATTGTTGACCCAAATTTAAAATAAATGACTACCTCTGGGGGCATACCAAGCCAGGATTATATTATTAATGACTTGGCAGTTTTGGGTCGAGCACAATTTACTATTTGTTGAATACAATGGTTGTTTGGGAGAGTGGGATCATACTAGGTCCTCTCTAGGAATTTTTTGTGAACCTTTTATTCTTTCTTTTTGGGCCTATTTATAACACTTTGGATGAAATTTGGTGGTGTCTGACTAGCTTTCGAGCTAACGATTTTGTACCATGCAAGAAATTATGTGGGGCGCCACGTTTTCTTGCTTACCCCCATTGACATCCGTCTTTGTTTAAGAAGATCTTTCTTTGTCAAACTTTTTTAGAGTGAATTGACCGGGTGGTTGTCTACGTGCTCGCCATCACGTGATCGTTTCTGACAAATCCTTTTGCTCGCCTCGGAAGTCGTGGGCGCTCTGTTTCCCTCCATTGTCTATCTTGCTCGCTCACTTGTGCTCGTCTCTATCAACATTGTATGGCTTCAGGATGATTCAGGACGAGCACACCGACTGTTTCTTGTGCTTTCGTTTGAATGGGCGAAAGACGAAGAATAACGCATGTGGCGACCATGTCCACCGCACAAACCTATTTGGCGGTCAAATAATTTTGACTTTTTAGTATACGTGTCCGTCTGACGAGTTATACTTAATATGTGGCTCAATACCGAACACAACATAATGTCATGACTTTATTGCCCCCCTTATCTAATAAATATTACTGCCTCTCTATTTCAAAATCCCAAAGCCCAAATTCAAACCGGCTCCCACCACCTCCAAAACCTAATCTGCAAAATTCAAACCTGCAAATCCCAAACCGGTTTCCACCATCTCCAAATCGGCAAAAAAATTGCATAGATGGTCGGATGGCGGTGACGCCGCAGCCAAACCCTAGCTCTGCCCCCCAACCCTCAACCGCCCGCCGCCGCCCCACACCATAACCAGAACGGCGGCGCCGCCTACTCCACAATCGCGGCGCCTCGAAGATGATGATCTGCGCTGCGTCGGCAACTCCACCTTCAGCGAAGCAGAGAAGACGAAAATCTGAGCCTATTTCAAAGGTGTGTACCTATTTCACTTCCCATTTTGAATTTTCCCTAATTTTAGAGTACTAATTTTATTTTAAAATTTTTTAGGGCTGAAACGGTGAATTGGAAGAAAAAAAAGAAAGAGAGAGCGGTTTGTGTGTTTTTGTAGAGATTTTGCGAAAGATTGATATTTTTTAATTTCTGGTTTTTTTTTTGAATTAAATTATTTTTTTGTTCAAAGTGGATAGATCTTGTTCAAAGGCGAAAGTTACTGTAAGTTTCCTTGATGATTTTGTGAAAGATTGATATTTTTTTATTTTTCTGTTTTATTGTTGCGTTTTGTTTGGTGTTTTGTAGCCGGCAACCCTCCCTCCTTGCGGCCGCCCGCCGCCTGCTTAAGTGGTGGTGAGTTTTGAGACTCGCGGCGGAGACAAAGATGAAGGTGGAGACGCGCGGCGGGGGGTGAACTGGCTCGAAACCGTGGAAGACGTTTGTAACATTTCTGGTTTTGAGTGTGTGGGTATAGTATTATTTTAGAACTGTTGGTGAGATTTGGTATTTTTGTTTGTTTTCCGTCCGCAATGGGTAAGCCAGGGAAGACATTTTGTTTGATTGATATTTTCTGGAACACATTTGTAATATTTTTGTTTATTTGTTTGTTATCAATTTGTGTTCGTGAATTTGGGCCTTTGCAGTTTTTTAAAATTATGCAGATCCTTCGTCCTTTAATTTTAAAATTGTGCAGATCCTTCTGCTGAAAAAAAAAAATTTCTGGGTTTTACTTTTAGTAGAAGAAGATGGGGGATGAAGATGAAGATGCTGGATCGGGCTTATTTTTCAGAATTTTCATGCATAGATTCATGACATTATGCATACGTTTATGTAATCGTGCATGTTGAAGAAAAATTGGTGGAGCTCAGTGCATTAAAAATTTTTCAATAGAAATTTTATTTTGAATTTCCACTTTCTGAAATTTTTTAATACGGATAGTGCTAAAAATAGAGGTTGTGTTTTTTGTTTGGATGTTTGTTTTGCTAATTTTTTGTGTATGTGTTTTCAAATTTTTGCTACTATTTTGGAACTTTTTGTGCTTATATGATGAGGTTATAGATGATAGGTGGTCATATTGAAGAATTTTGATGGTGGTTCATTCATGAGTTTCTTGATTGTTGGTTTTTTGAAGATTTGAAAATAATGAAGATGCAGATTTGAAGATGGAGGAAGAAGATGAAGATGGATCTCTAAGTTTTTGGATTTTTTTTTTGATTTATATATATATGTTCATGTATGGATGCATATGTTCATGTAGTCATGCATATTTGAAGAAGATGAAGATGGTGGAAGAAGATTTGAAGATGGTGGAAGAAGATGAAGATGGATTGTAAAGTTTCTAGATTTTTTTTTTAAATTTATATGCATATGTACACCTATTTCGTGCATATGTGCATGTACAGATGCATATATGCATGTCGAAAAAGATGAAAATATGTAAATTTGGTCGATGTCAATGAAAATATCTAATTTTTTATATTTTAAATATGTAAAATTTGGTATTTTGCCGATTTAGATATGAATTTTTAAATGTGTATCTATAATATAATTTTATTTTAAATTATCATCCTATTTTAAATAAAGGAAATTATTCAAAAATTATAATGAATTTCCTAATTGTAACATATACAAAAATTAGAAATAAATAAAGGAAAATAGACACTAGGAGCAAGAAGACAAAAAAAATAGGATAATTAAGGGTATTTATGTTCATTTATCTACTTTTGGAACATAGTAGTAATGTTTTTAAAAGTTGAAACCTAATAGGAATAAAAATGATCAAATGGAACCTAAAAGTAATCCACTCGAGTCATTCATTCACCTTTGAGATATTAGAAATAATATGGGACACCACGCAACTAGCAGAAAATATAAAATTGTGAACTCTTCATTATTATTATTTTGATTAATATAGATTTTGTGACATTCGTTGAAAGTATTGTCGAAGAATTAGATTGGCAGCCCATATTAATAATTGCACAATTTAGTGTAAAAAATTTGTATTTTTTAATATAATAAATTACATGATTTTAAAATGTACTATGAGTGCACGATGCATGCATACAAGACTTGGAAAAAAATAGATTTTCATTAAGATTTTTTAGTAAGACAATCGGGTGCATATAGAAAAAATAAAGGTTCAACTTGAAATGACCGCGCAATTATTTTTTAATCGATATCATTTTCCTAACCACAATATATAAATTTGATACAGTTTACAATACATTGAAATAAAACTAAATGATAGAATTAAATGAAGAAATAGGCCAGAACAATCAGACACCATAATCATACCCATCAACGTAACCACACCAAATTATAGTTCGAGAAACATCATTGTTAGATAAGAGGGAAGACATTTACCTGTTAAAAGGGACAAGCATAAAACAAACTTTTCTGCTTCTTTTGTTATGAAAACTACGAAAAAATTATATATTCCATAATGTTCGACTAAACTTATAACTTAAGATTTTTGAGCCTGCTAAATAAAAAAGTAAGCTAGACTCTTTAATTATTGATCAATCAAACCTGAATATAGCTATACTAGTAACTCCCGGCCGTCACAGATTGAAGCAAATGATACAAATTGACTTCGAAAATAACAATATTATCAACAATTCTCTGATTAGTATCTTTTTTTCAGGTTAGGCAAGCTACATGCATAATGTACCCGGTAAGTCTAAGTGTTCACCCGTGATTCTCTGTTTTGTATTTTTGGAGCTCTTCCTGAGCGCGTACGAGCCTACAGAATCAGAATGACAAGTGTTTTTTCAGAGCTACTATAATTCAGTAGTGGTTATGTATACGTATAAGTTCAGAGATACTAAATTCAGAACTGGCTACGTAATATGTATACTAAAATTCAGTACTTGTTATGTATACGAATAGTGTGCAAAACAAGAAGTACCTCCACTGCAGATCAGTTATCTCACGAATCAACTCCTTCTCTCTATCATGAGCAGCTTCAAGCTACAAAAGAAATAATTGGATGCAAATCATATTTCATACTCTTAAGTTACTTTATTGCAGTCAGAAAGATTGTGATCCAAAGAATCAAAGGGTAAGGATACATCACTTGATCGATGGTTTGCAAACAAAATGTAAAAATCAAAACTAGATCAATAATCAATTTTGCCTCCTAGTGTTTTGTTAAAAAGATAATATCATAGATCGTCTTGTAACTTTGGTCGTGTCTAAAGTTAGTCATGTATGTTTTTACTCTTTCAATTTTGGACCTTTTGGTTTCAATATGGGTCATTTTGGTTGTCCAATTTTAGTAATGTATGTTTTTTACTTTTTTCAAGTTCGGTCCTTTTGGACCAAAATTGACACCAAAAGGAAGGAGCAAAATTGAAAAAGTTGAAAACATACAGGACTCTTTAAAAAAAAAAAAAAAAAACATACAGGACTAAAATTGGAGACGGTGCCAAAGTTACCAGACGATCTGTGATATTATCTCTTTTGTTAAAGCATGTACTAAGTTTATAAACAAAATAATGTTGTTTTGTAGCATCTAATCAAGTTTATCTTTTACATTCTCTACGAAAAAGAACACCAGAAACATTTCTCAGATGCTGTCCTGATTAATGTTAATTCTGACAGCCAAAATTTAAGCGTGATGAAATGGCATACAAATAGACAACACATAGACATCATTATTCCATGCTTGTGCACACGCAGAAAAAATCAGAATGAAAAGATAAGCATAAAAAGAACATGTTTAAGGGAGATTAGATGATGTATATATTTGCTTAGCATTTAACCCTAACTTTTGCATACCAAGGATTTCTCTGTCATTGTCATGTTAATCGGCATGCATCCCGTGTCTGCAAAGATGGATGAACATATCAAATGAGATAGAATAAGCACACTCTATACATACATATGGAGAATAATGCAATTTAGGACTGTAACTATGGGGGTAGCAATTGAAGGATAGTTTTTTTTTTTTCTGACAATTGAACAACAATAACTTTTTAATTTTCGCACTTTTTGGCCTGTAAAAATTTAATTTTTGATCATTTAGGCCAAGCGGGTCGGACAATTTGTGGAAATTTACAATTGCCAAACTGGAAACATATTGTCCTTCAATTGCTACCCCAAATAGTTACGGTCCTAGAAAACACTATTTCCCATACATATGAGCATGCATGTGTGTGTATTGGATTAATTGTTAATACCCGAAAAATCACCAACAGCGAGTTGCTTCATTGCACTAAGAATACCATCCTGTCAGCAGGGAAGGCCAAAAGAAAAGGAAGGAAGAAATTATCTCTCAATCATGAGAAGGGAGAAAATAGTTTCTAAAATATAATTTAGCAGAACCATTACCCTTTGAAGAGTGTTTGTCAATAAAACATTCTGCAGATGGGAGAAAATCGCTCCGGAAGGATTTGATTGGGGGGCATCAGTTGGCGATGCTGAGCTTATGTTAGGAAATTGGGCAATCACCTAAGAATTTAAAATATTCCTTCAAGACATGAGAGAATCATGCAAACTTAGTCTATATATATAAGCTCAGTTTCTTCATCACTTAGGTATCACTTGAATATATGAAAATCATTTTTAAGGCTCTCCCTGACTAGAAGAATCAAATGTTTGTAACTCTTGGATTGTTCAGACTGTCACGTAAAACTGAATAATGGATGGATATTACTTACTTCGTAACAAAGAACACAACCAAAGAAGAAGAAAAACCAGGTAATCATAATGACAATCAATAGAAATACGACAGTTTTTTTATTTCTTTTGAGCACAATTAGCACACAAACTAACTCCATGTTTTTGTCAATTTCAAAGTAACCTCCTCCTAACAAGTTTCAGAGCAAAGTATTGCATTAAATGTTTGAAACCAACCTGCAAGCTGTGGCTTTTCAGCAGAATTGGGGCTGGAACCATCTAGAGGAAAGAAATGACCATTTTCAGATAGATGTTAAAAACACCATACACATTGAGACCTGAATACTGACCTTATCCATCTCAACACTTTCTGATGTAACTTTAAATCGTCCTTTTTGCTGAACAACTGGATTCTTTGCCTTCTCATCAACTTCTTCCCCATTAACTGCATTTATAAAATAATTTTAGAAAGATATAGGACATAATGAACAAAGTTATTGCACGTCAAAGTTCTGGACAACATAATATAGACTTGCCTGATGTTTTTGAGCCCTTGGATATTATTTCTTGTTGTGCATCTACCAGTTGTAGAGTGGTACTCTTTTGAACTTTGTCACTAGGCATTACAAAGAAAAATAATTTAGTCAACATAAGTATATAGCCAGGGATACACAGTTGAAGAAAACTGAACCAACATCCCAAAATTGGCTTAAGAATTCAATAATTGTTTATGCAACTAAATCATGGTTCTGAAAACATAGGGATATGAGCTTCCAACCAGATTCATCATAAGAAATTAGACAATTGATTAGAATTCTTCAGCAAAATAGTCAGATTTTTATGCATAACAAAATATTAAAAACAGAAGTGCAAGGACTTAGCAAAACAAAACAAAGTAAGATTTAGTAAGCTAACTAGCCAAGACATGAAAGTTCAATACCAAAAGATGGATTTTACCTAAAACGTATCTTAGAACAGACATCTTCTCATTTTCTCCAATATTTCTTGCCAAAAATATTCTCAATTTCCCAAACTTCCCTAATCTCATTAATTTCGCTATATGCTTGGTCTACAACTTTTAAAAATTCTGTACTCCATCGTGTCTCGCTATCTTTACATTCTCCAAATATACAGATATAATTAAAAACTAGTTATTTGGAGACGGATAACAAATAGCAGCATACACAGATGAAGAACAAATAGGTAGTAACACATTATAAAGAGCAAATAGATGAGTACTGTAGAAAAAGATATAACAATCTACGTCTGATTAGATATTGCAGAGGCCCCATCTGATGATTTTCTGTCCATATCTGAGCCATCCTTTTCTGCTAAATTGTTTTCTGCTTGATTCTCATTACCAACAGCGAGATTTGTTGTTGGCTGCTCTAATGTTACACCAGGAATGCTGACATCATCATCCAATTTTTCGCATTTTGCACTAGGAAGCAAAAGATCAAGTTTAGTTAGAACACACGACCAAAGATAAGAGAAATTGCAGATCAGAAAATGCTCGGTAAAAATTTAAACAGCTGTAACAGTGTTCTTTAGCTTGAAAGAGTGAGCAATACAAAAAAAAGAGGGATATATGTAATACAGAACACGCTTCACCTTACATTAAGAGTTAAAAAGAGTGTCATGTCACGATTGCTTACATGTAACTTATGGAATCCATCGGTGAGAGAGATACAGGGGTATAATCGTCCTGTGTATTTGGGATGTTAATATATAGAATAACACAAATACAAGCCTTTTAGTTTTTAAAAAAGGAAAATTAGTTTCAGTCCTGTCAACTTTCAGGAATTGAAAATAGTCCTGTAACTTTCACTTTTTCGACATTTTGGTCCAGTAATCTGGTTGACCAATCAGATTCTGCCACATGGACAAATCAAACTGTGACTAGTCAGAGTCAATAGGATGTGTCACCTACTATAGCTGGTTACCAGATCAAAATATCAAAAATTGAAAGTTACGGGACTGCCTTCAATTGGTGAAAGTCGATACGACTGAAACCAAAACAAGGGTAACTTACAAGACTTAAAAATCTATTTTCCCTAAAAAAAAAAAAAAATTATTAGCTTACAGAATCCGCAGCATCAGAATATTGACTTGCAAAGGATGACTGGTGTGAAAGTATTCTAGGATTTTTGGACATAGATGGATTAATTTGAAGTTGTTTAGTTTGCATATCTTCGTCTTTTTCAGAAATAACATCATCATCCTGGATCTGAAAGCAATCAAAGAATTATTATGTACACACATAAAGTAAACTTTTTCAATCAAATAATTTAATCCAATGAACATCAGGAAGGAGTAATACCAATGATGCTTGAGCCTTCATATCTTCGAGGTTGAAGTTCCAACCACTAATCCCACGTTTATATTCGTTCTGCAGATACAGATTAAACTCAGAACCAATGGGACATTACAAGAGTTTATAATACCAGAATGTCATTTTTCTAGTACACGTAAATTAAACCTGGGATATTTCCTCTTTCTGTCCATCAGGCATTTTCTTTTGTGCAAGCATGTCTTCCTCCTTTCTCTAAAGAAAATTCATATAAATCTTCTATTAGAACATATCCACACAAAGAAGACAATTCATCTAGTATCTTCACAAAGACAAACCTTTAATTCCTGAAGACGATCACCAAGGGCTGGGAGCCCTTCTAAAAGAGTTCTAAGAATATAATCATTTGATCTAGCTTGCTTGAAAAAGGAATGCTTTAACAACTTTTTTGCAGAAGGCCTTTTTAAAGGATCTTTCACCAAACAGCTAGCAATCATCTGCTTGAAGGACTAGACATACCAAATATTTACAAAAATAGCCTATCAGTACAAAAATTAATTTGTTATCAGTCAGTTCCTGCATTTAGCAAGCATACCTTAGAAAATTTTTTGTCCCTCTCATAATCAAGACCAGGTGGCGCATTTTGCAACGTCATAAGCAATACCTAAAATAGCCAAATGTAATGCATATATCCTTGAATTTATAATTTCTAAAAAGTGATTTTAAACAGAATTTAGAAGGCATATTTATATCTGAAAGAACCTTCATTGGAGGATACTTTGAGAAAGGGGCATGACCATGCGCAAGCTCCAAAGCAGTTATACCAAAAGACCAAATATCAGCTCTGCCAAATTGTCAATCCAATAGATAAGAGAATGATCCAGATATTCATTTGCAAAAAGGAACAGGATACAATTATAGATACACATACTTAAAATCATAACCATGCAATTGTTCCATAACTTCCGGTGCCATCCTACAAAACACAAACACCTCTCATCATTGAGAGTCCAAACTGAAATGATTACAGATGAGGCTAGCACCATTTGAGCAATAATGCATATGGATACAATGCATGTTTTATATACAATCAACGATTTTCCAACAAATCTCCGGTAAATAGGAGATGGATTTCCAACATAGTGGGGACTGAAAACTAAAAGATGAATACGAAAAGATATAAAACTTTCCTAATTCAAAGCATACCAGCAAGGAGTACCCACAAATGTATTCCTCATTCGTTGCCTATCACCCGCATCAAACAAATAGGCCGAAACGCCAAAATCCCCCAGTTTGATTCCACCACGTGAATCAATCAGAATATTACCAGCCTGTAACAAACCAACAAACAAGTGATGCCCAATTTTTTTTTTTTAGGAGTCTAATAAAAGGCAAAGTCTTGTGTAAACCAGTTTTACCAGGCAAGTGGTTTGCATTTTGTGTGTATTTCTGAACAGTATTAGTTGTTTTACTATAAAGTATTAGTTGTGTTACTATAAAGTATTAGTTTCGAACAGGTGCACAGTAAATCTGGTTCACACAAGACCAACTCATGAAAGAACTATGATGATAGGAAGTCCAGAGACTATTGGCAAACTGATCTAAAAGATTATCTGCAATCTTAAAACAAGCATGAACTCTTTTCTTTTAATTTATGCAGAAAAGAATTAATCTCATAACACAGCAAGATATATAACCACTAAAATTGAGTTCTGAAGACAAGTATCTTCAAGACGTCTGATATGCACTTCAAGATTATGTACATCTAATTCGAACATTGAAAGACTGAGGTCAATTCATAAGGAACTAGGAAGAGAAGAGAAGAATATATTTGTATTCCATGCAAATGGAAAAACAAAGATATGGGCTTGTTCTTTAGAAGCCTCTATGAATTGGCACAAGTATATCTGTAAATTAAATCAGAAAACCATCATATAAGGCACTACTGTTTAACTTTTTATTACTCACTTTGACATCCCGATGAATGTGGCCATGCTGGTGAAGATATTCCAAGCCCTTCAAAACCTCCCGCAAAATCGTAGCGATAACAACCTCCTCTAAACCATCTGGGTGTGTAGCCTTCAAGATGTGTAGGCAAGAACCTCCGGCCATGTACGGCATCACAACCCACAGATTGTGATCGCTCACGAACGAGCAGTGTGATTTTAGAACATTGGGGTGGTCAACTAGGACCATTGTTTGTGCTTCGCGTGAAACGTTATTCTGGGTGTAAAAAGCAACAACTGAGTTGGCAATTCTTGTTATCATGATAAAGGAACCAGAGAATCAAAACAAAAAATAATATTAAGAGTGACTAGTTTGTTTTGTTCTCTTCCTAGCTTCTAAAAACAACAGTAGTGTGGATTTAGCTAAATTAGGCGATGAGGCTCTAATAAAATATTATACTTGAATACAAATCAAATCAATCAAGTAAGAACTGCAGGATCTAGCACAAAGGAGATAAATGCTACTCAAGAAAGTAACAGTGCAAATAGTATTAAAAACGCAGGATTTATTTATCAGAACCAACACAAGTAGGGGGAATAATAGCTTCAAGACCTGAACCAGTGATTCTATAACTCAATTCTTTTAGAAACTCAATTCTTTTAGAGGTATTCAGAATCGTATCAAAGTAAACATAATAATATAAGCACTACAAACGTTTGTTTCTAAATTTTATACACAGAGGTCTGAAGCTTGTCACCTTTTCTCAAAAGTGCATAATACTTTTTAGCTACAATATGCCAATATCCAAATTCCGAACCGAAAATTCAAGGTAATCATAAAAGTTATGAAAAATTGAAACTCTTGCATCCACATGCAGCCGAAAATATTAATTGAATTCTGTATCAGCAGGGAGATTACCAGATCGCAATTATTGCGCTCAAAGTCAAGAATTTTGATGGCGACAATTTCCTCAACCGAGTCGCAGAAGGCGCGATGAACTGAAGCGCTAACCCCTGTGCCCACTTCCTCATACAGCGTGTAATGCTCTGCTCCAATCGGATACTTTTTCCTCTCCTTCTCCATTTCCTTCTCCTTCATACCTTAAATCCCCTCCCAAACGCACCTCAATCCACACGCACAAACACCAACACACGCACTAAAACAAACAGAACCAAAATTCATCCGACGCACGAAATGCAGCTCCAAATCGTAGATTCGAACTGCATTAACCAAATCAACCACCAAATCAGGGAAATCCACACACACATTATCCGATTTCGCTGCATGTGACGTTAATCGTACGAACAAAAAGCGGAAAAAGGAACTCACGGGGAACGAGCTCGCTTGCGTCCGTTGCAGGCCGGATAATAATAATAATAATAAAAATAATGAATCTGAAAAGAATACGAAAATATGATCAAAGAAAACGTGAAGATGGTAACTAGGAGACGCAACCTGAAATCGAGGCGGTTTAGAAATAGATTGTATGTATAAAAATGGAGATGGAGATATTTTTGTTGAAAAGATGATGATGAGGAAAAGGGTTTGCTTAGTTGGAATGGCCCGTGAGAGAAAGAGGGGCAAGTGGATCGCCGCTGAAATTGGAGGGGAAGTTAATTTATACGTAAATCCCGCCACCTGTTATGTTAGACTCGCATCTACCCAATCACAACTCCACAACTTTACCTTCTTTATTTTTTTATGATACTTTTTGCAACATCAAAGTGTACTACACGCTCTTTTTTTTTTTTAATAATTTTTTTATGATTCTCACATGCATCCATGTGCACACTGCATTTATATATATATTTAATAAATTTTTTAAATAAATATTATAAAACTTTGTGATATATATGTATAGAAAATCAATATAATGTCTATCTGCTAGATTCTTTATAAATATCATATGTTATTTTTTTAGATTTTTTTCTTATATAATCTTAAACAAATGATTCAGATTGCTTCAAAATATTTTATGATTTTTTAAAGATTTAAGATATAGATATGGTCTAGATAAATAGTATCACAGGAGTATTGATTTTTGGATTCTAATTTATTTCCTATAATTTAGTAAATTTATATGTTATTTATCCGCTAGGTTTTACATATTTTTTTAATATTTACAACAAATATTCTAAAAAATTGTGTCAGATAACTATCATACATTTATTTAGGTATTCTATTTACTTTTTACAATGAAATCTTAAATAAATAGTCTAGATTACTCCAAAATAATTTATGGTTCTAAAAAAAAGTTGTAATATATGTATGGTCAAAATAAATATCACACATTATTTTTTGCAATTTATTTATATTTTTCTTATAAAAATCTAATGAATGGTTTCTTGCTCCAAAATATTTCTTAATATAGCCATGAATTTTTTATAGACCTAACACGTATATTTATTTTCATTGAACAATATTAATTCTGCACCAATTGCACTGTATAATTGGGGCAACCCAAATGTTACTCTTTTTTTTAGTAACACTTTAAAACAATTAGAATTGAGCTTATATGCAACAATATAGTTTTAACCAACTTTGATATACCCTAATACAATCGAACAAAACATCGTGACTCCAATATATCCTTGGGGAAAATTACTTAGAGATGCAAAGTATATTCCATTATTACTCATATATAGGTTCAATCAAAATCCTTTATTACTTCTAGGTTCAAAATGGCACATGAAAACCCCTTAATACCCTTAATCTCATAAAACAATTTTTTTTTTTTTTTGATATATTAATTTATTAAATAACCCCCAAATCTGATATATCAGACGTGAGAATCACTCCCCCACTCATTTATCTATGTAATCTCTCTCTAAATTCAAAACCTATCCTCTCCCTCTCTTCCAAGCTCCGGTGGATTATTTGACCCGCCAAAGATGGTGCCGGAGCCACGTGCCGCCGCGCCTAGAATGGATCGATGATGCCGCGACGGATCTGGGCGGATCCACGGTCGCGGTTCGAGTTTTGGTGGCGCTGACTTGAGCGCCAAGAAAGAAGAGGTGGCGGCTTCAAAAACGGTGCTTTTACGGCGAGGCGCTTTTACGAGATCTGTCGAAGAGAAAGCGATTACTTTTTATCGACGACGATGAAATTGTAGATCTGTGACACAGATCGACTGCCTCGACAGATTATCCGCATCACATTGTTGCCTTGATAAATATATTTTCGTGGGTTATCTGTTTTGTTACTCTTGCCCGATTTTTATTTGAAGGTGTTACCTTTTTTGTTTTGAGGATTTTACGGATGGATTTATATATGGGGGTTTTTGATTGATCGTTGATTGAAATACATCTTTTGCACTTGTCTGTTTATTTGCTTATTGATTTGCGTTTCGTCTGTTTAAGAAAAGGTATGATGTACAATTGTCCAAGTTTTTTTTTTTTTGGTGCCAGAATGTTTGTTGGGCAAATTTCTGTTAGAATACGTCCTTGTGTATAAATGTTGTAGAAGAACATAATCTGGATTAATTTGATGTAACCATTTGGTTGTAGATCGACACTCAACCCATAATTACACCATTGATCTTTCCTCTTACCCGAATTATGAGATTGTGCAAATATTTTTATGAGATTGTGCAAATATTTTATGAGATTGTGCAAAAATTTTTTTGTCCATACTGAATTGTTTTTGCAATTTATACTGTTTTTAATTGCAAATCAAAACAAAAAAAATTCAGATTTAATAATGAAAAAAATGTTTTTAGAATGGATAGAAATTTGAATTTTACTAATAAATTCTGAAATTTATTAAAATATATTTTAAAATAGAATAAATTTTGAAATTGTGCAAATAAAATCTGTTCTAGTGCAAAAACGAACAATTCGATTGTCAATCATGAACAATGCATGCAAAAAGGTGATGACTGATGAAAGTAAGGGTATAAAAGTCATTTTATCATGATTTTGTACCTGAGAGTAATGAAGGATTTTAATGGTACCTAAGAGTAATATTGAAGTCTATTTTGCACCTTAGAGTGAGAACCTCAGTAAAAGAAAGTATAAACATGGGTGTAGGGGTGGAGGAAATATCAAAAATACCAAGATATCAAGACTTATCAGATACGGAAAAATATCGATTTTATCGAAATTTCTATCAGACGATAATCTGTATGAAAATATAGAAAATTTAGGTATACCGAAATATCAAATATTTCTAAGATACCTAAATATTTTCTAGATATCTCTGAAAAAATTCCGGTATCTGAAAAATATACCAGATATCTTCGAAAAATTTTCAGATATACCGAAAATATTTCCAAAGATAATTAAAAATATTTTGATATAAGATATATTGAAATTTCGATACGGCATCGGTATGTAATATCGGCATACCGAAAAATACGATATATCGAAATTTCGGTATAATCTAAATTTTGGTGACGACAACTGTATATGAAATTTTTCAGATCGAAAATTTCGATTCTGATATAATCGGTATGACGAGAAAATTTTTCAGATCTTGCATCATCCCACCCTACATGGGTGTCAACTGAGATTTATGGCTTACTAATTTTGAATATTAATAATTCAAATTAGCGGGTTTTAATTATATGTCTAAAAACATAAGAAATCAAAGTATTTTGGCTCTCCCTTATAAATTAATTAGGAAATAAACTGATGACGTAACCCTTAAGTAAGAGTCGATTGACACAGCACACCTTATCTCATTTCACCAATCGAACTAGCTCTACACGTATGTGACGTTAATTATTATACAATAATTTTATAATTATTATATAATCATATTCATTGCAGAGTAGGTCTCTTGTGAACATAATTCACATAAACTATTTTTTTCGAGCGTCAGTGTTACACATAAGCACTATCATTGTTTAAAAAATATTTAACGCAAAATAATATTTCCTCCGTCTACCAAAATTGTGTTCACTTTTCTTATTTGTCCATCCACTAAAACCGTGTTCATTCCTTTTATGGACACACACTTTATCTCCACTTTCCAACCATTACTTAATTACTCATATTGTCATTATCCACAAAATTCACTTTATTTATAAATGAACTCCACAATACCCTATAATACCTTTTACTTTATTAATTTATCTATATTTTTTATAGAACATGTGTCCAAAAAATTGTGCACAATTTTAATAAATGAAGCCGAAAGGAATAATATTTATGCATAATAGTGAAAATATTAAAAAAAATAAAATAAAAAAAATCATGAAGTCAGTTCACTTTTTCATAATACAACCCAATTTTAACCAAAATCTTCAAATTATAAAAATTTCAAAAAACAAATTTCCTCGAACTCCATGAAGCAAGACAACCTCCCGGTTGCAAAGTGAACATTTCATATCGATTTCGCTCTGATCTCTCCACTCCGGCATTCCCACACTAAACTCCAGCTCCAATCTCTCCACACTCATCAATCAATCAAGTTCCAAGTTCGCCATTTTTCCCTGTTCAATTTATCTCGCTCGTTCTTTCTTCGAAGTTAAGCAACAAATGGGGGATCCATCACGATTCCCCACACGCAGCAGCAGTTTCCGAATCAGATCCGATCACCGGCTGCGTTTGCTGGAATCGGCAATCCCTTCATCCCTCCACCGCCGCACTGTGCTTGCCCTAATCTGGGCCGTTGGGTTCTTCCTAATAATCGCCTGGCAAAGGGCGTCCGTCGACCGCTTATGGGGTGCCCCACCGCCGCGGCCCATCCCTAGACTCCGCTCGCCGGTGTTCAATCTCACCGACTTCGGAGCGGTGGGAGATGGCGTCACTATGAACACGAAGGCGTTCGAGAGGGCAATTTCGGAAATTCGGTGGCGCGGTGGTGGGCAGCTGAATGTGGAGCCTGGGCGGTGGCTAACGGCACCGTTTAACCTCACTAGTCACATCACGTTGTTTCTCGCTGTAAACGCCGTTATTCTGGGAATTGATGTGAGTGGCGCCTTTTTTCCTCTCTATGCTGTTCTATAATTGGTGAAGAATTTAACTACTGTTTACTGGATAATACCTGAATTTACTTACATAAATGCTAGCTATTTGCAGCTGCTTGCTCACCATGTCTTCATAATTAGATTTAATAGGGTTACTTTTTTTTTTTTGAATGTGTGTCATGAAAATGAACCCTTGCCAACTTTTTCCATGATGAAATGACAATGCACTTCAATTTAACGTGATAATTGGATTTGAATAGTGCTAACAGCAATCGTTGTTATCATACGGGATAATTGCTGGATATCTTGTGTTCTCCTAGTCGTCTTAAACCATATTTAATTATCCCCTCACATATACTGAGTACTGGTGCCTAAATTCTGCCTTTGCTCAACTTTTAGAAACTATGGGTTGTATTGTGCTTCTTTACTTTCACTAAAGTTCCATAACATAAGTATTATATTCATAGGGAAATCTCATGTCCAGAAAAGAACTTTCCAATTCAGTATAACTATATACATCAACTACATTCAATTTCCCTTCTAGAGGTGCATGTCAGAAACACAATTCCGTTTCTGGAGTACCTTTCAAGTACTTTTAGTTTGTGTTTGGATTGAAAGTTCTGAGGATGGATTTAACTCCAATAGCAACAAAACTATTGATGATTGTTTGGCATGATATGTATTTCATTTCGAAAAAATATTTTAGGTGATCTTTGCGGAGTTAAAATCCACTCTAATTTGGGTGGATTTGGAATACACACATTCCAGTTGCAGCCTAATATTTTAGTAGACCGCCCCAAGATTTGTTCACTAGATAGGGCATAATTGGCTAACAACTTATACTGCAAAGGCTTAATTTTGATGAAAATAACAAACTGGATAAGATTGCCTACTTGTTTTTGATTCTGCTCTTGTTAAACCTCCTCTCACCATTAAGCCTGAGTTTAGGTTAATGTTCCTTAATTAGCAACTGATCTGTGTCCTAGCGAGATCAAGTACATATGTCCTCTTAAAAAAGAATGATCACTGTACCGCACCTAGCAACTTCCATCCAAAGAAGTATTCAAGACGACCTATATCTTTTTTTACTCAAACTTGCCATCTAGGTACCACCCTTTCCAAGATTTCTACAATAAGTGTTCATATCCAATAGGAATCATTATTGTATCACCATGCACTATACTAGTGGCTCTCATGGAGAAGAAATTATGATAAAGACTTTGTTTATGTAGTTCCCCATCACTTCACAGCTTAAGGAACTACTATTGGAGTTTTAGCTATATAAACTTATTAAGTGATTCAATTTTTGCATCAATTAACCCCTTTTTCAAATCCCGAAGGAGGGTCCAAATTCCAAACACATATTGACATGATAATCTGTGTTAGGCATTTTTTACTTCTAAATGCTGAATTGCCCAATCAAGATTTGCAGCTTATGCTACAGTGTAAATATTTCCATGTAGTTTATAATGTTTCATAGGTTTGACCTTATTGAGGATCACTTTGTTACTATTTTTAATATAATCCTGTGTGATTGCATAAGCAATTGATGGTTGAGTCCTGGAGAGTTATGCCTATCCTTAATATTCTTCCTCGTTCCATTTGGTTTCATATGCTCCACTGGATTGCATAAGTAAAGCTAGTATGATCTATGATGTTGTAAATAAAACATGGTTCTTGCTTAGAGTATATTGCATAATAAAACGATTCTATACTTGAAAAATAACCTGTTAGGCTGAAATAGTTAACTGTGGATTACAAGCACTCCCATTTGCTGACCACTGTCAATTATTTGTGGACCAAAAGTCTTGGAAAGACGTCTTCTTATGTCCACATTGTTTCTTCTCTGCCTACTCTATAACTAGTCTATGTTAAATAAGATTCTGGTTAGCAACCCTGAATCATTCTCCTTTTATTATTAGGTCACCGTGTCAGATCATACGGTAAATTGGTGAATTTTAAATACTTATTTTTATTTCATAATCCTTATTATCTATATCTAGTGAAGTCCTAACTCCTGCCAATGGAAATAGAGAGATTATGAAGCTGGAGGAACAAAGATAATGATATCTGATATGAGAACCTTTTTCTTTTTGGGTGAGACAGGATGAGAATCATTGGCCACTGATGCCTCCTTTACCATCATACGGTTATGGAAGAGAACGGGCTGGACCGCGGTATGGAAGTTTGATCCATGGTCAAAATCTACATGATGTTGTGATAACAGGTGAGATATTATTTACATGTAATCTCCGTCTTGTTTTTCCTTTTTTTCTTTTTCTTTTGCTGTGGTGTTTCAGATGCATTTCTTTTGTTCTATTAGCTTGTTTCTCTCTTGATTACTCAACGGTTTGGTTAACACTCAACAGGACACAATGGCACCATCGATGGACAAGGTCAGGCATGGTGGACTAAGTTTCAAAAAGGTCAACTCAATCATACGAGGGGTCCACTTATTCAGCTGATGTGGTCAAGAGATATTCAAATATCTGATGTGACTCTGCGTGATTCTCCATTCTGGACCCTTCATCCGTACGACTGCCAGAATGTTACCATACAAAATGTGACCATATTGGCGCCACTATCTGGTGCCCCAAATACTGATGGGATAGATCCTGGTAAATTTGGATATTTCATGTCATTATCTAATTCTTTTTGACAAATTCATGGTAGGTTATGATCTTTAAAGTACAGTATTCATGAGTAATGGCTCTATCTTTGTTGGGTAGTGTTCTAAAATAATTGGATCCACACATTGGCTGATTATGTAATTCTATCCATACTCACATTTCTGGTATGGAACTGATAGTTTTGAAAGTAGGATCCTCTAGGTGAAGAGATTTATAAATATTTCGTGGAGAGAATAAATACGCAAAGCTTTGTTTTTCTTCTTTCTAAAAAGTCAATTGACAAAATATTGGCCATGTGGAACAAACTAGCTCAAACATCTAAAGCAAGTAAAACTGATGGTTATATACCACGGTGTGTGTGTGTGTGTGTGTGAGAGAGAGAGAGAGAGAGAGAGAGATTTCTGTCTATACTTTTGAAAAATTGTTACAAAGATAACTTTGTCATAGTGCTGCCAAAAAAATACTATCTGAGCTGCATTCTAGAAAAGCCTGTGGTAGATCCATAAGGATGATTAATCCACAATCAAGATGTTGGTGGTGGTCTTACCCAAACAAGTGTAATCACATGAAAGCGTAAATATAGGGGATGTCCTCATGTGTTATACTTTGAACGAGTGACTGACATGTATATACAAACATGCAATTACATTGTAGTACAATGTAGTAATGTTTGAGCTATGCTGGCATAATGATTCTTTAATACATGTGATACAAGTAAATGTGGCTGCATTACAAAGATGCAACATTTTAACTCACATTTTAAGCGTGAATTCTAAGGGATAATAATGCAGTAATAGTATTTGAATGTTGCAGTTTAAAGGTTCAGGCAACCATTAGATCTATTTGATTGTTTTTTGTGGACTACATCTCAGTAATTTGGGATATTTTTATGGTCCTGCAGATTCATGCCAGAACATGTTGATAGAAAATAGTTACATAAGTGTTGGAGATGATGGAATTGCAATCAAAAGTGGGTGGGATCAGTATGGAATTGCTTACGCCCGACCTTCTACAAATATTCTCATACGCAATGTAATAGTCCGCTCAATGATAAGGTGAGTTTATCTTTTTTGTGTACTGCTTATTTGTGCATATGTTTTTCAATGTCATTCAATATAATTGTCATAGGCTATAGGTGCATAAGTGTATAAATTCCTTATATACGTATAATGCATACAAAAATATGTGTAGTGGAAATGAACAAAAAAAAATAGAATAAGATTGTCAACAAGTATAAGGCAACATAACTTTTAATCCTCTTACATTTAACGAACATGGTTGGGGATTCTTAGAAAAAAGCAACTATAGAGATGGAGGAAGAGGAGAGAGAAGACTGTCTGAGCAATAGCAGTAGAGCAGCCAGCAATAATCTGAAGAGAGCATGACATTAGCGAATCTTATTTCTAATTAATGGAATTAGGTAGTAAACTATGGCTAGTTATCTCTGGGGGTTTTAGCATTTTGAAGGCCTTTGGGTTTGGGGGGGTATGTTTGTTATGCGATTATAGACGAGTAGGGGAAATCCAGACTTTAAAATCCTCATAAATTTAAAAATCTTGATGAAAAGTAATATTATGTTTTGAGATTTTGGTAGGGTGGGGTTGTTGCTTTATGTCAAATCAAATATGGAAAATTGATGGATGTTGTATTATTTAAGTGATTTAAATATATACTATACTCCGTATTATATGAGATGTGAGTGTTATTGGGAGAATAAAAAGGATATCAAGCCACTGCGACCTTATGAACAGGAGTAATACTTTTGTACACCAGTTGTATGGGGCAATTGTGCAATTGTGCATAACTAATACTTTTCAGTTAACACAACTAGTATTATTCTGTGAAAACAACTATAGTACCTTTTAGTAAAACAACTAATACCATTTAAAAACACACTTGAGTTGCACGATGCACCTAGTGTATACAAGTTTTTTGTCTATAAACTATATTTATTTTTGGTCCCTCTGGTTAGATAGGGGCAGAAGAATTTTGAGGATAGAAGGAAGTCTCTAGAGAAAGAGTGTGACAAGGTTAAGTTTAGGGTTGCATGGTGGGTTTCAAGCCAAAAGGATTTCAATAGCCATTTGTGTCTGATATTGTTAGAGATTGCAGTTGTGTTTTTTTAGTCACTTTGTAAGTCATCGAAGGATTCCCTCATCCCTTCATATCTTTGTCTTTTTAGCTTCTTATATAAAAACAAGTCAAAAAGCTTTTTGGTCCCGGTCCCACAAATTTTTTCCCCCAATTTTGGTTCAAAAAAAGTTTAATATTTTCGATTTAGTCCCAAAATTAAAAAAATGTCCAATTTTGCCCCCAAAATCGCCAGAAAAGTGAAAACAGGCTCTTTTAATGGATTTAAAACTAAAGACAACTTTAGAGGCAAAAAAACTTTTTAACTCTTAAAAAACAAAAAACAACATGCCAAATATACTTGTCATCTGGTTACTTTTCTTTCTATTGATCCCTTATGATGACAACAGTGCAGGTGTATCAATTGGCAGTGAAATGTCTGGTGGAGTCTCAAATGTAACCATGGAAAATCTCCTCGTTTGGAACTCAAAAAGAGGGGTTAGAATCAAGACAAGTGCTGGTAGGGGAGGATATGTTCAGCAGATAACCTACCGAAACCTGACTCTAGAAAATGTAAGGGTGGGTATCGTGATGAAAACTGATTACAACGAGCATCCAGACCAAGGGTATAATCCAAATGCCCTTCCACTTATAAAAGATATACACTTTGATGGGATTCATGGGTATGGCGTTCGCATTCCTGTTAGAATCTATGGCAGCCAAGAGATTCCTGTAAGAAATGTTAGTTTCAGAAACATGTTAGTTGGAATAACTTACAAGAAAAAGAGGATTTTCCAGTGTTCTTATGTGCAAGGAAGGGTAATTGGAAAGATATTTCCCACCCCATGTGATAATCTTGACGTGTATGATGAAGAAGGGCTGCTTATCAGGCAATCGACGTCTCAGAATAGTACTGATATAGATTATGATTCATGAAAGTTGATGGGGCTCTTTGCTGCCGTTGATTGGCTAGGGTATCATCCATCGGGTTTGACAGCTCGGAGGATGAGTTTCGTATCCGGTATTTCACTTGGAAGTGATGGTGAGTAATGGACAACTTATTTATTGTGGAATTGAAGAAGAGAACATACTCATCAAGATGTTTATGTCGTAAAATTGGACTGATGCTCCGAGTCTTCATGAAGTCACCCACAGGTATCCTGGTAAAAAACAAAGGGACATTAGTGAATGCAATGCATGCAAAATGTAAGCAGAGCAGCTAGAGAGAGCTACCAATTGATGCAAGATTGTAAAAGTGTGTGTTTTTGGATATTGGAGTCGCATTTTGTATGCTTAGATCTTGTTAATGGATGGTAGTATAGGGTTAATTACAAAACCTTGTATGGATAGATTTTAGGGTTAATTACAAATTGCAATATGTACTATTGACCTTTATGCAAATTGCAATTTGTATTTTTTTTAAACAAAATGCAATTTGTGCTAGTTAAAATTGATCGATTACAACTTGACTCATTTTTTATGGAACTTTTTGATTAGATATAACATATAAATAATATATTTTATATATCACAATGTCAAATAATATTTTAGCAAATATCAAATTGAAGAAATTTGATAGGAATTAAAAAAAAAAAAGAATCGGGTTGAAGTTTGTCAATTTTTACTAAGCACAAGTTGCATTTTGTTTAAGAAAATAGTACAGGTTGCAATTGTTTAAGAATTATTGACTCTCCACTATAAAGTTATTAACAAAAAGACTCTGAGGTACAAAGTATTTTTAAATTAATTATTAGATACATTTTGTACCAAAAATACCCCTCCCCCAATTATGCCGGTCCCCTCTCAATTATTTCATTATATTCCCGCAAACATCTCTCTCTCTAACCCTAACGCACACATCTCTCTCTCCCTCTCTATCGGCGCCGCCCCCTACCCCACCAACAAAACGCCGCTGCTTCGCCACCCCCACCCTCACGGTCTCCCACCATACACCATCATCTTCCCCGAAGCGGTGACGGTGGTTCTGTTGTTTTGATTTTTTGGTGGTGGTGATTTTCTAATTTATTTTTGTTCAATTCAGTGTGTGTTAATGTGTGTGTGTGTTTTGTTTACAAATTTTTTCTCTGGGATTTTGGGAGTAAAAGATGGTTCATTTTGGAAAAGAAAACTGATATAGCCTTTATGGTAGTGTTGGCGGATATGATTGTGAAGCAGTGCCACGGTGGTTGTGAAGCAGCGCCGCGGTGGTGCGGGGCGGCGCGGCCATGGACGAAGGTAAGCTTTTTTTTTGTTTTTTTTTTCTGTATTTTTCTAGATCTGTTTTTTAGATCTTTTTTCACCTAAAAGGAAACTGAAAAATTGAGTGGTAGATCTTGTGTATGCTGTTGAGTTAGTGGATTGTATGAATTCATGTTCTATAATTTTATTTTATTTTGATTTATGGGACGAAGACAATAAAACATAATTTGAATGTTGTTGCAGCATGAAATAGAGAGGCAGAAATGAAGATACGGATCTTATATTTAGAAATTATTGTAATTTTGGAGGGTTTTTTTTAAGCCCACAAACACCATATTTTCGACAATAGAGAAGCAGAAATAAGACATGGATCTGGGAAGTACCCTAGGGTTTTTATTGTTTATGTAATTATTGTAATTGTTAGGAATTTTTTGTATTTTTATATGTAATTACTGTTGTAAATTTATATGAAAAATATAGTTATTTATGTAATTACTGTATTTGTAATCTCTAGAGCTTTGAAAAATGCACTCCAGAGCTCAAAATATAATTTTTTTTTTAAAAATGCACTTCAAAATTGGCCCAAAATATATTTTTTTAAATGCACTTCAAAATTGACCCAAAATACAATTTTATTTGAAAAATGCACTAAAAAATTGGACCAAAAGATAATTTTGTTTGAAAAATACACTCCAAAATTGGATCAAAATATAACTTTTTTTGAAAAATGTACTACAAAATTGTCCAAAATACAACTTTTTAAAAAAATGCACTTCAAAATTGGCAGGATTAGAAATTAAAAGAATTTATTTTATGAAAGTTACATATTTTTTTAATTGCAAAATGAGTTAATAAAATGCACTTTGGAATAAATAATGAAGTTATATTAATTAACAATTTAATTAATTCAGTAAATTAAAAATTTGAACTTTTAAATTTTAAAATATAAAAAGTCAAAATATGTCAGAAGTGCAGAAAATATGTCAGAAGTGCAAAAAATGAACAGAAAGACAGTTTATACTTTTTAACCATATTTTTGTACCTTAGAGTTAAAATAAAGTTCATTTGTACTTTAAAGTCACTTGGGGAGTGATTTTATACCTTAGAGTCACTCCCCCTAATGATAATTGTACATGTTCCAATTTGTTATTAACCCTAGATTTTATATACGAGGCAAAGTTCTTTTTTTTATTATTATTATATACTAATCAATTTATGAGTTTGTCTTATTTTTTAAAATTTAACTCCCTCCGTCCCAATTTTCGTGGGATTGTGATTGGTCATAAACATTTAGTGTAATAGTGGAATAGTGATAAAATGGTGGGGTAGGAAGAGTTGTTTATTAGTATTTTATATGATAAAGTGATAAAATGTGATGGGTACTTGGGAGTAGAAAGTGTTATTTATTAATATTTTATGTGATAAAATGATAAAATGTGTAAGTAACTTTACCATAAATATTGAGACAAAAAAAGTGAATATTTTACCATAAAAATTGGGACGGAAGAAATATAAGCTATATTAAAAAAAATTAAATTATATTCTAATAAACAAAAATTACCCCGCTTATTCGTCACCCTCCAAATAAACAAAAATGCAAACCACATGAAATTTCATCATATGGATCTGTCTCAAGATTCTCACTGCACAAATTACGTAAAGAAAATAGCAATAAAACATGTGAAATAACTCTACAAGATAAAAATGGACATTATATATTCTTTACAGGTCTGATGTGCAAAAAAATTACGTTCTTGACTTTAGATAAGTTTGACTAAAGTCAAGAAAACATTTTTTACACATTATCAGACCTTAAATATACGTCTTTTTTTCAACCCAGACAGGACCCCATAAAACATTGTACTCAATTTACCTCAGACCACCACTCGTATAAAGTGGCAACAAAAAAACACACCTAACACGAACTCCCACAAGTCAACCCAAAACACAATCAAAATTCAAAAGGTTACCGTTGAACCATATTTATACAAATCACACAAAAAAAACCCACCTCCCCCTTTCAAAATTTCAAATTCGAATAGCCGTTGCATCATTCATTATGACTATCGGCACGAAGCACCATACAGAGCTCATAACATCCAACAACCGCCATTGAAACCCCACCATTAATTCCAACACCCCATTTTGTCCAAACGAATCCACAGTCATGTCTGGTTGCAAGAAAACCACCATAGTCTCACCCCACTCTTCCTACACTGCTCCCTACCGCAACCCCCTCACAGACCACAACGCCGACCACCCAATACGCTGTCGTTTTAACGGCGGCGACGATGATGAAAAAGAGAATCTTGCTGCCCCAAATCGAAACGCGAAGCACGACGGCAAAGAAAACGCCGCCCCACTTGATAAAAATCCAATCTTGAATGAGAAATGTAAGCTGCTGAAGGCCTCTTCGCTGCAGCTGATTATCAAGAAACACGAGCCCGACTCGGGTGTGGGGTTCAGGAACTGGGAATGTGTCGACTCGGTGAAACCGAGTTCGCTCAACGTGTGGGACTACTCTGACTCGGAGGCCGCCCCTGCTTCCTCCTGGGCGACTCTGCCTAATAGGTGGATTGTAATGTGGATGGATTTGTTTTGCAATTTCTTTTCAATGTTTTGTTTTTGGGGGTAATTAAGATGTGTTTTTTATTTAATTTGAATTTTTGGGTTTTGCAGGTCGTTGTTGTGTAGGCCTTTGCCGGTGGATGTTGGGAGATGTACATGTATCATAGTGAAGGAAAAATCTCCAGATGGATTTAATGGAGGAACTTTGTACAGCCTTTATACACATGTAAGTCACTTTTTACGAGCTTAAGAGAAATTGAATGATTTTGATAGATATATGATCATGTCCGAAATATATGAATATGCTGTGTTTTTGTGAACAGTATTAGTTGTTATCATTTAATAGTATTAATTAGTCAGTTCTAGTGGTTTTCATTGATCAATATTAGTTGTTTCAATTGAATAGTATTGGGTTTTAATTTTGAGTTGGTCTTATGTAAACCAGTTTTACCGTGCACCGGTTTTGCAACTAATACTTTATAGTTAAACAACTAATACCATTTAATGAAACAATTAATACTGCAAACTGGTTTACACAAGACTTCGCCTTTAATTGTTGATCCAACTAACTTTGTTGCATTTGATGTAAAAGAAGATGTTTGTGAATAATTAGGAGGGTAAGGGGCGGCAAAATCGAAAACTGGGAGTAGCTCATCACAGAAGGAGCAGGGGAAAATCAGAGTTCATAGTTGCTCTGAATGCAAGAGGGATAGTGACTCGTTCAGATGACAGTTTAATTGGGACAGTCACTTGTAACATTATGGGATCCAAATACCTCATATGGGATCAGGTAAACATAATATTCAACCCTACATTCAAAGTGTATATGTGGAATAAAAGATGTGAAGCCACATTGAAAGTAGCCTAATAAGTGTATTTAACAGTGTTTATGGTGTAATGTTGCAGGGGCATTCTTCAAATAAGGTGGAAAAACAGGCCAAGCTATTGGCTGCTGTGAAGTAAGATTATTTGCACCATCATTGTGTGTTGTAGAGTTGGGATTGAAGTATTTGAAATTTAAATGTTTTGGTTATTTTTCAATTGCTAGATTTACTGCTACTCTATCAACTTGGACTGGAAACTATAGAAGCATCAAAGCATGGATTCCAAAGCACCAATCTATGCAGCTCAAGAATACAAATCAGGTAATGGGATGTATGTTTCATTTTAGGACAAATTGCAAAACATAGGACTTATTTAAGGACCGCAGTATTGATCTTTCAAATTGTTGCAAAAATAGGACATTGGAAAAATTCACAGGCAAACAAGGAGGTAATTTCGTCCTGTTTTACCCGTGAATTTGTCCGAGGTCCTTTTTCTGCGATAATTGAAGTTCGGCACCTGCCCTTTAAAGGTCGAAAGTTCGGTTCTTGAAGTGTAAGACCATTTTTATCGCCGGGTCACACGAACAATTCGTAGCAAGAAGACAAAAAAGAAATTAAAAAAAATTTGAAATAGAAGAAAATTCGGATGAACTGTTCGGTGCTGCAAACTAGCGGTGGCACAGTTTTCAATATTTTGAGCTGATAAGTTTTTCCACATGTCACATTACAATTGGCTATTATAATATATTGGATAATTATTAAATTTTATGTTTCAACATATTATCTATAAAAAAAAAATATATCAAAATTCATAATTTTTTTGTTCTCTATAAATAGAGACCAATATTGATACATTTTGAATTAAAATCTCATATTCTTTCTTTTCTCTTCTAATTTTTATCATTTTTATCATGGATTCTAATCATCCAAATTATTTTTCTAGCTCCCCAAATTATCCAAATTTTCAATATTTTTTTAATCAAGAAGATTATCCAAGGTTTCAATATTAAGAGATTGGGTTGTGGGTGTTTGTTGATAAAGATGAAAAAAAAAATAAGGATTGGTTGAGTTGTAGGTTGTATATGTATATGAGAGAGAAATAAATTATTTATTAGGAGATTGAGTTGCGGGTGTTTGTTGATAAAAATAGTCTAATTAGGGAAAAGATGAGTCATATTTTTACAATTTATCCTTCATTAATTATTACCCGATTTCTTGTTTGTAAAAAAAATAAATATGTTCCTATTAAGAATTAAAGTCAAATTAAAATTTTTTTTTAAAAAACATAACAAAAATAATCCTATTATAATTTTGAAGAAGGTTTTATGAAATAGAGTACATAAATCTACACTTGTGTTTCTTAGTGTAAACTTTGTGATGGACTAAATATTTTTGCATGTAGATACAACATATAAATGGATTACCCACAGGATGGGAAGGAAACCAAGAGAGAGTGCATCAGCTATTCTCAAAGGTCCCTTCTTACAATAAGGTACACATTTTCATCATTCTTTACAACTTTCATCACACCTATGCCTACAAATGTCATTCTTACATCTATTTTCTGCATTATATTTGCTTAGTTTTCGAATCGGTACCAGTTAGATTTCAGAGACAAAGGAAGGGCAGGTCTTAAAATCCAGAGCTCAGTAAAGAACTTCCAACTCACTCAGGAGGTAATTTGTGTGTATTTCTAAAGAGTATTAGTTGTTTAATTGAAATGTAGTATCAGTTACTATACTATAAAATGATAGTTGCGATTACACCATGTTTTTTCTAATTTTGTTTGTGTAGAGAAACGGGAAGCAAATTATTCTTCAACTTGGAAGGGTGGGGAAGTCTAAATAACGTGATGGATTACAGGTATTGTTCGTTTCTTGAAAGCACTAACTAATATTGTTCAACTAAAACGACTAATGCTGACTAAGTAATGGAGTACTGTTCAATGATGATATGTAATCATGTTCACTAAAACAGCTAATAATATTCAATGAAAACAACTAATATTGTTGAAAAAACACACCAGTGCAGTATACAAGATTTACCCTATTGAAATAGTAACTAACGGTCTCACTTGTTCGTTCTTAAGAGCATCAACTAATATTGTTCAGCTAAAACGATTAATACTGACTAAGTAATAATGTTCAATAATAATAAGTAATCATTTTCACTAAAACAATTAATACTGTTCAGTGAAAACAATTAATACTGTTGAAAAAAATACACCAGTACAATATGCAAGATATCCTCCGACTGCCCTCACTCAAATTTTTTATTGATGAAATATTTTAATTTTTGAATTGCAGATATCCTCTGACTGGTTATCAATGTGTTTGCATGTGTTTGGCATCCATTGATTCCAAACTTTGCTGCACAGTATAAACTTCATTCTCACAACTCTGTTTTGCTGCATTTTGATCTTGGAGTTTAGGTAGCCTTTTATTTATTTGCTGAAGAAAATGTGTCAGTTGAGAAATATTTGCATAAAATTCTCATTTGTGCATCAAGCTTTTTCAGTAGAGATGTTAGACGTGTTGACCAATTACAGAAAAGGGGCTTTAGATAATATGGATGATTTACAGATTTGGAAAAAAATATCTATATGGATGATTTCATCAAGAGATTTTTATTTAAATGACCTAGTCAACATAAAACCTTATTTAAAAAGCCTTCCTTCAAAAAAAATTGGTTAAATGACCCTCTTCTTAAAAAATGTGATTTTATGTAACAATAATATTTTATGGCCTTTTGTATAGATAACTAAAAGTAAAGGGCTTTCTTGCAAAGAATACAATTTTCTTTTTTTTCACGCCAATTTTTCTTTTTACTTTGATCTGTTCCTTTTCTCTTGTTCGGTCCATGGCCAAGAATGACGACTTTAGTTGTTAAATAAACTAGGATAACTCATATAAGTTTTCAACCTATTTGCCCAATTAACAAATTGATTTACAGAAAACTAAGGAGAAATAGTTGCAACAATGACGAGTTGCTAAGGATTTGCCGGATATATCTGGACAGAGAGTTTAATCAAGCATAAACAATGATATCTTTTATAGAAAGTTGAATAATTAATTTTAATTACTTTGAGAATTTGCCGGCAACGCCAACTTTTGTAGCTATCATAGTTGATCACCGATGAAGAGAGAAAAGAAATTAGCAGTGGCCACAAAGTTGTATATATATCACTGAGTTTCAAAGCCTATCAATTCACACATATAAGCATGGCAAACAGAGCACTAACCAAATTAGTAGTCCGGATGAGAAGATGAAAGTGTGTAGGGATTATTGAGCCAACTTAATGATCCCACAGACATATTATTCAAAAAAATTAATGGAAAAAGAAGACAATTTTTAAATGAAAAGTAATCATTTCCATATATTATGTTTCATTCAGTCATTTAATCAAACATGTTATATACCAATTTTTCCATAACGTAAACCACTTTTCTTAAGAGTAACACTATTGTGAATCAGGTATATACGTGAACTCTATTATTGTTATGTGCAAAAAAGTGTTATGTATAAAAATTTTCACTGTTTTAAAATATAAAACATTTTTTAGTAGTGATAATTTTTGTGCATAACAATCAAAATTTTTATGCATTACATTAATAGTTTTTATACATAACATTGATACTTAAAAAACCGAGTTCACGGTGAATTGGGGTCACACAAGTTTTTATCTCTTAATAATGTGTATTTTTTCATAACATTGATTATGTTATATGCAAAAAATTAATAATGTCATTAATGACGTATTTTTGTTTTACGTAATAAAAATATAAAAATATGATAAAAACTTGTGAGAACTCGTTGTGTACATGGTGAACTTTATTTTTTTAATATCATTGTTGTATATAAAAACTATCAATATTATGCACAAAAAATATCACTGCTATATACAAAAAATAGCTTTATTTTTCAAACAATGATAGTTTTTGTGTATAACAGTGTTAACTTTTATGCATAAAATAATATAGTTCATGTATAACCAATTCACATGAGTATTACTCTAAAATATTTTCTTACCATAATAGACGTCTTCATTATACCGATTTATATCGGTATTACAATTTCTATTAATTTGAAATTTTTTATTTATATTATCACTTATCTTTATTATTTTCAAAATGATAAAAAACACGGGAATGCGAGAGAATTATGATTCATAGTCATAAGTGTCCATAATGTCATGCATTCCATTATAATGATACCTAGCTCAGTCGTTATTCAAGTTAGAGTTATCTCAAGCTTTTATTTATATTATACATATCTTTATTATGTTCAAAATAGTAAAAACCACGTGAAGGCAGAAGAATGACGAACTCATAGCCATAAGTGTGCATAGCGACATGTGATTCGTTATAATGACACCTATGTCGTTATAACCATTCCTAGTGATTTCAAGCCCTTATGTATATTGACACATACTTTTATTATGTTCAAAATATTAAAAAATATGTTAAGATAGGAGAATGATGAATTCATAGTCAGAGTGCCCATAAAATATGTGTTTCATCATAATGACATCTATGTTGTTCTTTAAATTTATACTGATTTCAATCCTTTATTTATAATGTCACATAGTTTTATATGTTCAAAATATTAAAGAACAAAATAAGATAGGAAAAAGATGAATTTGTAGTCATGAGTGGTCATAAAGACATATATATCGTTATACCAATATGCATGTCATTATTCACATTTCTAGTGAATTCAAAAACCCACTTTTCTCGAGGTCCTTAGTTTGTAATTTTTAGAACATATTATTTAAAGAACACTAAGTTTAGTGAAACTGAGTCTGATTAATAAGCATTATCCAATTTCATCACTTCTACAATAAAATCACAATGTGAAAGAGTTAATGATTGTTCAATTGTGTAATGTCCGAACATGACATTCAAATTGCACTAAAATCTTTTGAATATGTTTAAAGTAGGTGGTGGAAGTTATATGTCTATCGTATAGTAGATACGAGTTTGTTAGTGCTCATAACGACACATGTTTCATTATAACGTCATACATATCGTTATTATGTTACTTGCATTTATATGTATTTATGCATTTTATGTTTTTATCCATATTTTTTTTATCTTAATCATAGTAACAAACACAGGACGATGAACAAATGAATTTATAATTACTAGTGTTCATAACGACATGCTTTCCTTTAAAACATCATACATGTCTTTATTCTGTATTCTAGTGTTTTAATGCCCTTAATTAACACATCTGCAAATGAAGTAACAACTCAATATGCGAAAAATGATAATAATCAAATGAGGAAACACATACTAAAACCATTGCAATAATTTTATTTAAATTCTGGTATCCTGCTTTTTTATAATAATATGTAAAGGTCAATAGTACATTCATAAAATCCTTGTTATCTCACTGATTAGTAATGATCATAACAAAATTAGTTGTAGAAATTCAAATTTTCAATATCAAATGTAACCCTCTACAAGAAAGCATCAATTGAGATCCATTTTTCTAATGAGGAAACCATGTCTGCACTCCAAACTGCAAGTCAGAATAAAACAAAGATTAGTGAATGTTGATGAATTAACACCAGCAAACCTGTAATATTGTCTCATATATAAAAATATTATGAGAAACTACTTCTATAATACAATCATATGAGCAACTCTTTAGTGAAAGTCATAAACGCCAATAAATAAACAACTAATTATGAATTAAAACCTAGCAATTTATAATTCTTAAAAAATAAATTGTCAACAAAAATGAAAAAATAAATTTACTAAATAAGATATATATATATATATATATATATATTAATTAAATAAATTTGGTTTGTCTTTAACTTTGACCTCTCCACATAAATATATCAAGCTCAGACTAGTTTGTGCTAACATAAGTTCCACTGCAGTAGTAGACCTCCACCAACCATCATATTCGGTGGTGCTGAATTTTATGAAGTCATTTGCCTAGAAATGGGATTGAAAGGATGATATATGTTTTTTCTAACAACAAACTAAGCATTAAAGTGACACTTTTTAAGAAGAGGTATAATCTATAACGAGGCACACTTGTGTGAGATGGTTTCAAGGTGAGATGTAGATAATTTGAGAATTGACGCTTTAACATTTGGGAAGGAAGGGTGTTGATTTGCGTTAGTTTATACCTGTCTCATATATGAGACCGTCTCATATGAGTTTTTGTCATCTATAACTACTGCAAAAAAGGGGAAACATTATAAATGGTTATTGTAATGCCTCAAAAGAACCTAGATAGTTTGAGTAAATAAAAATCGAAAGCCTTCCCTATGATGCGCTACAGATCAACAGTAATATGTCATATGTCTTGAAGATCTAAAAGGAGAAGCATCACCATGGAGAATTTATTGGTTTCTTCTCTTCAGTCTCAGTTGCAGACCTTAGCCACGACTCAACCACCGAGAGGATAAAAAAACAAAGGAAGAGTAAAGTACTAAAGCTATGTTTGCTCACATTCCATCCCATGGAATGTGAAAAAGCAATTTTCAAATAACATCAATGAAGAAACTGTTGCTTTTTTTTTTTTTTTAATAAAAGGAAAAAACAGAGAAATTACTCAATTCTAGAGGCAACGTAGCAGCTTAAAAATTACAATGCACTCATATAGTGATCATAGGGGCAATGTAGCAGCTTAAAATTGTCTAGTAATAATCTCGATTCCTTATCCTATTTAAGAAAACCACTAGAGAAACGGATTTCTCTTATGCATTATATCAAACACTTTAACAACACAATTGCACAGCTCATTTTTTTATATCTTGCCCACATTCATCTCAAGAAATGCTTCGGTAGTCCTTAAGATTGTTTTTTGTCTAACCTTAATGAGGAATATCAATTGACACTCCAGTAAAAAATGCAACAGATAATTTGTACGAAATGCTACCAATTTATCTATTATAATAAAAATTGCAAACCATTTTATATAAAAAAGGTAAGATACAAAATGCAACTAGTTTCAAGGGTATACAACTGAAAACTGAAGCATCTGATGCACCACTGTTATACCTGAAGTCATCCCTTTCAGGTCAACAAATCAAAATAAATGAATAGAGCAAGCAGCAAAAAATCAATTCAAGAATCCTAAGCTTGCCACCATTAATCACTTTTATTACCATCATGACAAGGAATCGTCCATATTGTATTAGAAATACATTTCCCCAATATTTTCATTCATAATTAGCATAAATCATATAACTATCAAAAAAACTAACCTTAACGTTGTTGGAATATAATTTCGGATAACTATGGAATACTCGTCTCACTGATGCTGCTCTCACGTTTTGCTTAGTTCACTGCCTTAATCAATGGAACAGAATCGTAGTCCAATTTATGATTTTAAGGTTTTGAGGCGCCGGTGACAAGAGAATTCAAACGGGGAGAAAAGCTTTGAAAGACCTTCGAGACATTACTTCACTGCGTTGAAATATTGAAAGGTTGCTTTGTGGCCATTGTGTAAAAACTGACAAGTTTTAGGTCAAAATCTATAATTATAATTAATTTTAAAGTTAATTTTGTATTTTTTTTTATTTGAAGAGAAAATAGATTTTTGGCCAAAGGCCATTTAGCCAAAATTTTATCGTAATGAGTCTTCCGCAACTAATAGAGAAAATTAGTTTTTTTGTCCTTTAACTTTTCCACGTTGGATTTACGATTTACCTGTTGGTCATCTGTTGTAACAGGTCTTAGACCATGTTTATCGGTATGGACACGCCTTTGGTCATGGCATGCGACAAAAAAAGACGAAAAAAAATTAATTCAAAATTCAAGGAAAGTTGATGACCTTGGTTGTCATATGACCACGGGCATCAAATATTTGCCCAAATATAGTCCATCAATTTCATGACACATGGCATGATTTAATTAGTTCAATGTACCTTATTTAAATAATTTTAAATTTTAATTTATCTATACTATATTAAAAAGTGGTAAGGAATGAGAAATTATTTTCAGACTGTTTTACCCTTGCCATCTTTTAAGTTGTGCAATTTTGTCCCTTTTTTATGTTCTATAATTTTAATTAATCTATCTATATCTATATCTATATTATATTAAAAAGTGGCAAGGGATGGAAAATCATTTTCGGACTGTTTTACCCTTGCCATCTTTTAAGTTGTGCAATTTTGTCCCTTTTTTATTTTCTTTTTTTATTTTCTATAATTTTAATTAATAATTACTCTTAATTATCTGTTTTATTTTCACGTCTTTCCAATCCTTATTTTTTCACGAAGCAGCGCAGCGCAGAAACCCTGATGATCATTGCGGAAGAATAGACACGCTATTGCTTTGCTATTAAGCCGAAATTGACGGAGATGAAGCAAGATTGCGGGAAGATTCTGTTGAGTGCAGGACGTCGTAGGATTAAGTGTTTTTTCTTCTTTACTTTCGTTTAGGGAGGATGGGGACGACGAGGAGGCACTGCCATGGGCCGCCACTTACCATCGCGTTGCCGCCCTTACGGCCGCCACCAGTCATCTTCCTTTCAGAATTTTAGATTTTGTGAGTTTTGGATTTTGTATCATCTTAAATTTTTTGATTCTGGGTTTTGTATATTCTTATACGTTGTGAAGTTTTTATTTTTTTGTTCACCTTCTTTGCATGAAAGTTGTTTGATAAAATGTCTGTTAGAGATTTAATTTGTTTCAGATTCTGATAATTAATTTGTTAGAAATTTATCCTTATTTATGTGAATTGGTTGTTCTTGATTCCATAGTTAAATTTGAAACGGTGGTTTATCTCTTATGAGAATAATACTTTGTTGGATTATTTCAAATTTGATAAGGGTTGCTGCATTTTGTTTCAAGATGATGAATTTGCTACAATCTCTAATTCACTATTTTCATTATTGCATCTATAACTTGCACCCTCTTTTTTTTGGTATTATGTTGTGTGGCAAAAGAATCAAAGAAAATATAAAATTTAAGCAGTTTGGTCCAATCCAGGTTCTGTTTCACAGTGAAGAAATAAAATCTTCTGTTAATCATTTAAGAAATCATTTTTGACAGTGTTGGGAGGGACTCAACTTATGCTTTATATAGATGGGAGAATTATAATTTTTTCTCAGTCACATTACGAAGGATTGACTTATGGACAATATTTATGCATACAACAATTAGTTGGGTTTTAGATTTAAATGTATGTCAAATTGGCCTTTTGAGCTAACTCTTTTCTCCTTAATTCATATTCCAGCCATGCCGACACGCAATGTGGTATCAGTGTGAAGTCTACTCCAATGATGCACCATGGACCAGAAGGACCGAGGACCCTTTGCAATGCATGTGGACTTATGTGGCGAATAAGGTAGAGATTTAGAAACTATATTTTGTTTTATCTACCAATACAAGTATAATATTTCTTTAGGTGGTCATCTTCATTGATTTGAAATATAGTTATCTATATCTGTCATTTTCGTCTTCATCTGTACTATTAATTTCTCGCCGATGTTCTCAGCTAATTTTGCCTTAAACTGTCTGTTAGAGATTTAATTTGTTAGAAATTTCTCCTTATTTATGTGAATTGGTTGTTCTTGATTTCATAGTTAAATTGGAAACGGTGATTTATTTCTTATGAGAATAATACTTTGTTGGATTAAATCAAATTTGATAAGGGTTGCTGCATTTTGTTTCAAGATGATGAATTTGCTACAATCTCTAATTTACTATTTTCATTATTGCATCTATAACATGCACCATCCTTTTTTTTTTTTTTTTTGGTATTGTGTTGTGTGGCAAAAGAATCAAAGAAAATAGATTATTTACGTAGGTTCTGAATTGTTGATGAGTATTCCTTGTGAAAGTGATACAATTCAATTGTTTAACAAATTCCTCAAAGAAGTCATCCTTAGTTAGCTTGATCTGAGTGTCTTGAACGACTATTTAATATTGCAATTGTTATTATTTGGTGCGAGTCTCGTTCAGTTTCTGAACCTTCATGGGTTTAGAATGTGCCTCCTGTGATACCACTCAGGTATTTGTGGGAGGACAGGTTGTAAGTGCAGATAACATCGATCCTAACTTAGCTATTGCAGTCAAAATTGGCCCCTGAATTTTCATAGGGATTCGGGTTGGTAATTTCACGAGAAACCGAAATTCATTTGGTGGAGAGGCGAAAAATGAGAAAGAAGCAGAGGAAGAGAGGTGAGAAATTAGGCAGGAGCGTCGGTCCAATGAGGAGGAAATAAGGGCAAAGTAGATATGTCTGCCCCAAAAGGTATCATTTTTAACTTATCTTTCAAAATAAGGGAAACTATGTCAAAGATCATGCCATTACTTATTTTTGAAAAAATGTCTTGTATTTTAATATGCACTGTCTATTTAATTAATCTTCCAATGAAGTTGATTCCTATTTAATTTTTTTTTCGTTTTTACTTAAATTTATGTGAAAAGGGTTAATGGGTGGAAGATGAACGAGGTAGATGAGGAATCTAAATAGATTTCTTATGGGAGAAGAACGTTTAGGTACAAAGTCACAAGAATTCTAGCTTATTACTACACTATCACTTTCCAACTACTATTAGGTACAAATCAGAACCTTAATTGTCCAAAATGCCCCTAATTTCCCCTTTATCCCTGCAACTTTTCTGCGATGTGTTTAAATCATTTCTGCAACATGTTTTAATTAATTTCTGATGAACAATATTTCTGCAACTTTTCTGATGAACAGTATTTATACTTTTGACTGATTTTTTATGTTTTGATTAATTTTGAATCTTACCAATATTTGAATACCAATATTCTCCAAATTCTTCTTCTTTAATTTTTTTAAAATTACCTTCTTTTTTTTTTCAAAATTGATAGAATTTTAATTATTTCAATTTTTAAACTGACCATTTTTTATAAATATTATATTTAGAATTATTAAAAAAGTATTCAGTCTAAATTAAAAAAAATCACTTTACTTATAAAAGTCTCACTGTACATACAAAAATTTCACTATACATACAAAAATTTCACTTTTTCCAAATTTTTTGATGTCTCTTTTACCAATCCAAATTAAAAAAGATAAAAACTGGATCTAGATTGATAGATCTGGGTGGTGGTACCTAATACATCAACCATTCATGGATCTCTTGAGTCTTGATACACAATTAGTACATAATACACATCAATCTTATATTATGAATAAAATGATTCCAATAATGCTCCATATAACACAATTTAACAAAATCAGCGTAATGTTTGCTTCACCGCTCCAAATCAACTCTATAATTTTCATTTTCCTCCCAAAACTCAGCCCTTGCTTTCGAAACGCCGCTGACATCAGAACATAACCACAACAAAACAAATCAATGACTACCTCCTTTAATTACAACTCCCAGAAGAAATATTTCATGAGCATCCAAATAATTTGTAGGTTTCACATGACCCTTCTTACCTATTTTTTCCTAAAAACATAACCAAATAAAAAACCAAAAATTATCATCAAGAAACATTACGCAAACAATTAATCAAACAATTACCAGTGTTAATCAAACAATCAAAACATGCATAGAAAGTCAATCAATCACCAAGCATATCAGATTTCAGATTCAGATTTGCTTGAAATTTATTAAATTACTTTGAATTAAATTGCAGATTCAGATTTCATGAACTAGCATTTCATCGAATAGATGGCGTGCATATGAGCTGGGTCGAATCCGTTCTTTTTTGGACAGATTTCCCAATTGGGACACCATTAAATGTTCTTTTAAGCAAAATCCCACAAATTCTCACACATTAGAAACGAAAATTTGGAAAAGCCAATTCCCAAATAAGGACTAGAGCTCATATTTCAAGAAAATGACGCACCTGCAAATCCCAACTCTGGCATTCAACCCCAACGGAGGTAAAATGGCTAAAATTTCACCATCGGAAAAACCTTTTCCACCCAGGGGAAAATGTTTTGAATCTACTGTATTCAATAAATTGGGAGGAAAATGGGAAGGAAGCCGTGAATCGAGAAATTGATTAACCTTGAGTTCTTCTCACTACTCCGCCGTGTTGCCGCCCATGGCCGCACTTTCTGGTAAGTAGTAAATTATGCATGTTTTTAATATATTAGAGTGCAATTTATTGGACTCGTTTGTATTAAGATGACATGATTAATTATTTATGTGTATTTTGATGATATTATTCCACACTTATCTATTCTTGTGTTTTTGGGTGTTTTTAGGTGTTTCTTGTGGAATATTGTTTTGGGATAAGAAGCCCAGGCTGGAATTAAAGTTATTGGGCTAAATTTTGTGTTGCAAAAGCCCAAGAGCTTTAGATGAAGAAAGGAAAGGAATGCGCGTGCAGAAAGATTTTGGTGTATCTACTTCTAGAAGTTGGATCTTTGACTTGGTCCAAGAAGGATGACTCACGTGCATGAATGGGATCTTGAGGATATATTTGTAAAGATTGATTGGTATCTTGGGAGATTTATTATTGGCGGTGCATATCACATATTATAAAGAGGGAAGAAACATTCGGAAGCACACGCCAGGAGAGGGAGGCGGCAGAGACAAAACACGCACGCCAACTTAGAGAAGATAGACGCCGATTGGGCGCAGCAGCTTAGGAGAGAAGATGCCCACAACTATGTTTAGTTAGTATTTTTATCCCAACTTCGGGAATTTTTGAACCCGTGTTTAATATCGATGTTTTAATTCAAGACGTTTATGATATTTGTTTTTTGGATTGTTTAATTTATCTGGTTTAAATTCTTGTGTATTGGAATTAATTAATTTAGATTGATCACCTAGGTTAATTGTTTTAATATGCCTGTTAAGTCTAAACATGTAATCCGTGTAATTGTTATATGTGGAGACTCTTGGTAACAACTAGTGGATTCACTAGGGTGAATTAAATCGAGTTCTTCTGGTCGGTCGCTAAGTGTCTTGGGAATTTGTTTGCTCTCTATCCTAGGGTTTAATGCTTTTAACCCGGGTTAAATCTATGCTTTGCCAAACTCGCTTAGTTAAAAATGTTTTCTTGAAGGGGCGTCTTTTCAATTAAATATACTTAAACGATAGGACCGGGAAATCGAAGTGTTTTGATCCCCGAGGGGCAGTAATCTTGAAAACCAATAAAGTAAACGTTGAGGTTGATTTATCGTGTTAAGCCGGGGATGAATGAACTGTGAGTTGGAATACTTACCTATTATTGAATTTTATTTATTTAATTAATTGTTGGTTTCTTAGTAATTTATTATTTTTATTAGTAGTTATAGAAATCCAATCCAACCCCCCCTTCTTGTTTGTCCCTATAAATTCACATAATTAGCATATTAATTATTCTACGTTCCATGTGGATCGATCCCTTACTTGCCACTACTACGAGTTAGTAGGGTAGATTTGGGTATTTATTTTTGTCGCACCTCGACAGTGCGGCCACTTTCTGGTGGGTAGGGTAGGGTAGATTTGGGTATTTATTTTTGTCGCACCTCGACAGTGCGGCCACTTTCTGGTGGGTAGGGATTTCTCTACGACATTTTTTGCAGACAAGTTGGTGACGGTGGCGGAATGGAGGGCGGCGCTAGAGCTAGCTCCGCCTCTGCATCCAAACGAGTCACACCACAACCACTCCTCCTCCACCTCCGACCCTACTGCCGGCAGCGGCGACTCACAGATCTGAGGTTTTCGACACATATCTAGGGCACCTTTTTTTTAGAGAGAGAGCGATGGAGTTTACTGAGAGATAGAGTGGGTAGTTGATTTGATGGAGTTTACTGAGAGATAGAGTGGGTAGTTGATTTGAAAATGAGAGAGAAATGGGGGTGGAATATTTTTAACCGGTTAATTTTTTGGAAGGGAGGGCAATTGGGTCATTTGAGTGTCCTTTTTGTAGTTGAATGTTATTGTATTAGATTGTATGTGTACTTAGAATCTTGTACTACAATGTAATTTTCTCATTTCTTATAAAGTGGGGAATATTGAAAATGGGAATGTGAAGTTGGAGTGGGTATGCCATCAAGGTGGTCTTTTCTGATCAATATTTAAAAAATCGAAACAACAGGAAGATAAAATTTTATTATCACAGATTTGTTGGCATGTGTTTTTTCTCTCTCGGTGTGGATAATAAACAATGAAGATTTTGTTGTAATAGATGGTTTCAAAAAATATTGTCACTGCCACGTCGTTGCATTCTTGGGGAATAATTCTGAAGAATTGCACTTTTAGGTATTTCTCAAAAATGTATAGTGCTGATGAAAAGTTGGTGTTTGTTTGTAGGTGATATAAAAGGAAGCACTATCAGGAGGGATATTCTGCATTGAGTTGTTCGCCTATCCCAATGGGCAATAGGTATTTGTGAGCTAAACTTAATGTTTAATGTATGATTTTTGTGAAAATGCCTCAGTGAGTTTGGTGATTATGCTATAATATAAACCATGGGTTTACCATGATATCATTATGAAAGAACACCCAGGTTTATCTCAAGGTAATCATGCTTCTTTAATTTTGTTCTAGATTTTCGAATTGTATGGTTGATTGGGAGGTTATCACTTTGCTATTTTAGGTGCATTTGAGTGGATGTAGTAGTTTTATATAATTTGGATAGTCAATTGATTCTAGAAGAAGTAGAGAAATGAAGATAAAATTTAATGGCAATGACTAAATTTGCATGTTTGTAGAGGCAAGAACTATGATTTATTTAGGGTTTGAGAATTGGATTTTTAATTGCATCTTAAATTTGGTAACTTTAAAATGCATCTTGCCGATAATTTCAACACCTGGTCACTCTTGTATCCTTGAGGATCATCTTTGCTATATTCATTATTCAGGATTTATTCCATATTATGGCTTTTACACCTCTTCTTCATATTGCTAACTTCTTTTCAAAAAATATTTAATCGTTGATATATGATAAGCTCTGTGCGTGTGTGTGTGTGAAGTTTGGTAATTGAGAATGGCATATAATACTTTCAATCAGTTCTACTCAAATCTTTGTGTAGGCTATAATTTGTCAGTTGGATGGGTAGGAGACATTTTTAATACGCCTCAGGTAAGAATGCCAACTGCAACTGCTGCTGACATTTATGGTGTATTTTGAAACACTTAAAACAGAACTTCCAGAAGCACTTATTTTCAAAAGCTGTGAGAGAGCTTTGAAAATAAGTGCTTCTGAAAGTTGTTTTAAGTGTTTTAAAACACGCCCTTAGTCATCAGGGCTTTTAAAATGCTTATGCATTCTGCTTTTATTTATTTAAGTTGTAGCATGTTCCTTCTATTCCTGTTTTCATTCTAGAGAAAAATCAACTTATTAAGCAAAAAAATAGTTTGGAGAAAAGAAATAATAAAGTTAAACACAATAATAGATGCGGATTGCCTTTTTTTATGGGCCTTTATGAAATTTTAGGCGTTTTGTTCTTGATGAAATTTTCTTTGGTCCCTATTGATTAACCTATTCAACTTTTGATTCTTGTATTACGTTTTTTGTCATATTTACCCTAGGTATTGGGTTTCTATCTCCATCTCCTTATTGAAATGAACAAAAGTGACTATTAAAATACAAGAGAGAATCTCCCTATAAAAAAAGAGGTCAAAGCAAAATAGAAGCATTTGAGAAAAAAACATTGTTTACAATGACATTCTAATGTAAATGACATTCTAATGTAAAGAGCGAAGAATAATAAAAAAAAATAAAAATCAATTAGTTCCTAATTTATTTACCGACACTTCTAAGAAAAACGGATTCGACATGCATCGCCACACTACAACACTTGAAAACACCAGGTTCATGGATGATACAAGGTAAATAAAATTTTATAGTAAATCACGATCAACATAAAATATGCTTTCGTTGTAAAATTTAAAACTTTATTTGCTGTCCAACATGAACCATTATACTTCGGCAAATCGATACACAATTACACGTGCCACGTGCAACGCACGTGTTAGAATCCTAGTCCATTAAAAAAACACCAGAATTTATAAAATAAATTTTTTAATAAATAGATCAATATTAATATATTTTGGATCACAATCTCAAACACTCTCATTTATAATTAAATATGTAATTTGCATCTATTGTTTCGTTGTAATTTACACATGTATTTGTAGTTCGATTTATTTATTTTCTTTTGTATTTCAGTTTTTGTAATTTTAATTTTATTATTAGATGTTGTAATTTATTTTAACTGTATTATAATTTTTTTTATAATTATAATTTTTTTAATATCAAATAACTGTGTATATTTCTTAAATATTTTAAATATAATGAAAAATAATTATAAATTTAATTGTTAAGTTATAAAAGAAATAATTTATTAAAGGGTTGTTGTGGGTGTGGGTGGTTATGAATAAAATGTGAAAAAAGATGAATTTGGGTTGTAAAGTAAAATGTCTATGTGAAGTTTAGAAAAATTAATTGGTTGTGGTTGGGGTGGGTATGAATAAAGATGGTCTTAAGACTAAAAAAATTGAAAAAATATAAGTTAGAGGACGAATTTCAAAATTTGAAAGACGAGAGGACGAAAATCAAAATTTAGGAAAGTTAAAGGACAAAAAAATATTATTTTCCCAATCGAAATATTATCAGCTATATTCCGGTGATATTTCCCAATTTTTTCGTCATTTGAGTATACTATTCTCTTTTATATATATTATTTTTTAAAAAAAAAGATTTTAGTGAGCTCAAGTTTAACTAGCTAAAGAGTTTTTTTGGTGAAACCCAATTCAGCAGGGCAACCTTCTTCTCCAAATGACTCTTGACAAAACAGATTCCAACTTTTATCCTTGTCTAACAAGTTTATAGTGAGGTAAGGTGAGTTGAAATTAAGGGAAATATCGTGTAACCTAGAAGTCAGAACAATACGACCACCATTATTGTTATCAGGAAAGAAAAACTTAATTTCGTCCCAAACTTGAATACTCTACATGTCATCCAGTACGACCAAATATCTCCTACTGAATAAAGAATTATGTAACTTTTCTCCTAATTGACGTTCATTCAATGCCGTTAAACTTTCTCTATCCACTTGGCTAGAAAGAAGTTGTATCAAAACTTGTTTCGCGCTAAAGTTTTGAGAGATTGTAGCCCAAGCACGGACATGAAAATGATGCTTAGTAAGTGGACTTTCAAAAGCATTTGTAGCGAGAGTAGTCTTACCTATTCCGCCCATTCCAATAATGGGAATGACTAGCTGATGATCTGGTAATCCGGTGAGCCTATCCATGAGAGGAATCAAATAGTCATCAAATCCAACCATAGTAGCAATCTTTCCAGCAGAAACAGAAACAGAAACAGGGCTTGATGAAGCAGCAGCATGTGGTGTCTGGTCTTTGAATCTCCCTTGATCGAATCCTTATCTACCGTTACTGTCTGCAGATCGCAAATTGCGCAAATCGCAACTTGCACTTGGTAGGTGGGGCTTCATAGGCTTTTTAACCTTTGTTTCATTTTCCTTGATCGAATCCATATCTTCCGGTTTTTGCAGATTGAGTAAGAGGAGCTTCATTGGCATTTTCCTTATATATCTCATCATTTTCAGCAAAAATCGACCCTTCTCCTTTTTACTAGTGTATCCAACGAGAATTTGAGATTCGGTTGCATCTTCGGCCGCATGAGCTAATAATACCAGCGGGGGAACTATTTAGGCTAAGTTTACTTTCCTCCTTAAGATTGGTTTATGATTATTACCACACCGCACAAGTGTGTTTACTTGGTGGGTTGAAAAAAGGGGTAATCCGGCCAACCCGTGTCTCCTTTAATTCAACCCAAGAATTTGAGCGGTTAATTAAACTCATGAACGGTTGATTATCAAATTTACGATTCTCCCGGAATTGGGTCGCATCTGGACATTTCTTCTTCAAAAAGATTTCCTTGTTGTCTCCGGTAAATCGCCGAGTTGAAAAAAAACATCTAAAAAGAGAGCCGTATCGTTCGTGTTCCGAAATTTCCGGAGACGAAGAGATCAAAAACCCTGCAATTGCTCTGCGGCTTCGGAAAACCCCCATCCCCATTTTATACAGTAAATATCAGGTTTGAATAACACCCCCATCATTTAAAGTAGAGATGAGATTTTTCCATTTTATTTCTTCAAGAGAGTGACGATGAATTAGGCAATTTTCCAATATTGTTCTGCTAGTTATCCTTCAGTTTCTTCAAGTAAACATTAGATAACTTAATCTAAATAAACTCAACTACTGTTGGTTAACATACACACTACACAGTCTAAACCTCGGCGGCTTATTCAGCGCTGGTAGCTGTTAAAATCCATGGCTGTGAGAGACCTCCTCACTCCTTTCTACATTCATAACAAAACAACGGCATTGCAGCCCGTCCTTATGATTCCTACCTTCATTTCTTGGCTCCGGAAAGGCTTTCGCCGTGGGCATTCTCACTTTATCTGCAGCCACCACCCACCTGAAATCGACATGTTCAACTACAGAGACAAGTTTGCCCACAGACTGGCCATGGCGGGTCTCAAGCCCCATCACCGCATTGGTTTGTAATTATTTGCGTTCCATCTTTTTGTGTGCTCTAACTGCTTATAGCTTTTGTTTACTTCTGCCAATTATCTTGTTTTCTGCTGGTTATGGAAGTTTTGCTTAGGTATTTATGGTTTCTCTTTTCCAATAGTTTGGACTATTCATAATGAAAATATAAGTAGAAAAAGGTAGGGGGATAGTTTCTTGAAGTTTTATTTATTGATGGTTTACTGCATATTAATTCAAAAAAAGAGTTCCCCGGAAGTGTTTATGGCTAATAAGTACCTCAAATCCTGAATCTTAACTTTTTTCTTTTATCCAGTGACTTTGAAGTTGTGGTTATTATTGAGTTTTGCTGCTATAATTGGCAGGCTGCCGAGACTCGAGTCAATGTTCTTTAAATTACCATCTTCTTTAATTAGTGCTAGTCCTTATACTTCTCATAGCAATGAAAATAGTAGCTGTTTTTTCAGTGCGGTAGAACCATCTTGCTCACAATTACCACAATTTGTGTCACCTTATTCAAGTCATTCCTGAGGCTCTCGTCTGTTCACTAGATTTGATCTTTATCATTCTCATACAACCAAACTGAGTTTATTTAGACGTTTTTAGTTGTTTGGTACCTTCCCTTGATAGGATTAACACAAATATAGTGGTTGTGCTATTATTTTGTTGGGTCTGAAATCACTACTACAGTACTTTCAGTCTGATGAATATCCAAACTTTCATGGAATGGTGCTAAAGGGTTAAAACTGATAAGTATAATTTATGATTCTGGCTACTTTTTTGCCTTCAATCTAAGATCTATTGAAAACCTTTTTTCACCTTGAATACGATACTTAATAGTTAAAAGCACGCCTTTGACATGCCTAGGCAAGATTAAGTTGCTAGGCTATAGGGCCACACCTGAGCCTTAAGACATACCTGAAGGAGAAAAACAGAGTTAGCTTTTAAGTTAAACTAGATTTAGTTAGTTTAGTAATTTAAATGGGTCTCAAAAAGAGAATTGCTAATTCAATACTTCAAGTTGAGAACAAATTACAATCAAAACTTCTTTCATTGTCTCTTTAATAGGACATCATCAATTCTCTACTATTATAATTTTGCTATTTTTGAGTTGGTTGCTCATTAGTCATTTTGATGTTCCATTCAGCAATTGCTGTTTCTGGTGGTCCTGATAGTATTGCTCTATGTGTGCTAACTGGTGGTTGGAAATCTGAAAAGTTTGATGCTGCGAATAAAGGAAGCAAGCCAGTTGAGGGTCTTTTAGCAATTGTTGTGGATCATGGATTGCGAACAGAAAGTGCAGAAGAAGCAAACCTTGTTCGCAGACGAGTTTTGGACATGGGTAATTATGTGATGTTTAATGGGTGGTATGCATTTATGAAAACGAAGCTTTCCTTTAGGATAATGGATAAATCATTTACACTATTTTCAGGAATTAAATGTGAAGTTGCTCGTTGTGAATGGTTGGAGGGTAGACCCAAGCTGGGTCACTTGCAAGAAGCTGCTCGCAATAAAAGGTATTTTTTTATTAGCCAACACTTCTTGTTTTCTTCCACTAAGTTTTTCATTATTCTTTAACAGGTATGAAACTCTACAAAGGATTTGCGCCCAACAACAGATCAGCACACTGTTGATTGCACATCATGCAGATGACCAGGTTTCCGAAATTGATTTTTCTTTTTCAGTTAGCTTCATACTTGTTCCCTTAGTATTCTTATTGAAGTTCATAACAACATGGTTATAATCTTAAAGTAGTTTGATTTGGTTGTTCACTCAATTGTGAAAGTATGAACCTTGGTCCGTATCACAGGCTGGAGTCTATATATTGCATGTTGTTGCTCAGAATGACCCCCTTTACCCTTCCACGATTCAGATTTTCCACTCTTATTTACTTAAGGAACCTTTATCCTACCACAATTTAGGTTAGCTTTGATGTATTTTCTCTGAAGTTTGACATGCGTATTTTAGTCTTCTTCTACAAGTTTATTTGCTATTTAACAACTGCAGAAATCTAAAAGAGCCGTACATAAGTATCACAGTGGTTGTGTACCTAGTTAGCAAATCCTCATTATGCAAAGTGTTATATGAGATTTTCAATCATCACTTTGATGATGCCAAAATTCTGTCCTCCAATTCGTCAATCATCATTGCCTGGATCATTCTCTTTAGGTGCAACCTTTACCCACATGATTTAACAGTTTTCCTCTTTACTAGCAAGCAACATATATTTCCAAAATCTTATACCATCTAGTTTAATCTAAAGTTATTAAGTTTCATGGATGAGTTCTCGTTTCACAAGTCATGTTATAGGTAGGTTGATAGAAGAGTTTGAACCATGAAGGAAAAACTTTAAGGGGAACAACAAAAATTCTTTGACTTCATCTCATTCAATATTGACACATTAGCCAAATGAAATTATCAATATATCGATGGTATTTATAAAAGATACAAGTCTATTGGAAAAGGAAGGTAAGATGTACATTCAGTCTAACAACCACCCAATTCATATAATATGACATTGAGACCCTAATTAGTCATCTAGTCTTCGGTATGTAATGGAAGGAAACAATTATAAAATCTAAATCATCATATAGTGTGATCGCTAATGGCTAATGCACATTCGTGATGCAGGCAGAGCTATTCATTCTCAGATCATCTAGAAATAGTGGCGTACTTGGGCTTGCTGGCATGGCATTTACTTCGGAAATTTTCTCTGAACTGATTGATTTTAGTGAAGAGGAATCAAAACCTCATGGCATTTTATTGGTCAGACCACTTCTTGAGTTCTCAAAAGAAGATATGTACAATGTTAGTATTCACAATCTATAAGTAGTATTAGAATGATTTCTAATATTCAACTTCATTTCTTTTCATTTGTTTCTTTGTTCCCCTTTTGAAATAGCTAGAAAATTATTTCTGTTAGTGCTGCAGATATGTCAAGGTGGTAATCAACAGTGGGTTGAAGATCCTACAAACAGGAGTCCCTTGTATGCTCGCAATAGGATCAGAATGTCGTTAAATGACTTATCATCATGTACGTTGGAATACTTGTACTGGTCGTTGATTAGAATAAAGAATTATTAAGAAGTTATTGGATGTTTATTGTGATTAGTGTGAGGACTAATTGGCCTTATTCATTGGAATTTATAGGTTCTTGCTACTGAATTCAAATTTAAAACATGCATAATAATAATATATTTTAGAAATATCATATGGCTAGTTTTTAAGCATTTGGTGCTAAGTTTTGAACTTCTGGTCATTCTTTTACCAGATGAATAGGGCCAGATCATTTTATAGCTGGTGTATTAATATTATTGAAAGTAGTTGAGTTTTGATTTTTAACGCGTTTCAACAGGTGTTGATGAACACTATATTTTCATTTCTTACATTCCAATGAATTTCTAATTATTCTCTTCGCCTACAGCTGTATTTAAAGCCGAGTTGCAAGCAGTTGTGGCAGAATGTCAAAGAACGCGAGTACATGTCCAAAAACTTTGTCACCTGTTGCTGAATCAAGCTGTGACAATTACGCCTGTATGCTTCTTCAATCGAGATGCTTTTAGTTATGTGGATTGCTAACTTATAAATCTATGAAGTTGATAAAGTAACATCTGTTCTAATGTGGAATATAAAACAATAAAAATCCCTGAGAACAAAAGAAAAATGGTAATATGAGTAATTGGTATATCAATGCAGCATGGATATGCGGTGATTGATCTAGTAACTCTCCATGCAATGGAGGTCAAGGATATCTACCTTGCAAAGTTTGCTGCTCTGGTAGTGCAGGTATGGCCAATAATCACATGTTAACTCGTAGTTATTCTAATTTGTTCACCACTTCTATTTAATTTTCTGATGATGCCCCTTCTTTTGGAGACGTTAGTTCATTTCACAAAGGCATAGACCAGTTCGGGGGAATGGATTAAAGTTGCTGATGAACTACCTTCGTACTTTCCCGTGCAAGGTTTGACTTTGTTCTGCAACTCATTTATATGGATATATTCATGCTTTATCTTTTGGCTGCTGTGATGTTTTTGTAGTAGGGTTTCAACCCTGTTTAACTAAGACTACGAAATTGCATTTTCCTAAAAAAAATATAATAAAATAAATTCACTAATATATCCTTTCTGCATTTGTCCAGACATGTCTCACTGTTGCTGGCTGTTACCTTTGTCCAGCTTCAGGATCCAAAGGTAATAAGGCACTTGTCTGTGCCTCCAGTAATCAAGTTGTGTCACAAATATTCCCACAGTGAGCAAGAATATACCAACGAATTAGAGCAGATTGTAAGGAATATCGAAGCAAATTTGGATAAATTTATGTCGGATGTTTCCAGTGTTCCATTTTTGGAAGCAACATCCTCTGAGTCTGTTCTGATTGAAGCAAAAAGGATCGGAATTCTTAGTGACTCTTCCCACAAGGCTATTGTTTCTTTGCAGAAGCAAGAAAGTGAAAAGTTTATCAAGTCAAAAGCTGAAACTATCTCCGACTCAGCCTCCAAAGATAATATAACATCTTTGGGGAGCAAATCAATTCGTCCCGGAAAAGCAGGACACTTCATGAACAGATTTCTATTGGATTGGAAGGTTTGCAGCCAATGCAACTGCATTTCTTGTGTAAATATTGATGAGATGGAAGCTGAAGTACGCCACATGGCAGATGGTGATGGATATATATTTATGATTTGTCTAAGAAGCAACTAAGTGGGGAAACTATGGATTATGCTATATTATCAGCTTGTAGAGCTCTTACATCCTTGAAATCTATTCCAATTGCTGCAAGAAGATCGATGCCTGTCCTAGTTAATTCTAAAGGAGTTCTGCTAAGCATTCCGGTATGTCATTTTTTTTTTCCGTTTAATGTAATGTAAGCAGAATGGAAAATTGATCTCGTGCATTTGTTATCCTATCAATGCTTTCTATGGTACTAACAAGCTATCAAATTGTTTTTTCCTTCAGAGCATCGGCTTCTCATGTTACCCGTATTTATTGGTCTCTGCCGTTTTTCATCCTAGGATACCATTGGGTGGAGGACACAGCTCGTTCATGTGAACCTAGTTTGGTTAACTGGATCACCAATTGCTTGGATCTTGTTGCTCATTGAGAAATATATGAAGGCAAGGCGTAGTTGATTTCTCTGGTAAATCAAGGTAATTGATGTTAGTGAAATAAAGTTTTTTTTTTTTTAATTTTTGGGTGAGAGGGTGTAATGTTAGACAAGTTGTTTGTGATGTTTGAATTAATTGTATCCTATTCATTTATAGAATAATCTTTTTTGGACTCATTAAATTTTTGCAGAAAAAAAATATGGTTTTAGTAAATGGAGGGTATAATAAGGGAATGAATATTTTTTTTGGTAGACAATACAACACAATAAATTTCAAAGCTACAATTATTCAAGAAAATAAAGTCTCTAGGCACCTACAATATATACAAACGCATTCATATATAAAATGGTAGAAATATATTCTTCATTTGGTCAATAATGATACTCCCTCCGTCCCAGACTTGTTTTCCTGTTTACTGTTTGCACATGTTTTTATGAGCGATTTTTGTATTAATAATTGAAATGATAAATTAATTTTAAAGGAAGGGTATGATAGATAAGAGGCTCATCTATCATACCCCTTCTTACCATGTTAGCTAATTATTTCATTTACTATTACAAAAATCGCTCACAAGAGGAAGGGTATGATGGTAAACAGAAAAACAAGTTTGGGACAGAGGGAGTAGTATATATGCATAATAATGATAATATTTATATATATATATTTTCATGGCTAACTTAAGAAAATAATGTGTTATTTACTATCTTCATTTGATTAATAATCACCTTGTTTTAGTAACTTGTATTATAATGAAGTTATTGTGTAAGCAACAATGTTGAGGTTCCCACTGCGCTTGAACAAAGAAGTATCAAAAGAATATGTTTTAAAGAATATAAATAATCTTGTAACTTAAATTCCAAGAAACTTCAAAGTCTCAATACTCAAATAAACATGCATATTATATTTGATATGACTATCTTTCATACATGAGAATGATATAGAGACCACAGTGGACATTGTAATTGTGTTCACCGCCTACATGGCTGACGATGTGGCAGTGCAACATAAAAAAAATTATTTTTTTCCTCAATCACCATATATGTATATATTTAGATATTTTAGATTTCATTTAATTTTATACCATAATTGTAATATTTTCTTTTCCATAAAAAAAATATTTCCTCCCTTCTTTTCCCACTCATCGTCTCTTTCGTACATAAAACTAAAAATACAGAAAATAAAATTGTCCCAAAATCAATGAACCCTAAAATCTAAACCCTAAACCATGAACCTTAAATCCTAAACCATTAACCATTCGGGTCGGGTGAACCATGAACCACTTGGGCCGGGTAAATATTACTACTTCCGTCCCAAATCAGTTTTCACAGTTGACAAAACACACGTTTTTGCGAGCGAATTTTGTATTAATAATTGAAATTATAAAATGACTTTTAAGGAGGGGTATGATAGATAAGAGGTTCATCTATCATATCTATCCTTAAAAGTCACTTTGTCATTTTAATTACTAATACAAAATTTGCTCATAAAAACGCGTGTAAAAGTCAACGGTGAAAATTGATTTGGGACGGAGGGAGTACTATTTTTCACAGCAATAGCAATAAATTTGGGAGTACTAAAAAAACAAACTAATATTTTTGAGGACACTAACCTAATATATTCGGATCATAAAAATCTAGTGATTTTGAACTTATAAATCAATTCTATTCACTCTACAGAAGGGGAAAATATCATTGGAACGAGCAAAAGAAGGCAAAAGAAAACTTTAAAAAATAAAATAAAAATATTAAATTTTGAATATGCCACATAAATTAGTAACTTTAAGTCATTTTTTTTAATTTAAATTTGTATTTGTTGCATTAGGAAGAAATATTTAGCATGTGTTTGTTTTGGGATTTAAGTGTGCGGAGCAAGACAAGGTTATAAAATCTATGAATTTAGAATCCTTGAGGAATAGTAAATGCATGTGTTTATTTTGGAATTTGAGTCGGGTGAGATTTAACTTTATGTCAAATCAATATTTAATAGTGATTGATTTTGTATTATTATATTATATTGAGAAGAGTAATAAAGTATATAAAGTATGATGTATTGAGAAGAGTAGTTAGTATGTTTTATAGGTATTTGTAGATGTGGATTGAATGTGGAATTTTTTCAGACTCTAAATCTCAAACTCGTATGAGACGGAGAACGCAAAGTCCTAAGTCCATCCGTGTGAGTCCCAAAACAAACACAATCTTAAGAATAATAAATAAAAAATTTACCATTAAAGCAATGCCTTCTTAAAATAATAAACTACAAATTTTCAAACATTTAATTAAAAAAAAAATATTAGACCAAAATAAATTGATTTTGGGCCTAAAGATAACTAGGATATATATATTTGAATGTTGGGCCCAAAGTTAAATAGGAGGAGGAAAGGTGACACCTTTTAACTAGTTTTTTAACGGACGTTTTACATATATAATTCGTAATGCAGTATTTTTTGTGAAACTGTATTATCAAATTTTCATTATTTACATTAAAGTTAAACATTAGTCATAAAAATTTATTAATAAACTAAATTCAATTTATTAATAAACTAAATTCTTACTAGCATATATTAATTATATAAACTTACATGTATGAAAGCAGAAATGATATAGAGCCCACCAGTGGGCATTGTAATTGTGCCCACCGCCTACGTGGCTGACGATGTGGCAGTGCAACATAGAATTTTTTTTCCCAATCACCATATATGTATATATTTAGATATTTTATATTTTATTTAATTTTCTACAAATTTTCCCGTGCACCATTTGCACCAATTTAGAATTGGTGCAATTTGATTTTTTTTTTCATTTTTTTTAGCTTTTTACCCGATCCGGACTTAACCCGACTCGAACTCGGCCCGACTGGTTCATGGTTCACCCGACACGAATGGATTTAGGTATTTTTTTTTCAATTTTTTTTAAATACCCGTTCCGGACTCAACCCGACCCGATCCGAACTCGGCCCAAGTGGTTCATGGTTCACCCGACCCGAATGGTTAATGGTTTAGGGTTTAAGGTTCATGGTTTAAGGTTTAGATTTTAGGGTTCATTGAATTTGGGCCAATTCTGTATTTGTAAAAGAAGGGAGGAAATATTTTTTTTATGGAAATAAAATTCTATGAAAAAGAAAATATTATAATTATGTTATAAAATTAAATGAAATCCAAAATTTCTAAATATATACATATATGGTGATTAAGGAAAAAAATAATTTTTCTTATGTTGCACTGCCACGTAGGCAGTGAGCACAATTATAGTGACTACTGGTGGACTCTATATCATTCCCGTTAGTTTTTATGACTCCAAAGTATCAATTTATATGCTAAAAAATATTAGTGTAATTGCATGAATGTGAATAATTTGGCATATGAAATATGATCATCAATATTTGCACCCATCTTTTTGTCAAGAATGATTAATAAATTTCTTCATTCATGAGTCATTAATAAATTTATAATTAAATAAATTAATGTTTAATATTATATAAAAGTCAAATTTATGAGTTAAAGATGGTTTGAATTGAGAAAGGAAGATAAGAATCAGTTTCCTTTAGTTGGGAGGCGGTTTTCTCTCATTAACTTGCAATTAATTCAAATAAATGTTCAAGATTTTCTGAAAAAAACACATTTTTTCATTATAAAAGTCTAATACCATAACCCATAAAAAAACACCACAAATTCAAGTAAAAAAAAATGTTCACATCATATAACTTGTTGCTCTCTATTTTTCTCTCATTTACTGTTGTTTGTAGCCACAACCTTGTTCCTAGCACAACACGGGATCAAGCCGACAAAACAATTACAACAGCCATAAGTTTCTTGACATTAACATATGACGAGATTCGTGTTCGTGAGAGACAAGTTGTAAAAAATATTGTCTTGAAAAATAAATATGATCAATGTGGAAGTTTGTATACAACAGCTGCAAATGCTCTTATTCAAAGCAGGGGTTTCTTGAAAGCTGGCAATTATCAAAAGCTTCCGCCTCTTGCAACCATGGCTCTAAAAAAGGTTCAAGATTGTGACAAGATTTTTACACCGCCTGGAAGTGAAACTAGATTTAAAGGTCTTAGTAAACAGTCTATAAATCAATGTACCAATGTTTTGACTGTGGTTAAAGGATTAGGAAGGTGAAAATATATATTTCATCACGCATGTGACGAAATGAGAGATCTTCTATTTTAAATGTGATTTTGTTAATGTCTAATAAATATTAATATCAATAAAGTATAACATTTTTTGTCATTGAATTTTTTTTAATCTCTTTTTTTTTTTTAATCCAGAACGGTACAACTTATAAGAATATTTGACATATTTTTTTGTTTGTTTTGTTTTTATTCTCTTATGATCAAAGTCAGTAATCGTTCCATCGAACCAATATATCGATAAGTGATTACTTTTTGAATAATTCAAGTAGCACCGAAAGCATATAGCACCTTAATTATGATGGTCAATATGCATTCTTGTGTGAGACGGTCTCATGTATGAGACGAGTTTCACATTAAACCCATTAGAGAAAAGACTGACCCGTACTGTATTAAGGCTTCGATTGGTAGGCCCTTATAGGGCCTAAAAGGGCTGGGCCACTAATTTAGTCCACTGATTAGTAGGCACTATAAGAAATCGGTCGACCCGGCTGGTATTGGCCGACCCACCGCTATTAATCATGCGAATCACTGTTCACCCCTATGTTATTAATACCACCAACTTGGTGGTATTATTTTTGAGTGACTTCTACAGTGTTTCTGAAAAGACAATAATACCCCTACTCCACTCCATATAAAAAACAAAAAGACAAACCATTTTTCTTTCTTCCATTCCTTCTTCCCTAATCCGGTCTCCAAACCCTACACGAAAATAATACCATTCTTCTTCCCAAATCAAATCGTGGTTGTTCATCTGCAGAAGAGGATCGTAAATCTTGGTGTTTTGTAACAAGAGAGTCGGATCATAACCTGTTTGTAGTCGTCTCCGTTGTCCCAGTTATCAATGAGTCGATTTGTACGATCTGAGATATATTTTTTCGATACCCATTCGATTTTGATGATTTATTTCGGATTTGTGGTTTAGGTTACGATTTCGCATCAGTGTACATCGTCTTCGGTGGCTAGATTCGTGTATTTGAGGGTTTCTCGTGTTATTAGGGCTCCCACTTTCAGTGAGTCTAGATTTAATTTCCGATTTTTATTTTTTTTGAGTTATGACTTATTTCTTTGGATTAATGGGTTTGTTTAGGTTTTGTATATGAATGGTTCGCAGATATCGAAGCATCTGATTCTATCGCCGATCGTCGTTCGCAGAAAAGGTATAAATTACATGTTTTTACTGGTATTACATTTCGTCAACCTGAGTAGCTATTTGAACAACTTGAGAAGCTATTTGAACAACTTGAGAAGCTATATGAACTCAATAATTTCATGTGAGGCCATTCAATATTACAACTCATAATCTTCATAATAGGGATTTCTTACATGGATTTTGGTTTTGGTCATTTCTGATGGACTCGTGTTTAAATTAGAAGTTTACATTTATAAGTGGTTTTGGTTTTTAAGTGGATTTGTTACTGGTATTGTGAGTTTGTATGTGGGTTATTGCTCTGTTAAACAAAAAATTCAACAATTCTTGCTCTGTTAAACAAAATGCAAATAAATTCTTGCTCTGTAAACTCTTTTCTTTACAATTGTGAGTTTGTAATTGGGGTTATAAGTTGATTTGTTACTGGTATTGTGAGTTTACAAGTGGGTTATTGCTCTGTTAAACAAAATTTCACTCAATCCTTGCTCTGATCTATCATAATTTGTTAAGTGTATTGTGAACTTCTACAGTGCGTTTATAAGTGGGTTTGTCATTGGCTTTCTTACAATTGGTATGTTCAATAATTGTGGCAATCTAAGTTGTTTTCTTTGGATTGATAATTATTGGTGGGTTCAATAATTTTAATTTATACATACAATTATGTGACACTCTGAGTTTGTCTCCTTCCGTGGTTGTGTTTATACTATGCATTAAAATCACAAATTGACATATATATTACAAAAATACACTGCCATCGTAATTAGTCTTGCCTTTGAGTAATATATAATCATATTGCTAGGATAATGTATATATATATATATATATATGTGTGTGTGTGTGTGTGTATATAGAATTTGATAGAATTTTCAATCTCCCGATGCAGCTTCTGTACAATGTTGTCCTCAACCATGAGAAAACTTGTTATTTTTTTACTCCTAGAACGGATAATACTTCGCAACAAAATTCTGATCCTCATTTTAGTATACCTTGTGAAAACCAACAATAGGAACAAAAATCAACTTCGTCGCCGTGCTCCACGACCTTATTCAATGCTAAGTAGAATGCATGATCAAAACTCCCTGCTTAACAGGTTGTATTTTGAATCTGGTACAGATTCCTGTTTTGATAATCTCCGTATTACTAAAAATACTTTTGCAAAATTGTGTTATTTATATATATATGACAATTCAAGAGCAAGTAGCAATGTTCTTGTCAGTTTTAGGTCATTGCAAAAAGCAAAGAGTAATTAAATTTGATCACCATAGATTGGTCAAACTATGTCACACTATGTGAACCTTGTCCTGAAAGAGCTTTTGAAATTGCACACTATTTTCTTAGTTACTCCCACACCTGTACCTGATGACTCAACTGATCCAAGATGGAAATGGTTCAAGTTAACAATTGATAATTTTTCATAAACTGACATTCATAAAGTTGTAATCTTGATAAATCTGTTTTGAATGTAATAGGGTTGTCCAGGTGCTCTAGATGGGACATATGTGGATGTCCATGTGAGTCCTAAGGGTAGGCCCCATTTTAGGACTCGGAAGGGTAAAATCTCCACTAATGTGCTAGGAGTATGTGATTCAGAAATGAGATTTGTGTACTTTTTACCTGGTTGGAAAGGTTCAATAGCTGATTCTAGAGTATTACGAGATGCCGTTTCTAGACCTAATGGGCTGCAAGTCCCCAAGGGTATCCTCAACTTCTTTGTGTAGACACAACTTAATTTGTTTTTTAAATTTCACTTCTTAACTTATGATAATTTATGTTAGGGAACTACTATCTTTGCGACAATGAGTATGCCAATTCTGAGGGATTTCTCGTACCTTTTAGAGGTTGCAAATATTACTTGAAAGAGTGGGGACCATCAATGGATCGTCCTACGAATCCCCATGAACATTTTAATATGCGACACACTAGAGCACGTAATGTCATAGAACGTGCCTTTGGTGTTTTAAAAAAGCGATTCCCAATCCTCAGTTTGCCTACATATTTCCCCATAAAGACTCAAATTAGACTTATAATGGCTTGTTTCCTACTCCACAACTTCATTCGCAAAGAGATGCCTGATGACCCAATTGAACAACTACTTGACGAAAATGATCATCTGGAACTTGACTCTCAACCACCTGATATTATTGATACGGTTGAGTCATAACCGGAGTTTAATCTATTCCGAGAAGAGTTGGCAGAGTCTATGTATGATATTTGGAGACACTAGTGAGTAGTTTAATAATAAGAATATGTAATTTTATGATGAGTTTTAGATTGTACAATTTGGCTACTAAGGTGGTTTTTTCTGTTGTGATGTATTGGATTTGTGTATACAGATAATTTGTGTTCTTGCCTAATTTGTGTTATTTTTTTCTGTTGTGATGTTGGTTCTCTTTGATTTTGAATCTCACTCTGAGATTTATGAAGTGATGAAAGATCTGTTCAGATGCCGGTTAGCTAAAGAAGGAAAGATTTCACCTCATGTGCTAATGATGATAGGCATAATTGAGAAACTTGGTAATTTAGACATTGAGCTAAAAACCAACGCGTTTTTATTTACTATTTGTCCTCCGGCCGCTATCGATTCATATTTTAGCTTCATTGTGAACTACAATATGAATAAGACGGATCTTAACATGCCCTCGAACTTCACAACATGTCTTTATTCGTTTTTTATATTTTCCGGATGTTTGTAATATGTTTTTTGAGGTTTTTACGGACAATATTGTCGATAATATAAATTGCTTGAAGAACAAGATATGAAGATTTGAAGATATGAAGAAAATAGGGAGAGAATTAGATTAGATAGGAGGAGAGGTAGTTAGAAGAGAGAGAAGTGATGCAAAATTTACGATATTCTCATTCATCGGCCGAGCCGTGATTTGTAACTAACATTGGGGTCCACACACCAAAGGATATTCCTTAGGTATTTTAAAAAATGTAATCTAAAATAGATAATGGATCTTCTAGATTATTCTAAATGTTTGGGCCCATTTACTGAAGCCCAAACCTTTCTTCATTCGGATAAACCACTCGGATGATTTGGCTCGGTATAACCCGAGCCTCGATTCTCGCCGATAGTTTGGCTCAGGTGGATCCTGAGCCTCGGTTTCTTCATTCAGTTTCCTTGGCTCAGGTGGATCCTGAGCCTCAGTTTCTTCATTCAGTTCCCTTGGCTCAGGTGGATCCTGAGCCTCAGTTTCTTCATTCAGTTCCCTTGGCTCAGGTGGATCCTGAGTCTCAGGTTCCTCATTCAGGTTTCCTACTGTCGAAGGAAACCCTGATTTAAACTCTCTTTTCGTACCCATCTCACCACTCTTCACGTTTCTCTCTGGTCTCGCAACATATGCTCAAGATTTTTGAGTTCACTATCACTAAGATGGTGTTCAAAAGAAGGAGCGGGTAGACAAGGATGTGTGCCTCTACTATAAGTAGAAGAGGGCATTGGAAGAAGGAATATAAGGTTCTGGTTGCTAAAAGGAAGGTACTGGGTGCTTTTGGCACTAGAACATGTATGTTTGTTATTAAGATAGACATATCCACAAATAGCACTAACTGCTGGGTATTGAATACTGGATGTGACTCACATATTTGTACGAATGTGAAGGGGCTCATGTGTCTTAGGGCAGTTAGGCCAGGTGAAGTCTTTTTACACGTGGAAACGGAGCAAGACTTGCTACTGAACGTGTGGAACTTATGTGTTAGACTTACCCTTTGGTTTTAGATTAGAACTTAATGATTGTCATTTTGGTATTCCTATTACTCGCAACATTATTTTCATTCCTATGTTAGACATTGAGGGTCATTCCTTCCATTTTAGTGATAATAATTGTTATTTCACGTTGAATGGTTTATGGGAATGCCCCTATGGTGAATGGTTTATACTATCATTGTGGATATAATGTTCTTAGTATACAAAATAAAAGACTCAAACTTAGTAATCATGAAAACCCAACTTACTTGTGGCATTGTAGACTTGATCATGTAAATGAGAAAGGAATTGCAAGGTTAAGAAAGTTGGACTACTTAACCCCATTCAACTTTGAGTCTTATGGAAATTGTGAATCCGGTCTCAAGGGCAAAATGACCAACAAACCCTTTTCTAGAAAAGGGGTTCGTGCCAAAGAAGTTCTAGAGTTAATCCACAATGATGTCTGTGGACCATTGCCTACTCTAGATAGGGGTCACTTCGCCTACTTCATCACTTTTACTGACGATTTCTCAAGATATGGATATGTGTATCTTATGAAGCACAAATCCGAATCTATTGAGAAATTCAAGGAGTTCAAAGCTGAAGTAGAGAAGCAACTTGGTAAGAGTATCAAGACTCTTCAATCGGATCGAGGAGGTGAATACCTTAGTCATGAGTTCATGGATTACTTAAAGTTACATGAAATCCAATCACAATGGTCTCCTCCTGGAACACCGTAAATGAACGGTGTGTCCAAGAGGAGAAACCAAACCTTGTTAGACACGGTAAGGTCCATGATGAGCTTTTCCTCTCTTCCGACATTCTTATGGGGATACGCGTTACAAACCTCAATTTACATTCTGAATAGGATTCCATCCAAGTCGGTTGAGCATACGCCATATGAACTATGTTGTGGCAAGAAGCCAACTTTTTCACATATTAAAACGTGGGGTTGCCTCGCAATTGTGAAAAAGATGCTCACTGATAAGTTGGAATCCAAAGGTGTAAAGGGTTACCTTGTGGGATATCCTACGAAAACGAGGGGATATTATTTCTATCTATCTGAGAAACAAACAATAATTGTTTCTAGGCAGGCCAGGTTCCTCAAAGAAGACTATGTATTTAAGGAACAAGGACGTAAGATGATAGAACTTGAAGAAATTCAAGATCCATAGGATAACCAAGAGACTGATATCTTATCAAAGAAACGTGACAAGGAATCCGTGGGAGTATTCAACAACTCTCATAGTGGTGTTGGGGTTATACTGGAAATTATGTCTTTTACTTTGTATAACCAGAATGAATTTCTGTCTTAAGGGACAGGGATTAAGAAATAACTAACCACTGAGGTCTAATTCTTTTATATTCAGTACTGGCGAATTTATCCTCATGTAGGTCCTCTTCAGCGCATCATAATGCACTAATGCAATCTCTTGGTCAAGACAAGCCAATCTGAGTCTTGAAATAAATTATTTATCAATGTTGCTTTAAATATCATTGAATGTTACATATATTTACTGCATAATTGTTCAATAATTAGTAAGTGTTATATTGTAGTTAATTTAGTGATACCAGATCACAAAAGATTAAATTAACAGTCCCTTGTAACTAAAAGTACATAATTCACAACCTGGATGGAAATTAACAATCCATCTTGAATAACTATTGCTTTGACTTATGATGGGTAGAGAATCAATGTGATTCAATACCTAGTATCTTGGGCAATATTATTAGTTACATGACGATTGCTAAGATTTAATACGGAGAATCGGTGTGCAAGTGCGTCTTGTTTGATTTGTCCCCTTCGAAGGCTCAAGCATGAGGAAATGTTTGGAATGCGGTGAAATAGGACATTGGAGGTCTGTCTGTTCCATGCCCAAGCGGAATGGAGGGAAAGGTAATTCTCATGCACTAGTTGTTAAAACTTATTTAGCGGCGTATGTTACCCATTTATGGGTAGTGGATACGGAATCCACTGATCATGTTTGTTTCACTTTACAGGGGTTCAAGCGGACCCGACAACTTAGTGGGAGTGAGATCCTCATCACACTGGGCGATTCTACAAGAGTGGCAGCTGAAGTAGTGGGAGAAGTGCGGTTGTCTTTTGAAGACAAAATTTTAATTTTGAGAGATGTTCTTTACGTTCCTAGTTTTAGAAAGAACTTGATTTCAGTTTCTAAACTTTTTCTTGACGGATATTCGGTTAATTTTAATAAAGTTATTACCGTTGCTCTAAATAATGAGTTTATCTATCATGGAACGTTGTCGAATAATCTCTACACGATTAACTGTGCACATCACTCACAAAATGCATCCTATAACACATCGACTGTTTCGAGTAATAAAAGAAAACGTTCATCAGATGTGAACGAAACACTTCTATGGCATCTGAGACTAGGTCATATTAATCCAAAAAGGATCCAAAAGTTGGTTCAAGATGGTTCATTGGAGTCTCTCCGGGTTGAACCATTTCCAACTTGCGAATCATGTTTGGAGGGTAAAATGACCAAGAGGGCATTCGGAGCCAAGGGGAATAGAGCCAAAGAAGTATTGGGAATCGTTAACACCGATGTATGTGGTCCAATGTCAATCAAAGCAAGAGTATGTTATGAGTATTTCGTTACTTTTATCGATGACTACTCAAGATATGGATACATTTACCTTATGAAGCAAAAATTTGAGACCTTTGATAAATTCAAGGAATTTAAGGCTCAAGCAGAGAATTATAGGAAAAAAACGTATCAAGTGTCTGCGATTTAATCGTGGAGGCGAATACCTCAGCGATGAATTTTTGAACTACTTGTCTGATGAAGGGATTATATCCCAGTTGACTGCACCCGGAACCCCTCAACAAAACGGGGTTGCAGAACGAAGAAACAGAACTCTTTTAGAAATGGTCAGATCGATGATGAGTTATGCGGATCTGTTGGGATTATACTGAAAAGTATGCTTTTACTTTGTATAATCAGACTGAATTTTGGACTTATTTACTGAAATAAATTGTTTATCACTGATGCTTTAAATATCATCGAATGTTACATATATTTACTGCATAACTGTTCAACAAATAGTACGTGTTACACTGTAGTTAATTTAGTGATGCCAGATCACAGAAGATTAAATTAACAGTCTCTTGTAACTAAAAGTACAACATTCACGACCTAGATGGAAATGAACAATCCATCGTGAAAGGTTAAAGTGTAAGGCTCAGATTGGTTTGCTTGACCAAGAGATTACACTAGTGCATGTCTAGTGCACTGAAGAGGACCTACAGGAGGACAAATTCTTCAGAACTGAACTAGGAAGAATTAGACCTCAGTGGTTAGTTATTTCTTAATCTTCGTCCCTTAAATAGGATTGCGTGTGGTTAGTAACTATTGCTTTGACTTATTACGGGTAGAGAATCAAGGAGATTAAATACTTTATATCTTGGGCAATATTATTGGTCACAAGCGATTGCTAAGATTTAATACGGAGAATCGTGTGCAAGTACGCTTGTTCGATTTGCCCCCTTGGGAGGTTCATAAGTTTTATCATACCAAATCTTGCAAGTGGAACTAGTTTCCGGTATGGATAATAATGTTGAACCATTCCTTTACAAAGGATAAAAGATATTAATTAATGGAAAGCTATTTCAGTGGCTTGAATTAATTAATGGACTAGATAATCTTAAACACGAGAAATAATAATTGGGAGCCATATTAACTGTAATATGGGTTAAGATGGATAGTGCAATATTAATTATGTAGTGGGATTAATTAATATTTATGGGCTTGAATAATATTGTGGCTCAATATTGATAATTCAAGATCCATTGGAAGGTCCAATCTTAATTCTCCTAAAGGCCCCTCAAGTAGCCCAACATAAAGTCCAATAACTGAAAAAGGTGTTTAAAAATAAAATAAATTTTTGTTGCCTATTTTTCCTAAAAATTCAAAAATAATAAATAATAGAGGGAGAAAGATTTTCTTTGAATTTTGTTATGGAATGAAGATAAATATTCTTGGAATACAAGATTATCTCATTAAATTCAAGAAATCTCCCATTTGGTTATTTGTTGTTAAATTTTCAAAAATTTTGAAAGAATAAGGGAAAGAAAGATTTTCTTGATTTTCTTGAAAAGATATTATGGAAGATATGTATTCTTGGAATACAAGAATATCTCATAAATTCAAGAAGATCCAAATCTTGGAATCTTGATCCTTATTTTTCGAAAATTCCCATCACAATAGGAGTTGGAATTTTTATGGAATATTTTAATTATGGAGAAAAGAATATAGGAGATATATTCAAGATTTCTTGGAGATCAAGAAAAATATTTTCTTCCCCCTATTCCATGCCAAAAAATCGTCCAACACCCCTCTATAAATAGGGGATGAATGTTTCATTCCCAAGTACAATTCCATGTGCTGGAAAAATTAGTAAATCCACAAAGGTGGTGCAACATATTTTATTTTCCCTTTTGTTAATTGTTCGCGAGTTTCCTTCCACAGGATTGATGAGCAAGGACTAGGGAATACTTGGGAAGACCTTTTGGTGTGTTTAATCGACGAGACCATTGCCACTCCAAGAGGTGAGTTCACGTAAGCCCGTAGCAATTCCGCATGTGTAGGATTTATGTGAACTGTTTATATGCATGATTTGTTGTTGAATTATTATTTGAATTAATATAGGATTAATTCATGCTAGTAATAATTGTCAGAATTAAATTTGTATTTAAATATTCATCCCGAATAGATCTGGACAAATAATTCCCCAACAGGATCTACCCAAATCGTTTTGTGGTCACGCCTTGGAAACAACGGCTTACATTCTAAATTTGGTGCCATCCAATTCGGTTCCCAAAACCCCTAAAGAATTGTGGACCGGGCCAAGCCCAGTTTAAGACACATAAAAATTTGGGGGTGTCCGGCATACGTGTTGGACAAGGAAGCCGGTAAGTTGGATCCACGATCAGAATTAAGGCTGTTTATAGGGTACCCCGAGGGAACGAAAGGGTGCATGTTCTATGGTCCCGAATATTAAAAGGTTGTAATCAGTACACACTTTAGATTCTTGGAAGAAGACTATATGCACGATAAAAAGCCCAAAAGTGAGATTACCTTAGATGAGCTAAGAGGGCTTACCTCGATGCCAACAGTACAAGTTGACATACCAAAATGACACACTTACACAATCGAAACCTCATCGTAGTGGGAGGGTTGTTAGACAACCCGAGAGATTCATGGGGATAGGAGAGTCGTCGGACTTGGTCCCCGGTGAAGATCAATTGGACCCATGGACTTACAATGAGGCAACCCAAGACAAGGACGCATATTCTTTATAAACGGCAATGGAAGCTGAGATGGGTTCTATGGATCGTAATAAGGTGTGGGAGCTAGTCGAACCACTTAAGGGGTCAAGCCCATTGGGTGCAAGTGGGTATACAAGAGAAAAAGAGGACCGGACGGGAAGGTAGAAACCTTCAAGGCTAGACTTGTGGCAAAAGGATACACTCAGAAAGAAGGGATCGACTATGAGGAGACCTTTTCGCCTGTAGCTATGCTCAAGTCCATCCGTATTCTCTTGTCGATAGCTGGGCATCTCGATTTTGAGATCTGACAAATGGATGTCAAGACAGCTTTCCTTAACGGAAGTCTTGAAGAAGAAATCTATATGCAACAACCCGAAGGCTTCATTGAAAAAGGCCAAGAACATCTAGTTTGCAAGCTCAAGAAATCCATTTATGGACTAAAGCAAGCATCGCGTGCTTGGAACCAATGTTTAGATCAGGTTATAAAGTCTTACGGGTTCGATCAAAATGAGTTCGAAAGTTGTGTGTATAAGAAGGGTGTCGAAACTGCATTGGTATTCTTAGTACTATACGTAGACGATAGTCTGCTCATAGGAGACGATGTAAAGGTATTGTCAGACGTAAGGACATGGCTGTCAAAACAGTTTGATATGAAGGACTTAGGGGAAGCTGGACATATCCTAGGGATCAAAGTCACTCGAGATCGTAAGAAAATGATGATAGGTTTATCGCAGGCTTCATACATAGACACTGTCTTGAAGCGATTCAGCATGCAAGATTCCAAGAAAGGTTTTGTACCTTTCAGACATGGAATACATCTATCCAAAGAAATGTGCCCGAAGAACCAAAAGGAGATAGATGACATGAAGGGCGTTCCTTATGCTTCAGCTGTCGGAAGCCTCATGTATGCAATGCTATGCACGAGGCCAGATATCTGCTTCGCCGTTGGAATGGTGGCAAGATATCTGAGTAATCCGGGGAAAGAACATTGGACTGCAGTTAAAAACATTCTAAAGTATCTGAAGAGAACTCGCGATAGAATGTTGGTTTATCAGTCAGACAACCTGATTCCCATCGGTTACACGGACTCGGATTTCCAACCAGACTTAGATTCCAGAAAATCTACCTCGGGTAGTGTGTTTTGCATGGGGGGAGGACTGAGGAGCCATGACATGGAGAAGCGTTAAGCAGAAATGCATCACAGATTCTACCATGGAAGCCGAGTATGTAGCCGCTTGTGAAGCAGCGAAGGAAGCGGTTTGGCTCAAGAACTTCCTAGTGGACTTGGACGTAGTTCCGAATTTTCCCAGCACAATCACGGTCTATTGTGATAATGCCAGAGCAGTTGCAAATTCAAGGAAACCAAGAGCCCACAAGGCCAACAAACACATTGAAAGAAAATACCATCTTATACGAGAAATCGTTAAAAGAGGAGATATAGAGGTGGCAAAGATCGCGTCAGAGGACAACCTAGAAGATCCATTCACAAAGGGTCTGCCTCAAAATACATTCTAGAGACATATGGAAGGAATGAGTGTCAAGACCGCTGTCAATCTGCTTTGAGTATAAGTGGGAGAGATATTATTAGGTTCGTGTAGGTGACATTAGATATCACGTAGATTCTACACGAGATGTGTTGTAGTATACTTAAAAGCAGACTTTGAGTATAAGTGGGAGATTGTTGGGGTTATACTGGAAAGTATGCTTTTACTTTGTATAACCAAACTGAATTTCTGTCTTATTTACTGAAATAAATTATTTATCACTGATGCTTTAAATATCATTGAATGTTACATATATTTACTGCATAACTGTTCAATAAACAGTACGTGTTACATTGTAGTTAATTTAGTGATACCAGATCACAGAAGATTAAATTAACAGTCCCTTGTAACTAAAAGTACGCTGTTCACGACCTAGATGGAAATGAACAATCAATCGTGAAAGGTTGAAGTGTAAGGCTCAGATTGACTTGTCTTGACCAAGAGATTACACTAGTGCATGACTGATACACTGAATAGGACCTACAAGAGGATAAATTCTTCAGCACTGAATTAGGAAGAATTAGACCTCAGTGGTTCGTTATTTCTTAATCCCCGTCCCTTAAATAGGATCGTGTGGAATTAATAACTATTTCTTTGACTTATGATGGGTAGAGAATCAATGTGATTCAATACCTTGTATCTTGGACAATATTATTAGTTGCATGACGATTGCTAAGATTTAATACGGAGAATCGGTGTGCAAGTGCGTCTTGTTTGATTTGTCCCCTTGGAAGGCTCAGAAATTTTATCATACTAAATTTTGCAAGTGGAAATAGTTTCCGGTATGGATAATAATGTTGAGTCGTTCCTGAACCAAAGAAAAAGATATTAATTAATGTGAAGCTATTTTAGTGGCCTAAATTAATTAATGGACTGGATAATCTTAAACACAAGAAATAATAACCGGGAGTCATATTAACTGTAATATGGGTTAAGATGGATAGTGAAATATTAATTATGTAGTGGGATTAATTAATATTTATCGGCTTGAATAATATTGTGGCTCAATATTGGAAATTCAAGGTCCATTAGAAGGTCCAATCTTAATTCTCCTAAAGGCCCCTCAAGTAGCCTAAAGATAAAGTCCAATAACTGAAAAATGTGTTTAAAATAAAATAAAATATTATTGCCTATTTTTCCCTAATTTTTTTCGAAAATAAATAAATAAAGAGAGAGAAAGATTTTCTTTGAATTTTGTTATGGAATGAGGATAAGTATTCTTGGAATACAAGTTTATCTCATTAAATTCAAGAAATCTCCCACTTGGCTATTTATTTTGTAAATTTTCGAAAATAATGAAAGAATAAGAAAGGAAAGATTTTCTTGATTTTCTTGAAAATATATTATGGAAGATATGTATTCTTGGAATACAAGAATATCTTATAAATTCAAGATGATCACAATCTTGAAAATCTTGGACCTTATTTTTCGAAAATAACCATAACAAGAGGAGGTGGGATTTTGTGGAATATTTTAAATATGGAGAAAAGAATATATGAGATATATTCAAGATTTCTTAGAGACCAAGAAAAAGATTTTCCCATCTTATTCATCACCAAAATTTCGACCACCACCCCTTAGTATAAATAGAGGATGAAAAAGGATGAATTTTTCATCCTCATGCAATTCCATGTGTTGGAAAAATTAGAAATCCACAAAGGTGGTGCAACATAATTTTATTTTTCCTTTTGTTAATTGTTCGCGAGCATCCTTCCACCGGATTGTTGAACAAGGACGGGGGAATACTTGAGAAGGCTCTTTGGGTTTGTTCGTGTGAACGGGATATCCATCTTTTCAATGGTTGTCACTCCGAGAGGTTAGTTCACGTAAACTCCTAGCAATTCCGCATGCGTAGAATTTATGTGACGAATTTGTATGCATGATTTGTTGTTGAATTATTATTTGAATTAATATAGGATTAATTCAAGCTAGTAATAATTGTTAGAATTAAATTTATATTTAAATATTCACCCCGAATAGATCCGAGCAATTAATTCCCCAACAGGTGGAAGTTTATCACTTAGTGATCCTCTTTCAGCCAGTGGGAGTGTAATTGGAGTTGCATTGCCTTCACAACAAACTCCAAGTGGGCTGAATGAGAACAACATAGTTCAAACTCCCGCCCAAGAGGCATCTGAAAGTGTTGCTCTTGAGGACTCTCCGGACATTGATGAAATCGATGCCCCACAAAATTTTCACGATCAGAATGTACAACCTGCACAACCACAACTCCGTAAGTCTACAAGGATTCGTAATCCGCCCACTAGATATTATGGTTTCCTCGTAGAGGAACATGATGATGTGGAGATCCCGGATAAAGACGATCCCAGAACTAACACTGAGGCAACATTAGATGTTGACTCAGAGAAGTGGCATGAAGCTATGAAATCCGAGATGGACTCGATGTACACAAATCAAATCTGGGACTTGGTTGAATTGCCGAAAGGGGTCAAACCCATAGGTTGCAAATGGGTCTACAAACGTAAGACTGATGCAAATGACAAGGTACAAACCTACAAGGCTAGGTTGGTGGCAAAAGGGTATAGTCAACACGAAGACATTGACTATGATGAGACTTTCTCACCTGTTGCCCAGATCAAGTCCATTCGAATTTTACTTGCGGTACCAGCACATCTAGAATATGAGATTTGACAGATGGATGTCAAAACAGCCTTCCTCAATGGCAACATTGACAAGGAGGTGTTTATGAGTCAACCGGAAGGTTTGGTATCTAAGCCAAAGTCTAATCTTATGTGCAAGCTTAAACGGTCCATTTATGGACTGAAGCAAGCTTCTAGGAGTTGGAATATCCGATTTGATGAAGCTGTCAAATCGTTTGACTTCATCAGGAATTCGGAAGATCCATGCGTTTATCGTAAATGCAGTGAGAGAAATATTATTTTCATAGTTGTGTACGTCGATGACATATTGATTATGAGAAACAACATTCTTCTTATGCAATCGGTAAAAGATTGGTTATCAAGGACCTTTATGATGAAGGATCTTGGTGAGGCCTTCTACATCTTAGGGATCAAGATCCATAGGGATAGATCCAAGAGGATGTTGGGGTTGTCACAGTCAACCTACGTAGATAAGGTGTTGAAGCGATTTGCGATGGAGAACTCTAAAAGAGATTGTCTACCGGCATGTCATGGGATAAAACTGTCCAAGAAGGATTGTCCTTCTACGGACGCTGATATCCGGCACATGAAAAATATACCATATGCATCTGCAATTGACTCCATCATGTACGGCATGACATGCACAAGGCCAGATGTGGCCTCATTGTTAAAACTGCATTAGATAGATACCCGGCGAATCCAAAGTGAACCTCATTGGATTCTTTGCCAAGAACATTATTAAGTACCTTAGACATACCAAAGATTGCTTCTTGGTCTACGGAGGATAGTCAGAGATAGTTTCCAATCCGACTGTGATGATTACAAATCACAGTCGGGCTATGTTTTCGTTCTCAATGGTGGGGCGGTTAGTTGGAATAGTTCCAAACAAGAGACTACCACAGACTCAACAACTGAAGATGAGTACATTGCTGCGGCGGAAGCTGCCAAAGAAGCTGTCTAGATAAAACAATTCTTAAGTGAACTAGGGGTAGTTCTAAGTGTCAGCAGTCCAATAAAGTTGTATTGTGACAATCTTGTAGCCCAGTTCTTATCTTGAAGGAACCGAGATCGATAATTGAAAAAAAGCATGTACGAAGGTGTTATCGGTTGATAAGAGAGATAATCGCTAGAGGAGAGATAGTTAGAATGTGTCCCCACGGAGGATAACTGGACCGATCCTTTCACCAGGCTTTGAGTGTTCATGTACACACTAGACATTTTGATGGTCTGGGGTTAGACATGTAGGTGATTGGCTCTAGTTCAAGTGGGAGATTGTTAGTGTTAGTGTTACAGAGACAATCCATTGTAAGGACATAATACTCGGATAATATTGGTGTTGGTTTAATATTATTGTTTATTTAATATTACATACGATGTCATCACACTCGTTAGAATATTATGTTTGATTGTTTGCATTTGTTCTTATCTCGTGTTCTCTTGAGTCACCGTTGTCATTGAGTGTGTGAGAACTCGGATGACTTAAGCATGATTCTCAAACAACCCCAATCGAGGATCATCAAGAATGAGATATTGATGATGCAATGGAGATTGGTGTCGCGATCCGCATCATACTCTTAGAGAGTGTAGTAAGATCTCACTTACTACGAGATACTAGGTATCTCATGATGGATCTTAAATACCTTAGGGGGTATTTGTATACCCATCCGAGAAACCGTTTGATGTAGTTCCACTATATGTGTCTCACAGTGTCTCGGTTAGTGGGAAAGCGACGCGATACTCCTTCGACTTGAGGTCAATACGCACGCCGTGTGTGGAGGATGAACTTTGACCACGACCGACGCTTGACCCTTCCATGGGTAGATACGACTTGGATTGGGTTCATCACGGTGAAGTGCGTATGCGTGGTAGTTGAGCCAAAAAAGATTCATTCCTCAAAAGTGGATTTAGAGAATACTTTCATCTTCTCATCATAATTGGATCAAAGTCGTTTCGGCCAATGCACGTCAACTTGAACTTTGTGGCCAAGTGTGACATATGTGATCAATTAGTGATTAGAGATAAATTGATTATGTTATTTGAATAGACACTTCATCAGTTTCAAGACTAATCGAGTATTCGCGAATGAAAGGAGAAATCGTAATAGCCCATGTTTTAATTCTGGTAGTTGCACATTTCATAGAACGCATACCTCGTAAATTGAGAATGTCTGATTTATTGTCTAGGATTCAATTAAGACCGTTAGTTTGACTAATCCCTCGATATATGAGGGTCTATGAGTCACACAACAAGTAATGGTTGTTTACTAATTATAGTTGATTGATTAAATATTATATTGGATATTAATATTTAATTTATGGAGAATATAATAATAATTATATTTAGAATTAATTATTATTACTATTTAATTAAATTAGATTTAATTAAATAGAATTCACAATAATAATATATGGAATATTATTATTATAGGATTTAATATATATGAAATCAAATCCGTAGAGATTTGATATACATGGAATTAAATCCGTAGAGATTTTATATGTGGAAAATAAATCTAAGAGATTTATTTTATTAGGATTTTTCTAATAAAGGTTAGCTTAATATTTAAGCTGAGTCTCTTCTATATATATGAGATCTTGGGGAATTCTACGTGAGTTCATATTTTCTCTATAAAATCTCTAAGTTAGAATTTTTCTAGCAAATTCATCTCGGGGATTCAACGCTAGCAGATCTGTGAAAATTAGTAAACGATCGCATTGCGTGATATCATAGTTGAGGAATCCGTATGCAATTCTTTGTAAGAATTACATTTATGTTTACTCGTATTTAATTATGCAATTAATTGTTCGTTATTGGTGAACTGTTTATTTCTGCTGCTCATGTATTACGTGTTTACGTGTCTCTAAATTTCAACATATCCATGGTGAACAGAAGAAGACTTTGTTGGTTACGGAGGCGAGGGGGAGGGGGAATAAGTCCCATAAACTTCTTATTTGTGGGTGGAAAATTATTTTACATTTATAATTTATTTATTATTTTGGATAAGTATCTGATATCAAATGGGAAGATATTTCTCCTCAGGCCTTTTATTATAATTTTCTTATTTATCAAAGATATTTTAAATGTTATTTTGATTTTAAAATATTCTTTTTTAATTTTTTTTTTTTTTTAAAATGGCTAATTAATATTTTTAGGATCTAAAATGACAAATTCTCCTGTGCACCATTTGCACCAATTTGGATTTGGTGCAATTGGATTTCAATGAAGTTTTTTTTTTTTTTTTTTCCGGGTCCGACCGAACTCGCTCGACCCAAAATTCGAATTCGAAGTGGTTCATGGTTTTTTTTCGGTCCGAAAGTGGTTCATTGCTTCAATTCAATCTTAATAGATCATGATTTAATATTTAGGGTATAGATTGTTTATCCTAATTAAAATTGAATCTGATTACGCCTAATCGTGATTCGATTGAATTCCACTTGTATAATCATTCTTTCTCTAAAAATATATTTAGAGAACCATAATAAATTTGAACAGGTCTATATCATTAAATATTTAAGACCAAGTCAAAAGTAAATTTAGTATTTTCTTATGGGAGAAGACCTAATGCGCCGCTGCCACCGTATCTCCCATCGGCTTCTCATTCCGATCACCTTCCTCCATGATTAGTACCAATAACTTGGCCTTAATCCTAGAATCATTCCCCCGTATCTATTTAACACTTCATTTCCTTTAATTCCGACGATTTTGACTCTGAAAATTAACATTTTTGCAATTTCAGATCCTAAAAATCCACCGCCTTATAATTTCCGGCCACCCACCAATTACACTATATACCACTCTTATTGTATTGAGTGTTCCTTCGACCTTCATTTCTCTATCTTCATCGTCGATGTCCCATCAACTGGAGCTTCGTAATATATATATTTTTAATTTGCATAGCAAGACGTTGAATTACTTCAATTTTTTTAATTTACGTCGAATTGGAAATAATCTGCGTTCATTCAACGTGGAGGAAAGAGCTCGCAAGGAAGAGGAAATGAACGTGATTTTTAAAAAAATCTTTTTTTACCGGCCACGAGTTGTACAGGGGATGGGATGTCGGAGAAGATGGTTAGAGGTGTGCCGGGTTGGCCGTTCGGGTTTTGCGTGGGATTAAAACAGGCTGTCCTTTTATCTTCTAGATTTGATTAAGCTAGGGGCAAAGTAGTAATTGTGCAGCATTATTTTAATATTTTAAAGATTTTGTACTGGACATAATCGGTCAATTTAGCACGTCCTATTATTTTATATTTATTAGTAATTTATAATTTTGAAGTTTCCTAAATTTTAACAAATTCCTTACGCGATGAATAACTATATAAAAAAAAATCAAATAAATATCAAATTTGTACTGACAAATGATTCAAAGACATCTGATATTTTTTATAAAAAAATGTTTCGTGATTAATTAAAGAAACCAAAAGAAACACAAATTCAAAACATCACCCAATTTTTAGGAGCCGAGGCGAAATGGTACTTTTTCGTTTTTGACAAAATTATATAACAAAAGTCTTTAAATAGAAAATTTGGAGTAGGTAGTAGAATTGTTCTAGACCAATATAATGGACGCTCAGCCTCTCTTAATTTGATCTTAATTAGTATTTTAAATAATTCGTTACGAAAACGATATTGATAAGATGGAACGGCTAGTTAAAAAATAGATTTATTATTTATAGGTGCAAAAATAGCGAAATGGATCCCTTGCAGTAACTACATGATGTTGGTAACTATAGGGCCGTTAGATTACACATATCCGCACGAATGTGTGTATTAGATCTAACGGCTTTGCAGTTAAGTGCACCGTACAATTATTGCAGGGGATCCACTCTCCAAAAATAGACCTCACATCACTCCTAGGTCACACATTTTTTTTAATTGCTAATAGGCGCAAAATAATTAGTGTTTTACTAATAATACCCTTTAAACTCCCTTCAATCAGCCGCTCCATCACTCATTTGCCCTAACCCACACAAAATATCTCTCCCCCTCTCTAAAATATTTCCGCCGCCCCTTCCGATCCAGCGCAGACGCCACCCCTTCCGATCCAACACCGCCGCCGCTCCCACGCCCTACACCCTCACCATGGCAAGCCCCACCCCACACCGTCACCGCGGTGCACACAACCTCTCTGTTCGCTGCCGCCGTCGGGCCTCCCTCCCCACGGTTTACTACCGGACCGGATCCCACTCGATGAGCCGCTGCCTCCGGAGAAACACGTAGAACCTGCGAGATTTTCTAAAAAATGAGGAGGAAGATAATCATCGGAATCTCAACCAGAGCGCTTCGTCGACTAGCGGGGGTGGCCGCCAGAGCTCTTCCGACTTAACGTTGAGTGTCGTTCTCATCGACAAAGGAGAATTTCCGTTTTTCACTTTCCAATGAAAATCAAAGTATGATTCAAATTGTTGGGTTTTGGTTTATGATTTTATGACGTTGAACCTCTTCTTCAAATGAGTGTTCATAATTTTTTATTCGAAATTCAGAATTCAAATTTTTTTTTGATCAAATTTGTTTGTACTACTTGTTTGGATCTGATGAAAAATTGATAAAATTGTTGGGTTTTGGGTCGGTTGAAAATTGATGAAATTTGTTAGATCTGATTTTTTTGAGATTAGGGAAGGTGAATCTGAATCTGAAAATTGGAGATGCATATGCGCATGTTGGGGTGAGGAGTGTTCGAGTCGAGATCTACTCACTGAATTCGTGATGGAGGAGCGTCCGAATTGCAGCACTGAGTCAACCGAGTCACACTCTGAGTTACTGACTTGAAGATGCATATGTTCATCAATTTAATGAACATATGCATGAATTTTATGCATACATGCATGTCGAAATGGAGTACGAAAATATGTAATTTTGATATGATTTTTTTTTTTGTAATTGTTGGGAATATACTGGAAAATATGCTTTTTACTTTGTATAATCGAAAACCTAATTTTCGAAATTATTTCTTGAAATAAATTGTTTATCACCGATCTTTAAATATGATTGAATGTTACATATATTTTCGCGTAACTGTTCAATAATTAAATGCGTGTTAAATTGAAGTTAATTTAGTGATCTGAGATCACGAAATATTAAATTAACAAATTCTCAGAATTAAAAAAAGACGCGTTCACCGCGGCGCAGATGGAAATGAACAACCCATCGCGAAAAGGTTGAGGTGTAAAGCGCGAACGGTTTGTTTTGAACTAAAGAGATTACACTAGTCGTTAACGATGACCTGAATAGAACTTTCTGAAGGATAAATTCTTCGAATCGAATAGGAAAAATTAGGACGCCGATGGTTCGTTGTTTAACCTTCGTCCTTAAATGGGATCACGCGACGGTAATTATCGCTTCTTTTTATCATCGTGAAATGAATCAAAGAGATTCAATACTTTTTATCTTTAATATTATTGGTCACATGTGATTCTTAAGATTTAATCTGAAGAATCGAAAAAGAAAGACGCTTTGTTTGATTCTTTTTATGGGAGGTTCATAAGTTTTATCATACCAAATCTTGCAGTTTTAATTAGTTTTCCTATGGATAATAATGTTGAACTGCTTCGACCAAGGGACAAAAGATATTAATTAACTAAAAGTTTATTTTCAAATGGGCAGAATTAATTAATGGAAATTTATAATCTTAAACACTTTTAAATAATATAATTTGAATGTATCGACCGTAATATGGGTTAAGATGGATAAATATAATATTAATTATGTAGTGGGATTAATTAATATTTATGACTTCAATTATATTGCATGAATATTAGATATTCGATTCATTTAGAAGGTCCAATCTTAATTCTCCTAAACGCCCGAAAGAAATTTCAACAAATAGTCCAATAACCTAAAAAAGTGATTAAAATAAAATAAATATTGTTCTTTATTTTTCCAACTAAAAATTCAAAATTTATAGATATGTTGGGAGAAAGATTTTCTTTGAATTTTGTTATGAAATGAAGATATGTATTCTTGGAATACAAGATTATCTCATTAAATTCAAGAAATCTCCCACTGGAGTTATCTATATTGAAATTTTTAAAATTAGAAAATATAATGAAGCAAAAAGATTTTCTTGATTTTCTTGAAAAGATATTATGGAAGATATGTATTTCTTGAAATACAAGAATATCTCATAAATTCAAAAGATCCAAATCTTGGATTCTTACATCATTAAATTTTCGAAAAATCCATATTGTTGGGAGGTGGGATTTTTGTGGAATATTTTAATTTTGAGAAAAAGATATAGGAGATATATTCAAGATTTCTTGGTGATCGAAAAAAAGTCTTTTCCCACATTGTTTTTTCTTTGAAAAAAAATTACCACCTCTCACCTATATATAGAGGATGATTCTTTCATTCTCAACACAATTTCACGTCTTTGGAAAAATTAAAGAAATCCACATGTAAGTGGTGCAACAAAGTTTATTTTTTCCTTTTTGTTAATTGTTCGACAAGTGTCATTCCAACGGATAGTTGAAAGAAGAAATAAGGAATACTTGGGAAGTCCTTTTGGTTAGTCCGTCCAACCGAATTCACCGCCATCCCGAGAGACGCTCACGTAAACCCCGTAGATTCCGCGTCGTGGGTTTTTACGCTTTATTATACGCATGATATGTTGTTGCAATTATTATTTGAATTAATATATGATTAATTATCTTTAGTAATAATTAAAGCAATTAAATTTGTATTTAAATATTCACCCGTAGATCTCGGCAATCCCTATTCCCCAACAATCGCATCGAGCCACGGTTTGCCTCTGATTTTTTAAATTGTAATTTAATTAAATGGACATTAAATTTGAAATTGGATAGTAGAACTATTATATCTGCTTTGCGGTATCCAATTGTCATGGATTTTAATGTGTTTATTTATTCATGCATATAAATTGTGGTTTTAATTCGATTAGTTCGGATTTGTTTTTGCTAAATGAGAAAATCCACTAGTAGACTAGGATTTGTTTGATTTGATCAATGTAATAGATTAGTCAGATCAGGTTTATTTATTTTTTGTAAATAAATTGTAACCAGATCGGAACGTAAGAGACGAAGAATTAAAGGAAAATTCGTAATCCCAGAAAGCGCGTGATTTTGCTAAGCCTTAGGCGCCGGGCATGCAGTGCGCAGGCGAGGCGGCGGGCAGGCCGAAGGACACAGGAGTGGCAAAGCCGGTGATGCCCAAGACGCTGCAGACAGCCCAGCCATTGGTCAGTGGTCGCGGGCGAGGCGGAGGCGGAGCGCTTGGCGTGCGGATACTTTGCTGCAACCGACTCTGGCGGCAGTCTTGGCTGGTCCCAGTTCAGTGCCAGTGGGGTCACGGATCTTGAGCGTCCCTCCGTATGACGCTGGGCGTGGCGTTCGAGGCGAAGTATTTTTTTCAAGACGAACGAGTGGGAGAAATTGAGACGTGTTTTTCAAGATCAAGTCAAGAAAAAATCAAACCATGACAATTTGATAATTTGTGCCCAATATGTTTATTTTTCTCGCTTTGCTTGATTTATTTGTCTTTATCTTACGCTTTATTTAATTTGTTTAAATGTGTTTGCATGAGGTTGCCCAAATGGAAAAATCTCACCTTAAAAAATTACTAAGTATGTTTAAATAATTAATTGACAATTTTATTCCTGATAATAAAATTGAATTAATTTTGACCTCCATGATTTATTTTTTTGTGAATTCTTTTTGAAAAATCACAACCGAGACGGTCAAAAGATAGCTTTTCATACGAATGAATTCCAAACGGATGATTGTGGGTTATTACTAGTATTTAATGACCCTCTCCCAACGAGGCTCGATCAAAAAGTTAAATAATAATCATGTATTTAATCATGGTTATTCTTGGGTATAAAATTGATATCGCATATACTTCCCCCCCCCCCGTCGATTTTATATTGGCCAATCAGAGAACCAACTATTAATCTGGTCAAGTGGGAGCCAACTATTAACCGAGTCACGCTCTGAATTACTGACTTGAAGATGCATATGTTCATCAATTTGATGAACATATGCATACGTGCATGTCGAAATGGAGTACGAAAATATGTAATTTTGATATTTTTTTTTTTTTTTTAATTTCTATAATTTTATAAATTTTTTATATGAATGAATTTTTGATATGATTGATTTTTTTTTATTGAATTTTTTGTAACATGAAGATGAATATTAACATCAAAATTATTGTGATGTTTGAGAATCCAAGGGTCTTAACAAGTTGAAGTGCCTTTTGAGTCCTAAGAACTGATCAACAACTTATAATTCAGGATTATACTGAAGAAAAACTTTCGCATAGCCCATGAATAAATAAATACTTAACATGTAGATGAATATTAGAAAAATAAGGGCATGTTGGTCATTTTGTATGGTATTTATTATTTGACAAAAACTTGTGTGAACCCGAGTTTACCGTGAACTCGGTTCATTTAGTAGCACTGTTATATATAAAAACTCTCACTGTTATGCATAAAAACTATTACTGTTATGCACAAAAACAATCACTGTTTTGAAAATGCTTTATGTTTTTAAAGAGTGAAAGTTTTTGTGCATAACAGTGACAGTTTTTACCCATAAGAGCAGAGACGGACCCAGAAATTTTACCGAGGGGGGCCCAATTTATAACATAGTGTAGTTAAATGCACTTTAAAATTTTTATATATTTTCGAAAATTATTTGGACTAAACATCTTTATATTAACAGAGTCGAATACATTTATATGTATATTGAAAATGTGAATTATACATATTCTTTCTCTATTTTGTTACCCCTTTCTCACCTAAAAATCAACATTTTATTTATAGAGTGTTGATTTTTACAAGGATTAGTAATAGTGGTGTACAATGAACATGATGCACATAATACTTTGTTTAAAGGAGACAGACATTCGTATGAGATAGTTTTATACATGATATAGGGTATAATCTATAATATAAATAATACTCATTCTTCCAAAATATTAGAGCGTTAATACACAATTTATGCTTCGCCTTACTATGAGACTGTCTCATACAGGTGTGTCTTAATTATAAGTATATATATATAAGAAATTCAAGTGGGGTCAGGGGGGCCCAGTGACCCCCTGGCTCCAATGTAGGTCCGTCGCTGCATAAGAGTGATAGAGTTCATGCATAGACCTGGTTCACGGGAGTGTTACTCTTATTATTTTTGGACCTAAGAGTAATAATAATTTTGAATGAACCAAAAATGGCGGTTTAGTTTTGGTTCCTAGATATGAAAAATCGGAATTGGCTAGAATCAGAACCGAAACCGAAAAAATGGCGATTTAGTTTCGATTCCTGGATATGAAAAATCGAAACCGGCGGTTTGCCGGTTTGAATCGCCGATTTATTATTTATTTTTTTATTTTTCATCTACTATAAATACTAGCTTCATTTGAGTGTATTTCTCACACCAAATTGATCCAATTGCATCAATTTATCTCTTATCTCTTGCTTTAGCTTCTTGTTCTTATCAATTATCAAATTTTCATCTTGCAATATCAAATTATATAGTGATACTTTATAGTTATACTACTAATACTATACCTAAAAAATATTTTTTTAGCAGAAGAGGCAACACAACAATGAAATAATAGAACTTTTCATTGATAAGGACCCGGAGGTCAGATTTACATTACAAACTACAAGTACAAGAAGACCCGGAGGTCATTACATAAACCATAAACCCTAAGCCTAACCCAAGGTAGGGAGGGGGAGAGAGACTTTAAAGATTTTAGAGCTTGATGCTCTCATTATCCCCCGACCCCAAAAGGGGCGTGAGAGGCTTCTAGAATCCTGAGCCACCCTCAGAGCTTCGGAGTGAGGAGCGAGAGCGGCCTTGAAGGATGTCTAAGCCAGGAGCCACTAGACGTGAAATCAATGGGCCCTCCAGCTGTTAAATGGGACACAGTGCCATAGGTTTGGTCACAAGGACCATACGACCACTAGTGTCACATGCAAATATTGAGTTTGATATGCGACGATCAGCTATTATCTGATGCAGACCGCGTACCAAACCCATGTTTTGTTTCAGACTGAGTCTGTTGATGCTAATTATGTCATCTCGATAGGCACACAAGGTGCATACGGTTACGAGAGAAGTGCCTTCTCATTTACTATAGCAGATCCGCCTCCACGGTGGTAAAGAAGCTTTGCATTGATCGTATGTGTAATCTTCGATGACGATGAAAGTAGTGTGAAGGAACATACAGGGTTGATTTGAGAAGCTGAAATCATTGGAAAAGGGTTAAAGGTTTTTGCCGGGAGTTTCACCGGAAATAAGGGATTCGTCGGAAAGCATGAAGTATATGGTAAAGAAGATGAATGATTTATGTTGTGTTGTTTGCCTAACACCCCAGGCCAATTTATAGGAGAAAATTAGGGGTATAAATGCAAATTTATTTTCTCAGAAGACCTTAAGAGATTTGCATCGACAACGCGTAAGGAACACGCGGCTAATGGTTGGATGAGTTGACGGTGTGAGTAATCACAGGATATCTAAACCATTATTACGGAATGTCAAATCGCGCTGATTAGGGAATCGAGACGACTTTTTGACTCCCCGAAGTAAATGTTTTGGCGGGAGTATGATGTAAGTGCATAGGAAATGCGGCATGAATTGAAGAAGACTGAAGGATCAGATAAGAGAATCAGATAAGTGGATCAGATAAGTAACGAAGTGGATCAAACAGAAATCTGATCAGATGAATGGAATATTGTTGGGAAATGCCTAAGGCTACCATCAGTAAGGTCAACAAGTACCAGATCAGATCACAGTGGTAACTGGTTGATTATAATATCAATCAGTCAGATGCGTTTCTTATTTATCTCTTTCTGAACATCTTATATGCATTATTTAAATTGGTTTTCAAACTGCCTTCTCTTAACTTTGTGACGCATGCACTGCAAAACATTTAATGCGGACATGGGAATGTGTATTTAATGCGTTTTATTGCGAATTTTTGAGTCCAAAAAACGAGAAGACTACTTTTCTCAACCGTGCGATCAAAACACTTTTCGGCCGACTAATCTCAGCCACTGATTTCAAAACACGGATACTTGAGTACCTTTGGAAAGTTGTGCAAAAAGTTTTCCCTCGCATGAGTTTTCCTCAAAATTCGGGACCATCAATTGGTATCAGAGCGGGAGTTCAAAAGATCATTGTTTTCAAAGTGATCACCTGAACTGATCTATTTTAAAACAAAAACTCGATCTCTGTATAAATGCATATATTTTAATGTTTTGGCGTCATTATCAAAAAGGGGGAAATTGTTATGATATTTTAGATTCTTCTGAGTCTCAGAAAACTATAAATCCAAATCTTTCTCAGAAAACTTCTTTCCACTACTTCGTCTTCTCAAAACTCTTATAAGATCAAAATCTTCAGAAATTTACTTTCCAAAACCAATTGATTCTATTTTTCACGATTTCTCAATCCTAAGAATCAATCTCTGGTAGTTTTTCCGTTAAGTACTGCATGATTTCATTCATAGTAGTAATTAGGTCTACAAGTCGTGATGCTATGTTTCTGCGATCTATACGCTTACTTGCTTAATTGATGCTAAGATTACTGGCTTGACTGAATTTATTGAAATAATCAACTCAAACTAACATCAATTTGCATATCATACAGAAATGACATATCTTGTTCCACGACAGGGCCAAGGGAAAAAGTTCTGCAACTTTGCATCAATGAAGAAAGATATCATTGATGAGAAGTATGTAGTATTCTCAATCACCTCAGATCCTCGAAGTCACCGAAATTTCGAGTGCTTTGGCGTGCGGACTTGAACGATATTGCTCTACACATCAGAACATTGTCCACACACATGAAGCCCTAGAGTTTCTATACAATCTACAGAGGGATGAAGACATTGATGCTGACCTGATTTCTTCCGTTGGAGGACTGAAAGTTCGAGTGTCGAATGATGATCTCCAGAGGATCTTCGGTCTAACTCGAGGAAGCATCAACCCAGATACCTACACGACTGATGTAGGTGAGAAGGACTTTATTGAAGTCGAACTGTTGAGACCAGCAAATAAGGAGAATACGACGAATGTCAAAGCCTCCTACATGAAGAGAAAATATCGCCTTCTCCTCGAGATCGCTCGTAAGGTGATTATGTGCTCAACTTACGCCTTGATGTTGTTACCTTCCCTACAAGATCGCGGTCATGACGACAATCATCAAGAAGGCTTCGGATATGGATTGGTTGGGTATGGTCAAGGCACGATCAAGGAAAGACTCGGGAAGTTCGAATCGACCAAGAGGAATGAAGTGTGCTTATCTTCCAAGTGCTCCTTCATGCACAAAATCTCAATCATTCTGTCCGACAAGCTGCTAAAGAATTATGAATGGAATGAGAATGGTGCGAAGGTGTATCAAGCAAAAGACAAGGCCATATTGGGCAAGGACGAGCCTCCTCACCGGGTCAACTGGATGAGGATCCTACTCTTTATGTGCCCAAACCCAAGGGAGAAAAGAAGGAAAGGAAAAAGGCAATTGCATCTTCGAAGCGCAGGAACGACCATTCCGGAAAAGAGGTTGAAGAGGAAGGATCCGCAAAGAAACCAGATGCTCAAATAAAACGCCTTGTAGAGAGTGACTTCTCCTCGAAGATCGCCCTAGTTCTTTCAAAGAAGTTCGCGACCGGAGGATCTGATTCGAGTTGAATCGAGGAAAAGGAGATAGCAATCGGCCTCCGAGCACACCGCCCAGAGAAGTAAAGGATCGGCAGATGATCAAGAAAAAGGAGAGAAAAGTCACGAGGAAATGTAAGTGGAGCACCTTGAGGAAGAATCACCATCCGATTCTTCCGCCTCACCAAGATCTTCCGTAAAAGCAAGATCGCCCACGCCCCACTTCCAAATCGCCATCACCATCTCCTCAAAAATCATCACCACCACCCTCTCCTCACAAAACATTCTCACCCTCACCTCACCAATCGATCACCCAGATCTCCCACTCCCCAACCAATGAACCTCCTTTCAGAAACCGAACCCCTCAATAAGTCAAAACGAACTCAACCACATATATCCCCATCTCACTCCCAATATCCAAACAAGTTACAAGAACCTTAGAGATCTGACAAGCATGTGTCCATCTCTCATAATCCCTTCAATACCTGAACCGTGCTTGCTTCACCTGTTTCAGAAAGCCCAATCATAAGGATAATGAAGCAGCAAATCAATGAGTATCTGCTGGACCTATCTACCGAATTGATCAACATCCCGCATCCAAAGATCGATAGAAGAAATTGTGTTCTGGTGGGATATCAGACTGAAAAGCATCGAGGAATTTCTGATCCTCATGACAACTCTGGGATCTGATTTCTTTGTAGACTTGGAGATGAAGTGCTTGAACAACGCTGGGATTGAAAGCGCTGTCGAATTGGCATCTGACGATGATATCAGATGGTTGATTCATGAAAGGTTCAGAATTGCTGATAACAGGGAGGAAACTGTTCAACCTCCTACAGATCTTGAAGGAGCTGCCGATGAGCCGAGAATGGGTGCTGCAGATGAGACCCAACTTGGCAAGGCTTCAACATCTGACCAGACTGCTATGTTGAGCTCCGATATCCTAGATCTCTGTACTGAGAAGATTCAAGATGGGATAAAGGCTACTATTGAAGACAAATTCACAGCTCTCACAGCAGATCTGATGAAGCGGTTTGAAGAAGAGCAAACAAAACTGGTTGACAGAGAAAGGAGTCTCACAGTTGAGAAACTCTCACAGATGCATAATGACATCCTTTCTGAAGTAATGCAACTAGTAAATCCTCTTGCCGAGAAGCTCAATCTCCAGTCTGACAAACTCAAAGTTCGTATATATATGCTCAATGAGACACAAAAAATCGAAAATGTCTGGGCATCCTTGGAGAAAACTGACAACCACATGAATATGGGTTGGAAACACTTTGCAGCTTCTACAGAACGAGCAAGAAAGAACATCGAATTTGCTCTCAGACGCTTTTTAACTCCTCGCACTTTCGCCACCGCCGGATCCTCCCTCTTGTTGTTAAGGAAATCAGAGAGGAGATCACACGGCAGTTCATTGCTCTGAATCGCAGGGTCTCCAACCTCTTTGATGAAACCAAAAAGGGGGAAGGACAAGAGAATAAAGAGAAGAAAGAAAAACAGACACAATTGGTAACTATTGCATCTTTTCCAAAAACCACTGTATCTGACTTACCAGCCACTCCATCTACTGATCTCGTTGCTGAAGTGAAAGAAACTGTGGAGCAACATAGCAAAGAGATCACCGAGCAGAAGATTGCTCTTTCATTTGTCATTGCCAGAGTCGACAAGATTGAAGACTTTTCTTCATCTGCTCGTAAAAGAATGGAAATCGATGATCGTGGCCAAGAGCTCTGAACTCGCTAAGAAATTAGCGTAAGAGGACGAACGAGATGAACTCGAGCGCACTCGAGGAGAAAGAAAAGGCAAAGGCAAGATGGTGAAAGCTACTGCTGAAGTTCAGAGAAAAGGACATTTACTCTCTACCAAAAGCCAGATATCTCCTGAACAAATTCAAGAGCAAACCAGACAGAGAATAAGTGAGGATGCCATCAAGAAGCAGAAGTTAGTAGAGGCTAAGGGACTAAACATCGCATACATCCGAAGGAAGAGGAAGAATGAAGCTGCAGCAGAGAGATTGCTTGGGGAAAGGAATGCCATTCCTAAGCACCTGTTAAAGACATCCTTCGTACGGCCAGATCTGACTTCCAGAATGGGATCAGATCAGAGCAGAATGGTTGTGTGATGTGTACATCCTGGAGATGATTCCGATTCATCGAGATCAGACAGAAAATGATGATGAATTTTGGAACTGGTTAGAAACGAAGTACCCAGATTTATACCAGACGGTGATGAAGGAAGGGAAGATCATGTCACTGATACCCGAAGCTCCTCCCTTTGAACAACTCCTTCCACCTTTGCGTCCAGAAAACAAAATAGATGCTGTCAAATTCAAGAATGTCTACTATGGATTTGCTGACAAAGGAGGGATCCATAGAAGAGAAGATCTGGACAAGCTGATGCAAAGGATGTACAAGATGTTTGGCATCCCCAAAGAACTACAAATGTTCAAGTACACCTGAGGAAGACAACTTGGAATCAGATGATAGGTGCGTTTTCATGTGATACAGAATGCACATACCTATCTGAATGAAATATTCTATCTCTCTGATTCTAAGACAACATCTCATTGTCTTCTGAAGTATGTACTGTTTTACATTATCTGCATTTCTACTCGTGGTATCTGTTTTTCTGATTAAGTGTTTTGGTTCCATCAAAAAGGGGAAAATTGTTGGGAAATTTGTATTTAGTTTTGATGGAAGTTCCAAAAACAAAGTTGTAATAGGACCACCGTCGGACACATTAGGCCGATGATGACGAGAATCAGATTAAGATGACCAGCTGAAATGTATAGATAGCTGATGTAAAAGATAGGTCACATATTGGGGGGGGAATTCAATAAGTATAGGTCAGGTCAAAATATCAGATGACCAGATAAGGTCAGATGATCAGAAGGCTAAAAATCTTGTGTGCATTTACTTGCTCTTTATTACTTTACACTATTACACACAACCGAAGCTTTTAAAATTGCATACATATTCTAAGTTAACATCACCGCACTAAGCAATCGATCCGATCAAAGTTGACACCTTAGTCACCGATTGAAAACTGACTTGAGAATCTGATTTGATAAAACTAGTTTTTCACACGGGTACAAACAAGCTTCCGCACTATCAGTTAAACTGACAGATATCAAATCGATTCCCCCTCAGCACTCAAGAAGATTGAACATCATCCAAACCGACTCACTAGCTCTCTCGATCAGTAAACCGCAATCACACCGATCAAGACGTAAAAGTTTTTCGTAAGTCTATTCACCCCTCCCTCTAGACTTACGCCTCATTAAACCCGTTCGGGACCTACAACATTCGAGAGACATGTGTAAGGAATGGGTGTCAAGACCCGCTAACTGCTTTGAGTATAAGTGGGAGATATTATTAGGTTCGTGTAGGTGACATTAGATGTCACGATTAGAACTACACGAGATATGTTGTAGTATACTTAAAAGCGGACTTTGAGTATAAGTGGGAGATTGTTGGGGTTATCTTTGAAAGCATGATTTTACTTTGTATAACCAAACCGAATTTCTGTCTTTATTTATCAAATAAATTATTTATCAATCGATGCTTTAAATATCATTGAATGTTACATATATTTATTGCATAATTGTTCAATAAACAGATGACGTGTTACATTGTAGTTAATTTAGTGATACCGCATCACGAAGATTAAATTAATAAATCCCTTGTAACTAAAAAGTACTGCTCACAACCTAGATGGAAATTAACAATCCATCGTGAAAGGTTGAAGTGTAAGACTCTTCGATTGGCTTGTCTTGACCAAGAGATTACACTTAGTGCATGATGATGCCTTTGAATAGGACCTCTGAGGAGGATAAATTCTTCAAAGATTTGAATTAGGAAGAATTAGACCTCGATGGTTCGTTATTTCTTAATCTACGCCCCTTAAATAGGATCGTGTGTGGTTAGTAATTATTGCTTTGACTTATGACGGGTAGAGAATCAACGAGATTCAATACTTTATATCTTGGGCAATATTATCGGTCACACGCGATTGCTAAGATTTAATCTGAAGAATCGCAATGCGAGTGCGCTTGTTTGATTTGCCCTTGGGAGGTTCATAAGATTTATCATACCAAATCTTGCAAGTGGAATTAGTTTCCGGTATGGATAATAATGTTGAACCGTTCCTTGACCAAGGACAAAAGATATTAATTAATGGAAAGCTATTTCAGTGGTTTGAATTAATTAATGGGCTGGATAATCTTAAACAAGGGAAATAATAACCGGGAGCCATATTAACAGTAATATGGATTAAGATGGATAGTGCAATATTAATTATGTAGTGGGATTAATTAATATTTATGGGCTTGAATAATATTGTGGCTCAATATTAGATATTCAAAGTCCATTAGAAGGTCCAATCTTAATTCTCCTAAAGGCCCCTCAAGTAGCTCAAACATAATGTCCAATAACTGAAAAAGGTGTTTAAAATAAAATAAAATATTGTTGCCTATTTTTCCTAAAAGTTTCGAAAATAATAAATAAAAGAGGGAGAAAGATTTTCTTTGAATTTTGTTATGGAATGTAGATAAGTATTCTTGGAATACAAGATTATCTCATTAAATTCAAGAAATCTCCCACTTGGTTATTTATTAAGCATATTTCGAAAATTTTGAATAAATAATGAGAGGAAAGATTTTCTTGATTTTCTTGAAAAGATATTATGGAAGATATGTATTCTTAGAATACAAGAATATCTCATACAATTCAAGAAGATCCAAATCTTGGATTCTTACTCCTTATTATTTTCGAAAATACCATAACAAGAGGAGTTGGGATTTTTGTGGAATATTTTAAATATGGAGAAAAGAATATATTGGATATATTCAAGATTTCTTGGAGATCAAGAAAAAGATTTTTCCATCTTATTCATGCACAAATTTTCGACCAACACCCCCTCTATAAATAGGGGATGAGTGTTTCATCCCCAATGCAATTCCATGTGTTGGAAAAATTAGAAATCCACAAAGGTGGTGCAACATAATTATATTTTTCCTTTTGTTAAATTGTTCGTGAGTTCCTACCACCGGATTGTTGAACAAGGATAAAGGGAATACTTGAGAAGATCTTTTGGTGTGTTCGTGTGAACGGGATCCATCTTCTCAACGGTTGTCACTCCGAGAGGTTAGTTCACGTAAACCCGTAGTATTTCGCGTCACGCGTGGGATTTATGTGAACTGCTTATATACATGATTGGTTGTTGAATTATTATTTGAATTAATATAGGGTTAATTCATGCTAGTAATAATTGTTAGAATTAAATTTGTATTTAAATATTCATCCTGAATAGATCCGGGCAATTAATTCCCCAACATATTAGACAACTGGCACTCGGAACTACCCCTAGTTCTCTTAAAAACTATAAAATCCAGACAAATTTCATTGAGGCTTATGATACAAAGAATGTACTAACTTTGTTGTTGAATCTGGTCCTTTGCTTGGAACTATTCCAACCGACGCCTTCATTATCGAGAGAGAACGAAACGACCGTGATTTGTAATCATCACAATGGATTGAAAACTTACGCCACTAACCAAATACTACTAGTTATGACCGGCCACCCATAGACAAGAAAAAATATTATTTAGTTCGTCCGAGATACTTCGTATGGTCTTGACAAAGAATCCAAAGGAGACTCACCCGGATTCTCGCTGGTATCTACCAAGAATTGTTGATAACGAGGGCCACGCTTTAGCCTAGTGCAAGTCATGGCGACATGATCGAATCTAATTGCATATGCATATGACATCTTTCATGTGCTTGATATAAGTTTCAACGGTAGGACAATCCTTCTTTGATAGCTTTATCCCATGATTTGTCGGTAGAGACTCTCTCTTAGAGTTCTCCATCGCAAAACGCTTCAACAACTTGTCTACATAGGTAGATCGCGATGTTCCAACATCCTCTTGGATCTATCCTTGTGGATCATGATCCCTAGGATGTAGCAGGCTTCACCAAGACCCTTCATCATGAAGTTCTTTAACATTCAATCTTTAACGGACTACATTAACGGGATATTGTTTCCAAAAGTCAATATGCCATTGACATACACGATTATAAAAATAATATTCTTCCCGCTGCATTTACAATAAACGCAAGGATCTTCCGAATTTTTGATGAAGTCAAAAGGACTTGATAGCTTCATCAAATCGGATATTTCAACTCCTAGAAGCTTGCTTCAATCCATAAATGGATATCTTTAGCTTGCATAGCAGATTAGAATTTGACTAAGATGTAAAACCTTCCGGTTGAGTCATAAACACTTCCTTATCAATGTTTCCATTGAGAAAAGTTATTTTGACATCCATCTATCAAATCTCATAATCGAAGTGTGCTGCTATCGCAAGTAAAATTCGAATGGACTTGATCTTTGCAACTGGTGAGAAGGTCTCAAATCAATCCCGCTTTCGCGCGACTATAACCATTTGTTACCAACCTAACTTTGTAGGTTTGTACTTTGCCATTCGCATCTTACTACGCCAAGACCCAATCAAAACATATGGGTCTAAACCATTTTAGGCAATTTAACCAAGTCCTGCACTTGATTGGTGTACATAGAGTCCATCTCGATTTCATGGTTTACGTTACTTCTCCTAATCAATATCCGATATTGCTTCGTAATAAGTATTAGGATAGTCCTTATCCAAAGATGTCCATATTATCGAAGTTCCTCCAAGAGATAACCGTATCTAATGGGCGGATTACGATTCCTAATTGACTTACGGAGTTGTGGTTGTGTAGGTTATACATTCTGATTGTGAAAATTTTGTGGTGCATCGATATCATCAATGTCCGAAGAGTCTTCAAGAGCTACACTTTCAGATGTCTCTTAGCGGGAGTTTGAACTATGATATTCTCATTCAGCCCACTTTGAGGCTTCTCAGACCGACAAGCATATCTCCATTACGCCTCCCATTAGTCGAAAAGACGATCACCTAATGAAAGACTCCCACCGTGAAAGTTGATGAATGCTCCCACTGATTCCTTGTCATGTTGCTTTGACAAGATATCAGTCTCTTTATTAATTTGTGGTTCTTGAATTTCTTCAAGTTCTATCACCACGACCTTGTTCCTTAAAGACATAGTCTTCTTTCATGAACTTGTCCGCTTTGAAAACAATTACAAAATGTTTCTCGTGGATAGAAGCAATATCCTTTAGTTTCCTTAGGATATCTCACAAAGTAACCCTTTTTCACCTTTGGATTCCAACTTGTCGGTAAGCATCCTTTTCACAATCACGGGCAACCCCATGTTTGATATGTGTAAAAGTTGGCTTATCACCACACCATGGTTCATATGGTGTATGCTCAACCGATTTAGAAGGAATCCTATTCGTAATGTGGATTGAGGTTTATAACGCGTATCCCCATAAGAATGTCGGAAGAGAATAAGCTCATCATGGACCTCACCATGTCTAACAAGGTTTGGTTTCTCCTCTTGACACACTTTGTTCACCTAAGGTGTTAAGGAGAGTCCATTGTGGATTTGGATTCCATGTAACTTCAAGTAATCGAATTCATGACTAAGGCATTCACCTCCTCGATCCGATCAAGAGTCCGATATTTACCAAGTTGCTTTCTACTTCACCTTAAACTCTTTTGAATTTCTCAAAAGATTCGAATTTGTGTTTCATAAGATACACGATCCAAGATCTTGAGAAATCATCAATAAAAATGATGAAGTATCCGGCAACCCCTAGCTAGAAAGGACAATGGTCCACAAACATCATTGTAGATCAACTCTAGAACCTCTTTGGCACGCACCCCTTTCCCGTAAAAGGGTCTGATCATCTTGCCCATGAGATAAGATTCACAATCTCCATAAGACTCACAGTCGAATGGGGTTAAGTAGTCTAACTTTATTAACCTTGCAATTCTTTTCTCGTTTACATGACCAAGTTCTACAATGCCATAAGTAAGTCGGGTTTTCATGATTACAAAGTTTGAGTCTTTTATTTTGTATATTAAGAACATCATATCCATAATGCAACAAATACATGTTGCAAGTAATAGAAAGAACTAAATGACAATCATTAAGTTCTAATCTAAAACCAAAGGGTAAGTCTAACACATAAGTTCCCACACGCGTTAGCTTAAGAACTCTTTGCTTCATTTTCATGTGTAAGACGACTTCACCCGCCCTAACTGTCCTAAGACATATGAGCCCCTTCACATTCGTACAAATGTGTGAGTCATAACCTGTATCTAATACCCAACAATTAACGTTATTTGTGGATATGTCTATCTTAATAAAAAAACATACATGTTCTAGTGTCAGAAGCACCCAGTGCCTTCCTTTTAGCAACCAGAACCTTATAGTCCTTCTTCCAGTGCCCTCTTCTACTTATAGTAGAGGCACACATCCTTGTTTACCCGCCCTTCTTTTGAACACTTTCTTAGTGATAGTGAACTCAAAAGTCTTGATCACGCCAGAAGTTCAGCATGGTCGTGATCCGCCTTATTCATATTGTAGTTCACAATGAAGATAAAATATGAATCCGAGAGCGACTAGAGGATAAAGATAAATGAAAAACGTTGGTCTTTTTAGCTCAAAGCCTAAATTACCAAGTTTATCAATTGTACTATCATCTTAAGCACATGAGGTGAAATCTTCTCTCCTTTAGCTAACCGGTAAGATTTGAACAGATCTCTCATCACTTCATAAAGAGATTCAGAATCAAAGAGATCCTTCGGGATGTTTGAGCATTAGAAAGGACCAATTTTTTTCGTCACCTTAAGCAATTCAGAGTAATGTCGAGTAACATCACACATCAAGGCGTCCGGGAAGCATCATTTGATGCTTATTCGAGTTGCTACGCCAAACGTAGTTGTCTCAAGAAACCAAATTGCAGGGGTAACAGGATCGTGTCCAACACGTTTTAATCTTTTTCGCTTTTAAGACCAAATGCACGCTTTTGGTGCCCGTAAAAATTTGCTTTAGCCAATTTGTTTGTTTCAAAACACATCTCAATAACAGCTTATACATTTCAACTAAACAAGAGAAATAAAATAAAACGAAATTAAACACATAATTCATATGATCAATATTCAAAGAATCAAAATAAACATGGCCTTTTTTTTTGTGTTTATTTTGTCTCCATTATTTTCACATACTTAACGACCTCATCGAAAAAGTACGAATTTATATCAAATATAAATTATAATGGACTAGATCACATTACTACTATCATAATCCCAATGAGGGCCGATCATTACAATAAAGATAACCTGTAGGTCTCCAAACCAATTACAAAACTTCATTCCTAGTTTGTCGAACCTAGTTCGACCGATGCCCTTTACCCTTGTTCACCCAGGGCTAGCAGCGAAACAAAGTTAAGTTGGTTTACAACCATCAAGCGGCGACATTACATGTCCCTATAAAAGTCCTTGCTTAGATATAGATCCTAGCAAAAAAGATTTGGTCTTTAAGTACTCATTGAACGGAAATCTCCGGTTTTTTTAATTTTGATGGAAGACATCTTATCAAATTAATGAGAAAACCATATTTTAGTGAGGAACGCTTTTAAAAAAGCGGGGTATTAATTGCTTAATCGAGATCCAACATGTTAATCTATATCACATTTGAGCAATTATTGGGCGCCGCCTACCCAAACATGATTTACACGGACTAACATTTATATGGCCGCCGTCTACCCAAACAATAATACGGTCTGACAATTATTTGGCGCCGCCTACCCAAACAATTATAGATCGGACCAAAATATTAACTAGTTACTCTAAACAAGTTAACGAAGTGGGAATTGATAATTATTAAAACGTAAACTAAAAGTTTAAGAATTTCAGTATAACCAATTTCAATTTATTATCAATATTCTAATTAATCCAATTAAAACATTTAAAAGTCCAACTTTTAAATTTTGTTTTAAAATTAAACTTTTATTAATTTGGAAACAAAACTTAAACTTTAGTTAATCTAATTAATTACTCAATCCAAGGTCCAACCTTAATTAACTTCAAAATCCAATTTAAAAGTTAAATTATTAATTTGGTTTTCGGAGGGCTCAGGTGCAATTCTCATAATTGCTCAGAGGGGCCTGGTGAAAATCCAATTTTCCAAACGGCCCTCCTCGCATCACGCATTTAATTTCACAAAGAACCATTCTGTAAATCGGGCAATCCTATTCCAAACCTAAATCCATCACTATATCCAGACTGCAAAGTTCAATAAGGTAATCAAGATTCATCATCGACAAACCCAACAATTTCAGTCCGGTTGTAACGTAGGGAAATCGATCGCAACAAAGACAATGCAACATCAAATACTTAAAAGGCGGTGATTTCAAAATCCCCAAATCGCAGAATTAATACGTAGATGCCGGTGGAAATCTTAGATTCAAGACATCGGATCGCACAAGTGAGTCACCGCCGTGACATGCGGGCGCGAGTGTAACAAAATTATGGTGCAAGTATCCACAGCCATGAAATATCATTTTTAATCCTAATGACCTAAAATTATTGAAAATAGTAGTAACTGATACACTTTATATTAATTTAATAAATTTTGATAGATATCGCACTATGCCATCATACAGTTTCACAACTTAGCAGCATTATCATTGAAATTCTTGCACCAAAAGGTTGTAAAATTATTTCACGGAGTGTTTTCATAATCGAATCGATAATCAAGCTGGATATGACATTAACATTGATTGATGGTTCAACCTAGTTCGATAGGAACGCTTTAAAATAATTCCTATAACTTTTGAAAAAATATATCATATGCTATGTTATAAAATAAATTAAATATGCACTTAAAAAAATATAAAATTATAAATTTCATATTAAAATGAGTTGGTATACTGTGAAACTTGTTCACCGTGAAATTGATTTTTTTTTACAGGTATGCTCTTTAGTAATATAAATCACACCCTTTAGCAATATAAGTCACAACCTTTTTAAGAATATAAATCACACCTCCAGCTTATCACTACTTATTAATTTCTACTATAATATAAAGTCACAATCTCTACTTTTTATGAAGTAATACACTTTATAGTAAATTGTCACACTTTTTAATAATATAAGTCACGCTCCTTTACCAATTTCACCGTAAAACTTGTCGACCATATACTTTGTCAATTAAAATAAGCACAATAAAGTCATGTACAATACAAAATAATTAAAAATACTAGAGCTTTACATAGAAATGGTTGAAATTCAAATGAATTTTAAAATTAATAAATAATAATAAAAAAGTTCAATCGGTTATGCCGATTTCCCAAATGTTACCTACCAACCATAAATAATTTTTTTTCAAAGTCTAAGTATGAAAAATTTAAATACACGAAAAAACTTTTTATTTACAAACAAATTATGTATATGGTGAAGGTAAGACAAAGTCGAGTAGTTCATGGTTCACAAGGTCCAAATAAGTTATGATTTAAGATTTATTATTTAGTGTTTAGGGTGTAGATGGTTTCAATTCTTTTATTCTAATAGGGCCATGATTTATGACGATTTTATAGTTTTTCATACATGAAAATTTTCACACTAGACCTACTCATAATTTTTTGTGGTACGTATTTCGGCCGGTTGGATCGGGTCCTGAAAACACGGTTCTAAATACATATACTCCAAATTAAATAAATAAATATTTCTAAAAAGAAAAATACAAACTAGGCAAGAGAGTTAACACCACCCCCCAAATTCTTGAAACCGTAACGAAATAGGCCCCACCTAACACACGACATATCTTAAGCACAAAATAATTCACATCTTTTCTCCGTGATTTCACCAACGATTCTGTCTTTTTCAGGCGTCAGAAGTCTAAGTCGTGTTAAAATAAAAAAAAAAAGTATAAAGCGTGTTTCAAGAATAGAAAAAAAAAAAAAGAAGTATAAGTCGCGTTTATGTTTGGAAGCCGAGACACCGGAGAGAAGTTGTAGTCTGTACATGCCGTCCTGACTATATAAACCCCTAAAAATGCAGTAGAAATACCAAAACCCTTGTTAAAAATTCTCCCAATTTTCAAATCACGCGAAAATGGCTGAACAATTGACGGAGGAGCAGATCGGTGAGTTCAAGGAAGCCTTCAGTCTCTTCGATAAGGATGGCGATGGTATGCTCTCTCTCCCTTTATCTATCTCCATTTTGAATTCGTTTTTTTTTTTTCTGTTATCTTAAGGATTAAGTGTGCTTTTCTTTTCGCAGTTGATTCCTGTTGATCTCTCATTTTGTTTCTCTAGTTTATTGTAGAGAAATTTTGTTCGCTGCATTTGGTGCGAGTCATTTTTGTTTTTGTAAAATAACTGAAATGAGAAGCATCTGTTTTAATTTCCGTTTCTTTCGTATTACTGGATTTTCCTGCAATTGTTGGCGCAAAATTTTAAGATCTGTGTGGAATGGTCTCCTTCGGTCAAGTATTTAGTAAACGGGAAGTCAAGAACAAAATAAAAATAGGAACCTTGTATGCTGTTTCTCGATCGATTTGATTATAATGCCTGTATTGTTTAATAATGTTTATATCTATATAGAAGAACTTGTTGGGGCTGTTTGAAGAGTCAATACTGCTCCTATCCTGTCGTCAATCTGGTTAACAGATGATAAATAGATCCTAATTAGTGATAATTCTCTACACAAAATTTGGAATTGAAATCATCACTAGTTGGCTGTTGTTATTTAAAAACCGAATTGTTTTCTTATTAGTACTAGCGTGAACTGATTGGATTGTTTGTCAAATCATTTCGTACAAAACCTATCCTTAAATTTGAGGAGTTTTTTAATCTCTCGAGTCTTCACATATATATATATATATATGTGTGTGTGTGTGTGTGTGTGTAAATATATACGTGTGTGTGTATGTGTGTGTATCACACAGACAATTAAAGCTTCTCTTTGCAGTGTAGACTGTGTAGTAGCAGTAATACAAATTCTAGTCATTCAAGGGAATTGATGGCACGTTAGGCACAAGTGGCTTAATATCCCTTGTCAATTTTGTTTCCAGATTTTAAAATCCTCTACAATCCCACCCTAATTCTCTCTATTAAACCATACTTTTTCACATATGGCTCTATTTCTTAATTTTTCCAATATAACTCATCCGGCAATTACTACACACATTATCCAAAAACAACATGCATTTTTTACTATTCTTCCAGATTTTCAAAATTCATGGAATTCAATGATAGGATTTGCCCGGAACGATTTCAATAGTATATTGGTTTTAATTGGCACAACCAAAAAGTTCTTAAAGGATCTATGTTTTTTTTTTCTTGGTTTCCTTTTCTTTTAAGGGTGCTTGTTTTTATGGGAGAGTAAGTTCCATCTCTCCTTTTATGTCCCACACATGTTACTGGTTTGTTAAAATGTCTTTATATTTTACATTATTATGCACAGTCCTACCCATAAATGCTTCAAACTGTTTTTGTGTTTCACATTTTGATTGTCGATATAATTCCTATGTAGGTTGTATCACAACTAAGGAGTTGGGCACAGTGATGAGATCACTTGGGCAGAATCCTACTGAAGCTGAACTTCAGGATATGATCAATGAAGTTGATGCTGATCAAAATGGGACCATTGACTTTCCTGAATTCTTGAATTTGATGGCTCGGAAGATGAAAGTAAGTTTGGTATTATCTAGCCAGTGTTACTTTAATCTGAGTGCACCCTGAATAACTTGATAGAGAGTGGTAAAAGACCAACTCAATCAAAATAGTTTGGTATTTAGCCCATAAAGCACACCCTTTTGGACCCATTGAACAACATGTTTAATTGTTTGCTGTAATTATCTAATGAATTTGATTGAATTTCTCTTTCTCGTCCAGTGAACTTAATGCATCAATCAAAATAGTTATACAGAGTGAAATCATATGTGAATAAAATTAATTTTTTTTAATAGAAATAGGAGGAAATCAGCATTGTTATTTCTCACTTAAATGCTGAAGTATCAGTTGGGAAATCATCAAGTTAGTAGATGCTAAAGTTGTGGGTTTAATTCTGCAATATGTTAACCTGTAATTGAATTTCTCTGATCTTAACTATTTCTAAATAACTATATTAAATACATTGAATATTTGTCTGTTACCTTTATACTGAGCAACAGCATAGGATGAAGACTGTCAGTTTACATAATAGAGAGTCGATTGTACTTTTATCTGTTTGAGTGACTTTATCATAGGTTTTGCATGCTAATGGTGTTTTATTGTGTAAATGGCTTATGGTTTTTCCTTTAAAAAGAGACTTTGGCAGACTCTCTTTAAAAAAGGTTCTGATTGTTTTGCTTTAAAAACTTTAATATTGAGATTGAGAAAATAAAGATAAACATGAACCCGCTTCTCTTTGGTTGCACATTTGGTGCATGCTTTTATTTTTTGAAAATTGATGACTGTAGTTTGAAAAGTTTTCCTAATCCATAATGCCTTGTGAAGTTTACTAGGACGAGTTATCTAACAAATAATAGTACTCAAATATTTCAAATGACTATAATGCCTTGTGACTCAAATAATAGTACTAGATAAGTTATCCTGATCCATAATGCCTTGTGTTCCAGTAATAGAAATCTAATAATTGCAACATTTCTGTTTGTAAAGGACACCGACTCAGAGGAAGAACTGAAAGAAGCTTTCAAGGTCTTCGATAAAGATCAAAATGGTTTCATCTCTGCTGCTGAGGTATTTTGTTTAGATTTCTTCGTCCAACTTTCTGTTACTTTAGAAACATATTAAGACATTCCTAAATTCAACATGCATGTTTAATTGCAGCTCCGCCATGTAATGACAAACCTTGGTGAGAAATTGACTGATGAGGAGGTCGAGGAAATGATTAGAGAAGCGGATGTGGATGGTGACGGGCAAGTGAATTATGACGAGTTCGTGAGAATGATGCTTGCTAAGTGAGAGGTGAAATGGAGTCGATATACTATATAGGATAATCTGGTAAGGATACTAGTATCTGTTGTCAATATCCTGGCTAAATGTTTGGTGTTATGCCTTTCCAACAAGGTATTATTACCAGAATTATTGGCTAGCTTTTTAATTTGAAACTACACTTCTCCTTTAATCATCGACTATTTGGGTCCCAACTTGTGATTATTGTCTTGCTTTTCACACCACCTTTAGCTATATTTCAAAGCCCCCTAAATCGCAATGAAATTTTTCATGGTGGGTCCTCGAGTCTTTCAATCAAGATATTAAACCTTAATTTATTTTTGAGTGGGTTTCATGTGTATTCAGGTGCAAGTCTTGCACTATATACAAGAAGTTTTAATCGTCTGAACTTGTTATACTAAAAGATGCAACTTGTTTGCACTTAACTGTGCAACTATTAATATGAAAAAATAGTTGTATATTTCAAAGATAAATAAATTGCATCTGTTCTAAAATGCACTATGAAATGTATGACATCCGAATGCATACAAGACTTACCCTTTATTTTTAGGTTCCAAAATATATAAAAAATGAGTATGCCAAGTTGATTGTAAGATTTTTATTTGTTGTAAGCATATTTTCAAAATTACTCATTTTTCTTGGAGATCATTTAATTCCAGACAACATGTCAGGAATAAGATGCTAAATAATCGTACTCGTAGGTTCTTATTTGCAGGCATACATTAAAGAGATTGGGTAATTTAGAAAAGAAAAAAAAAAGTCCAATTAAAAGAATCACCACATAGTTTGAAATGAGGGTGCAATTAACTATTCACATTTCACACTATTAATTTCTTGTGAACATTTTTTTTTTTTGGATTGGACAAAGTTAGTTGTTAGTAGTTAGAACACCAAGTACCCAAACACTCCACAAGTTCACCAAGCCACATTATAACTTCCATACTCCAATTCGTTCCCAACGAGAATCAAACCTGGGTCTCCCACTCAATTGAGGAGCCCAACGGCCAGGTGGGCTAAGTCACCTGGTTATATTTCAACAATTGGTTAAATGTATTCAAAAGATTAAAAAAAATATACTACCTCATATCCTAAAAAGATCTTTTGATGGTATAGTTTTAATAGAGCATAGGGGCATTCAGGATAAAATCATTTGAAATGTATATACTTTTAGCATGTTTGACCAAATTAATATGTATTTAGAAGAAATTGTTGTGTGAATAGTCATTGAGTAGGTTCTCCTAATTAATTGATCGATAAACACATGCAAAATGTGATTTCCTTTATTATATTTTCTTCCTATTATTATTGATGGATTGTTTCATAAGTTTACAGAGAGAGCAAAGCTGAAAGCTTGAACCCAACCCGGTGTCGTTTTAGTTCGCACTCAATCTTCTTTATACTTTAGAAATATTTTCGCCAATTCAAAATATCTGATATTTGAGAATTTGTTGATGAAATTAAGAATAATTGCATAATGACAAACACATCCTTCATAATAAAGGCAAGTTCAAAATTATATGAGATTTTTTTTTTTTTTTTGGAAGGTAAAATTATATGAGATTTACATAATTGTGATAAGTGCAATAGAGGGAAAAGGGATTAAAATTATCTAAAGCATCAAATATTTTGAATCAAGAACACTACTCTCAAAAGTTACTTATTTTGAATAACCGATTCAACTAACATGACTGTGCAATCATGAATACGTAGCTCAATTAAAGCTCTTTTGAACTCGACTAGATTAATTATTAAGCAAGCTCTAACACGAATTTAAAAGCTAGGTAACATTTCAAATAAATTTGAACAATATTGCGTGCCGCTCAGCCCATTTACAGTTCTAACCGGACAATACAGAACCATGAAACAAGTTATAGAAATTGTCCATTCCAGACATGTTTGAGCAATCAACGTGTGAAAATAACTAGTTAATCATATCCCAAACAAGATGCACCTGCAACCATTCTTTTAAGAATAAAATGTACACTCATGATATTGTTTTGTGGGGTCCTTGCTCTACTTTCAATCTGTAAATCTTGGTAGTGCATAACTAATAATTCTGATTGCACCATCTTTCAAGATTATACTTTACTATTTCATCATATAGACACACAATACTTAAAAAATAATCAATAAGTATTTAACATTGAAAATATATATGTTAGAAATTCATATAGTATATTATATGACGTAACATGGTATGAATCTCGTATTTCATCTTTGATTTCAAAATAATCACCAATTGTCGCATGTAATGAACAAAATCACTAAACATAATGAAATATAAAAAATATAAACGAAATAGAGACCCTAACTCGACATTTTGATCGATACGAAATTCATATTCCCAATGACGAAATCCATATTCCTAGCCAATTATAATTTTAAAAGATCTTTTTTGTCCAAAATTATAATTTCATTCTTTTTTAGCCAATAAAATATTTTTTTTACCAACTTTATCATCATCTATTTTTTCTCAAAATAACCTGTTATTTTCCCCCCTCCCTCTTTTATGCGTTACTTTACTTACCAATACTTTAAAAAAAAAAATTGTGCGCTAATTGCTCCTTTTTGATGCCCTCTCACGCCCTCCAATATTTGCAGCCTCCAATTATCTCCTTCCTGCTCCAATTTCTTTCTCTTCAACAATGGTGGTCGTGCGTTTTCTTCTTTCATCAAGTTTTTTTTTTTACATTAGGGTTTAAAATATAATTATACGGTGATACATGATTAAAAAAAATATATAATTATATTGTGCTTAAAATTGTGATACAAACTTAATATATAGTGGTACATACTTAACAAGATGTGGTACGGAGTGAATAAATAGTAGTATGAGCTTAACATATGATGGCACGAGTTTAAATAAATTGTAATATATGGTGGTACGGACTTAATAAAGTTGCAGACGCTGATTTAATTAATTCGTGGATACGGGCTTCAATAAAGTGTTGTACGAAAGTGAAAAAATGGTGGTACGAAACTCAATAAAATGTGGTACGAGGTGAAGAATTGGTAGACGGACTTCAATAAAAATGTGAATTAATGGTGACGGACTTCAATAAAGATATGGTACGAAAGAAAAAAAATGGTGATACGAGCTTAAATAAAATGTGGTACGAGGTGAATTAATGGTGGTACGACCTCAATAATGTGTGGTACGGAGTAAATTAATGGTGATGCACCCTTCATAAAGTGTGGTACGGGATGAATAATCAATGGTAAGATTTGAAATTAATAAAACGCAGACATGCATTTAATCAACGTTTGGGAAGACGGTGTAGTATTAGAGTGTTGATTGGATGATAGAGAGAGAATGTTGTTATAATTTTTAGGAGAAAATGTCGCTGATACTTTTTTAAGAATGCAACTCTTTTTTTCATATTTTATTTAATTATTTTAGTTAATTAAATAAGGTATAAGAGTCTAACTAATAATTCTCTTGGTTAGAAAAGAACAAATTGAAATATAATGACATAAAAGAATATTTACTTTTACATTGGACTATTTATAACATTACCCCCAATTCCAATTCTACCATCTACTTTTTCACTCTCTCAATTATTTCCATCTGTCCAATTTACCATAATCAACTATCCCTAACAACACTTCCAAACATATATTCCAAATGATTTCAAAAGGAAATAATTATTCGAGGATCAATCAATACATTATGATAAATCTAACCCATGAAAGAAATTCAGAGAATGAAATATTAAATGAAATAAGAATATAACATTGTATAATAGGAGATCTCGCTCAATTTCATGAATTACTCATAATGCAACTTCTAATTCCTCCCATCTTCCACATTTTACAGAATTAAGAGTTTCAACAATACTGTTCAAATATGTTATTATCACAAGAAAAAACAATTAATTTAATTAGAATCTGACAATTGTGCCCCCTCTCTCATTATAAGAAAATCGATCTATAATGACAGAAATCCGTTATTAGAGCTTTTGCTAAAAATTATTAATGACAATATACGATCTTTTAGTGACAGTTCCTGCTAACGATAAAATATCGTTCTCCATCGTTAGCGACACTTTAACGACGGGATCTTGTCACTAAAGATCGTTTCCTGTCATTAACAAAACTTTTAGCTAGAAAAGCTCTGACGACAGTCGTTTATGTGATTATACAGGTCAATTTTCTTGCGATACTGTTCTATACATATACAAATGATTCACTACTGATCATCAGTGAGAGAAGATGCTGCATTCCCATTAGAAGCTGCAGAATTAGTAGTATTATTCTTGTGATTATGCATCCATACTTTGAACACCTTCCTACTAATCCCAACCCCTCTGCAGAACTTCTCAATCTCATCTTCTTCATCTCTTCTCTGCATTCTCCACCCCAGCTTCTCCGCGAACGCGAGCATCTGCTCCTTCTGCTTGTCCGTGAACTTCGTTCTGAACCTCTTCTTGCTGCTCGTCTCGGGCGAGTACTCCGCCGCCTGCTGCTGCCACCCGGAGGAGGAGACCTTGCGGTGGAAGTTGCGGTGGCAGCCGCATGCAGCGCAGTTGAAGCTGCTGCTGCAGGCGGCGGGGGTAGAATAGTCCGGGATGAATTCTCCGCAGCCGTCTGTGGCGTAGCTGCCAAGGCTTGCTGCATGATTTCTTAGGCATTCTCTGTACGTAATGTCATTATCACCCTCCATCTCTCTGTTTTTCTCTGTTTTCCTCTGTTTTAATCTGTTTCTTGATAGTATATGGTTTGGAGGAAAGTGAAGAAGGAATGAACGTGGTAGCAATGAATTACACTGTGCAGTGTTGACTCTTGTGTATTTACCAACATATATATTGGGGATTTAATTAGTTAAAATTCAATTTCGTCACACAACTTTGGACTTTTGCGCTGAAAGTCCCGAAATTTTGGGATTTTTAATTTAGCCACGTAACTCCCCAAGTGGTCTGATTCAGGTCATTTTTTTGTTGGGAAATTAGAAAAGACGACGTATAGTCTGATTTATTTCGCACCATATGACATTCGTTTCTAGTTTTCTTGAGAAAATAGGACCAAAATCAGATCGATCAATTTGTAAGTTTTTGGACTAAATTGAAAATTGGAATATTTTGGGACTCTTTGCGAGAATATTTAATATTTGTGGGACGAGAAATTGAATTTTAAGTAGAATTTAATAGAGGTTAGGTGTATGAAAGGGTTGCATTTCATGCAGTAATTAAATGTTGTTTCCTGCGAGGACAAGAGGACAATTGACAGCAATGTAGGTATTTTTCTATTTATAGAAAAATGAGTTATGAGAAACAGGAGGATCTTATCAATATGTGAGGTTTGTATAGGTCTTAGGTCTTGTGTAGAGATTGTAGCTACATTACAGCCAATCATGTTTAATATATATATATATATATATATATATATATATATATATATCTTTGTGTTTCTTTTTTAGTTTCAGATTCTATGTATTAATCTCATGTTGATTGTGCAATTAGAGTTTAATCGATAGGGATACTGATGTAGTAAGCACGACTAGTACTAGACCAAGACTCCAAGTTATATATTATCCAAAATAACCTTACCAAGACATGAATTCAAATTTAATTACCCACACTTTCTTTTAATTTGTTTGTTTTATGGGAGGGATGCCAATTTCATGCCAACTCAATGAACAACCTCACATATTATACCTTACCCGAGTAAACGAGAATGTTTTTATTTATTAACTCCATTAAATATAGCGCGAACACTTGACGAGACATAATTTGAGAATCACGATGTCACACATTGAAAGATATGAGTGTGATTTGTGCTGGTTTCTAACATGTTTAGTACGAGTTTTTGCCTCCCCTTATGGCAAGAACTCGTGTGAGACGGGGTACATGCTAGCATAAATCAACATTCACCACTTTCAAAATATTAAAGGGTTATTGCCTAAATTATATTTCGTCTCATTATGAGATCGTCTCACACAAGTATGTCTCATTTATCGACTATTGTATGTTGAAATGGAAACTGTAAGACATATTCTATTTGAATGCTCTTTCCCTTATCAATTTTGAATGGAATGTGTCATATGGTTTGGGATTAAATCGGTCCTATCCTCTAACCCGGTGAGGAATGTGCTACAATTTAGTAGATTTCTTATAGGAAATGAGGGTAGGGTCCTTGCGGTTTGTACATGGGAATGCGTGGCATGGTTGTTATGAAAGTCTAGAAATTCGATCATATTTCCAAACGAGAGACCTCAACTTAAACATTTATTGAAGAATTCAAATCTCGACTTTAGAGATGGTACTTAACCAAGACAAATAGGAGATCACGAGCTACTTTTGCGGTGGCTATCGCTTGTACCCAAAATTCGAAGAATTTTTCCTTTTTCCGATTTAAAAAAAAAAGGTATGAGAACGAGATCTAATATTAAAATAGTACAAACTTTCCCGTGAAATTTATTCATAATATGAAACTCATACCATTACACTTATAAAGTGATATCATTACTTTTATAAACTAGTACCTATTCATTTAATACTACGATCTCAATTTATAAATGTATTAGATCAGTTGATAAGTATAGTGGTATTAATTCATAAATATAGTGATAAAAATTTCGTACTATGAATAAATTTAACCAGAGACCTACCTTAAAATAATATTTGAAGTGCCCTTGAAAAAAATAGTGTGTTGTATAAGCGCATTGCCTTAGAATAATAACACGACAGCCTACCATAATATATATGGCAATTATAATAAATAATAACAATTTGCCCCTCTCGATTGGACATAGACACATGAAGAGATGAATGAAAATTGGTGCAAAAAGCAATGTATCTCTGGTAATTGCTATTAATTATTAGTTGGAAGAGCTTAGCCCTCAGAGTCAGCTCTGTCCCAATTCATGAACACAAATATTCTCTAAGTACTATTTTGTTTGAACATCTTCTTATTAAATGCATAAAATTTAGGGTTTAAATTTTGTGTACTAAATATACTTTGATCGTTTTTTGGTGGCCCCATTTTGTTTTGATTTTGGTCTCAGTTTTTCTAAAATTTTAATATTGACCCGTTTCACTGGCTTTAGAAAGATTCAAGGTGTAAATATTACATATGCAATTATTTTTATTTTCTTTAATTTGAAGTCATTACTAACTTTTTTAATCCTAATATTTTGTTAGGTTTTAGGTCGGGTTTAAAATAATTTGTATATTAAAAACAAAGCAAATTGGGTCCATTTGCTGGGTCTAAATTGACCCAAAAATAAAATAATTAAATCAATATATGCATAAAATCACTCTCCTTCCTAAAAAATGCAAAAAAAAAAATCTCTAATACAAAATTATTTGGATTAAAAAAATTTAGGTGGCATTTCAAAATTAAAGAAAAAATACAAAATAATTACATAGGGTGACGGTTACTGTTTTTGGTGACCTCGCATAACAAGTTAAAAAGATCAATTTCAAAATTTTTGATAACTTACAGGACCAAAATAAAAAAATCAAAACAATCGGGATCAATTTCAAAACGAGGCAAAGTTACAGAATTACAAAAAATTTAAACCCTAAAATTTAATTGATAAAAGTATACACGAACCTCCCTTAATTTTATTAAATGTATAAAATCTCACGTGTTTGATAAAAGTGAGCACGAAATTCTCACCACCACTTCTTGAGACACAGTTTGTGTCTCTGTGTTTCTGTCCAAGTGTATATTGTGTGCTTGCTTTTTCTTTATACAAAAGACAATTATGTAAGTTCACATTTCAATTTTACGTCGTCAGTGTTCTTTGAATGAAAGTGGACAGTACTACAATAGAGATCTCATGGGTATTTTTATAAAACATATGAGAATTTTTTGCAAAATTAATGAAACACATTGAAGTTTTGTGCATATTTCATTAAAAAATATAGGATTTTTTTTTTTAAACCCATAAGTACTTGCTTTTAATTAACCCTTTCACTTAACATATATAAATTGACAAAATTCTTGTGCAGTAATAATGATGTAATAACATTGATCAGATGTATTATGAGATTTATGCAAGTTAAATTTACTCTTCTTTTATTACCTGATTTGAACCACTGTTTTAGATTAATTATTGAATTTTGTTTTGTCCCACCTAAAACAATTTCAAGAGTTGGCATCTTGTATAAACAACATGTTTATCGAACTAATTAAAACAATACAGTATATATATATATATATATATATATATATATATATATATATTATCATCTCTTTACATATTACATATGAATCATGCACAGATAGGATGATCCATCAAACAGTATGGGCATAGCCAATAATTGGGAAGATGCAAAAAACTAATATATCACCCATACACCCTAATAACAATTTCCGTCGACTTTCTAAGGATTTTATTTAATTGATTAAGGCAAAAAAGTTTCATATTATACTATTCACTAATTTTCCAACTAAACTTATTCATAACATAAAATTAATAACATTACATTTATAAACTAATGTTATTATTCTTATTAATCAATACCAGTAACACGTAATATTATAATCTTGGTTTATAAATGAAATGGTATCGTTAATGTCATACGATATTAATTTTGTTAACCCAGAAAAGTAGTACCTGAAATAGAATAAACTAATACCGTTTCCCTCTGCAACTAATACCCTTAACCCAGAAAACAGAAAATCAACACCACAAATCAAACAAAGAACGCAACAACGATTTTACGTGGTTCGATCGAAGTGATCTACATCCACGGAGGATCAAGGACGACTTTCACTATCATACAATCACCAATTACAAGATACAATCGCTCAATTCACGGAGCATTCACCAAGTTCTATCGATTTTGAATATGAACCCTAAATCTCAAAATTGAACTATGCTCTCTCAATGATTCCAAATGATAACTGAATCACTAAACTCAAATGTATAACAGAATTGAAACCCCTAACAAACCCAAACGGAATCGCTGCTCACGACTCGAATAGCTTGGACGCGTTTTGCGCGTGTAACGGTCATAACCGTCTGAAGAATACGGGCTCAACTTCTGAAACTCGTTCTTGGGCCTGACTTGGCTATTGGGCCAAAGGAATGAATTAAAGACTTGGGCCGAAACTCAGATGCAAGTCCATAAGCAAACAAACCGGTCCAAAGTGTATCAGTATCAGTTCTGACTCTGAACAGTATTAGTTGAGCTTCATTCTTTGACATTGCATTTACTTCATCAAATTTATAAATATAAGGCAAATTCTCATGTGCACCATTTGCACAAAATCAATTTGGTGCAATTTAATTTTAGGAGTTCTTCTTATTTTTTTTTAGTTTTAGTTTTTTTTTTTCAATTTCAGTTTTCTTTTTAACTTTAATTTCAGTTTTTTTTCTTTTTTTTTCTAATTCCGACCCAATCCCGCCTGAAAGTGGTTCATGGTTCACTCGCCCAAGTGGTTCATGGTTCACCCGACCAATGATTCATATATGATTTAGGGTTCATTGTTTAGGGTTAGGGTTTAAATAAGATAAATCATCCAAATTAAAATTGAATCCAATTAAATTGGTGCATGAGGTACAATAACGAGAAATTTTAAAATATAATGCTATAAATTTCATACTATAAACAAATTTCAATTTTAGTTTTACTCTATACGAAGAAGAGTTCTTATCAAATTAAAAAATATTATACATATAAATGAAAAAAAAAATACAAATTACGACAAACATCAATATTTATCCAAAATCTTGAGACATTTTGAATCTGCAATCGATTTTTACTTTGCGACGGATATACATTTTTTTTTGACAGGTGCAACGGATATACTTTATAAACTATTATAAAATTCTCACTATCCAACATTATGCAAAAAAATAAAGAAATGTCTACTTAAAATTTTCAAATAAATACAGAATTTTTCAACAACAAAAATAATTTGATATTTAAATAGTGAGAATTGCATATGAATTGTCTATGAATTTTAATAGATATATAAATTACCTATAAACAAACTCATTATACATTTGTAATTTTTAGAAAGAAATAAATTATTCTACCCAATAATTCTCTGCATAACTTACATTTTTCAGACAATTATATTTATAGTTTAGAAATGACTTATAAAACAAAATTTATCTCAGAAATATATTTTTATAGACAAATTTACCTATATATAAAGATGTCTATATATTAGAAAAATTTTGTATGGATGATCGTAGATAAATTATTATTATTTAAAGATAAAATTATTTCATTAGCAATTCCACAAACGTATTGGAATATTTCGTAGATAAAACTCTATTTTCTTGTAGTATAAATAAATTCGACCAAATTTAAACGTTGACATCTATTAGTAAATGGACACTGCAATTCCTCAAGAATTATAAAACTGCCTCAAGATTTGCATTCCTAACTTTCTCAACTACAATTGCATAATTTGCAATTCTAATTATGACTTAGCAGTCATCATGATCTCTTAAAAGTTTCGAAGATTCGCTTTGTTTCCGCAGAAGCTTTTGTTTCGTAGTGCAATTAAAATTAACTTAAAAAAATTCATTGTATCATATTGGAGATAATTATTGTAGCCCGCAAATATTAAATTATGGAATAATTTCGTTTTACGTAAAAAGTGAAGAACGTACTCTTTTCTTGACTTTGTTTGGTTCAAGTTACTTGGAAGTATAAAGTTGTTTTACATGTGTGAGATTTCCAGTGAGAACTGTTACAATTATAACAGATGCAATAAAGATACTACGTACGTTCACAGGTCAAAGAAAACATATCATGTTGAGAAGTGGCCATAATACAGAATTACGACCCCCACAAACTCAGTGTCAGGATTTACTATTTAGATTTTAGAGGGTGTCTGAAAAAAATTATTATGATTTTGAAGAATTAATTAAGACAGTGTTTATGAGAAAATTGGTTAACAGTAGAAATTGATAGAAGAACATTTGTGTGCACTAATTACACAAAGATACAATTGCATGAATTAGATTCAATTTTAATTTGGATGAATCATCTACACCCTAAACACTAAATCATGAAACCCAAATCATGACATATTCTGCCCAAATAACTATGAACCACTCGGGCCGAGTGTCGGCCCAAGAAAAAAAAAAAAGCTGAAATTGAAATCCAATCGCACTAAATTAAAATTGGTACAAGATGGAGAATTTGACAATTGATAATAGTCTTTTGTTAAAAAATTTAAAGAAAAAATTGATAGTGTTTACAAAAAATAATTAATACTAATATTTAAAAAAAGGCTCATAATTAAGCCCCCTTCAACTTTTTAACTTTTGATAGCTCAATTAATCTAATAAAGGAGAGAAAAAACATTCCAAATTATCTGTATACAATTCTAACTTATAATTTTTGCAAACATCCCTTTAATATTATAAAGAAAATAAAGAATTAATTACTTAAATTTTATAATGTGGTTACAAAATTTTCAACAAAATAATTACATTTTTAAATAGTGAAAATTCTTACAATTTATGTACAAAATTTTTCTAATATTTATGTATGATGATTCTTAAATTCATCAAATTACCTAAAAAACAAATTGTTTTATAAGGAAAATGTGACTCATAGCTAGGCAATATGTTTTGTAGGTAATTTCCATTGACAATTTGTTTATAGGTAATTTAAAGAATGAAGATGCGTATATGATTAAAAAAAATATGTAGACAAATTATAAATAATCTTTACTATTTATGTTTATAGGTAATTTAAGGGATGGAGATGCGTACATGATATCTTAAAAAAACTTGTAGACCAGTTATAAACAATTAATCTTTATTAGTATTTGTTAAAAATTTCGTAGCTATGTTACAAAATCCGTAGCCAATTCAAACGCTCTTTCTTTTTCTTTCTTCTTTTCTCCTTTTCCGTATAAATAAAATCAGATATTAACCAAATGTAAGGTGATGATGATCACGTACAGTGTACATATATAAATAAATATATGTGTAAGTGTTGGCAATTGTTAGAAGAGAAATGTTTGCAATGATGGCAATCACTATATATAATTCAGAGGTCACATGCAAATGCAAGCCACAAATTTGTACAAAATGTAGTGTGTGGGTCTCTCCTCAATTGCAACTACCAATTTTGTGTCCTTATGATTAATCTCATTCCTCCTTTTCTTTTTTGTCTTAACCAAGCAAATTACTGTTTAACTGTACCTTTGCAACACATCTTTCAAAAACATTATCAATTTCTTGTTGAAACTATTGAATATGTTAATAAATAATACTATTGTGTTTGTAATCATGCTTTTTCTAATTTCAGCCACAAGATCATAGAAGAAGCATTGTACTTATCCAGGTAATTGACATTATGCATCTTTTGAAACTCTACATGCGGTGTAAGGTGGATGATTAAGTACCAGCTGTTTGCAAACTTAGTAAAAAAAAATTTTTTTTAAAGATATATATCTAACTTTAAAATAAATGTTTATAGAACACTTTTTAAGTTCTAAAACACACATTAAATATAATGTTAGCTTTTTAGAGCAATTTACAATTATAAAAATTTGTTAGTTCTTTTTTCTTACTCGTTAAATTTGAGATTACTTGACAAATAATTTAGAATGGAATGTTTTTTTACAACTACATAACTGATTCGATCGTTAAAATATTTCTAAAACCACACTTTGATTTTTATAGACAAAAAAAAAAAAAAGCTGATTTTTTAAAAGAAAATAATTTATAAAAGTAATTAGACATTTTTATTGAGAAATGAAAATTTAACTAATACTTTCACAAATTATACAATGAATAGAAATTCAACAATAAACAATTGATTGGTTGAAATACAATTTCATTCCATAACTTTAAAAATTTTCGGAAAAAAAATTCAAAAAATTTACGATTTTCATTTTCGTTATATAAATTACTCTATAATTTTTAACTATTTTAACTGAATTTTAAACTTTTAGTCTCATAACTTAGAAATTTTCCGCAAACTTAAGGTCCAAGTAAATACGATTCGCGAATTTTGAACATAAAATTGGACCAATTAAAGAATAATGAGACAAAAACTGAAAAAAACTTTAAACTTTTTTTTACCTCATGTTACAAAATCTAAAATTATGCGATGGAATTAAATTTTTAACTCAACAATTGAGATATTCTTTTGAATGAGATGGTCAAAATTCAGTAGTAGATTAAAAATTAATTAGCCGGAGTGAATTTGTGGGCTGACCCGAAATGCAGCAATGATGCGTATATCCGAATAGAAATTAAGAAGCTAAATTAATACAACCAAAAGAGGGTTTCCACACACAAAAAATAGGCCTCTTTTTTTGCCTGCTGACGGTGGGCCCTCCTAAATTTTAACTGCCAGTAACACCCACAGCCCATAACATTTAAAAAACAAAAGTCCTTTAATATAGGATCAATTATGATTGATGAACATATGATCCCCAATATATATTTATATAAAGAGTGGGTGGGGAGGGAGATGGGGTGGGTTAGGCCAAGTAATTACAATATTAATGCCCAAGACCGGCCTGATTCATATGTGGGCGCGACTCAACCCATTTTAAAAATGGGTTGTACGACTGACTAACCCAGACGGGTTTTTCGGATCAATTTGACGACATTTTGTCATATCCCTATTTACTCCTTTCTATAAAAGATAATAAAATAATTATATTTTTTTCAATTATTTCCTCCAAACATCTCAAAACTACATCTCACGCCATTACTTTTTACTTTAAAAAATCATCTACTTTAATAATAAAATTAAAAAACACTACAATATACTCAATTAAAAAAAGTCATTTTATCACTTTAATTATTAATAAACAACTCCCACATTAAAAATTCATGCTAAAAAAACAAAAGAGATAAATAAACTTTTATTTTACGATGATTTAATTCAAGGCCTAATCGTCCCTTTAAATGTGGCAAAAAACTGCAAAAATTCCTTTCAATTCATGTTAAAAAAAATTCACCAGGTTTTTGGGCCCAAATAATTTTATTATCTTATATATATAAAATAAATGGTATTTGCACAAATATTGTCTACTAATTCACACGTGTTCGAACTCTATTACTAAGGAAAAGAAGAGGAGGGAAAAATAATAGAAATAAAATGGAAAGAACTTTTTTGAGAGAAAGATTTAAAAAAATAATGACTGGGTACAACATTCTTCTTTCTTTCTCCTTTTCAAGGACTTTCCGATTTAATTTCATGTCTCAATTTCAAAACTCTAATTTTAGAAACTTTTTATTTTAATTGATTCTTTTTATATTTTTTACTAGTTTAAATGGGTGAGTCTCCTCAGTTGGGGATTTATCTACGACCCACAACGTATTTTAAAACTTTCAACTTGTCAATCGAAACATTTTGATTTATTATACTAAAACGCCAGAACCCATGTTCGTAAATTATAATTTAAGGCTTTTAAATAGAATGTCACAAATTTTAATACAATAAATTATAAAATTTTAAAAATACATTATGAAATATATTAAGACACGCGATGATATAACCTGCTGGTGTTTAAATGCATGATAATAACTTTGAGAATTATGTGCGATGTTGGTTGATAATGGAAACGAGAAATTACAACTCTAACCTCAGCTTACATATTGATATACGTACGACTCTCAATCATACTTTTTAAAAGCTCTCTTTGTTATTGCATGAATTATGAATTGTTTGTTTAGTTCTTCAATTCTCATTTACAATTTTCTTACAGTAGAGGGCCATATTACGAAATTTGATTCAAGAAAAATGTTATTAGGACCGGCACTGCTTAAATAATTACAGGTAATTATAATTTGAATAACGTAATAAAGCAAACATGAATAACGACAAAAAATGGAAATTACAAGTTAGGATTATTAAAATTAATATATATATATTTGTAATATATTTGTATGATTAAGCTTGGGGAATGATTGCAAAAGACATATATTCTCGATGTGTAGGCTGTTGCTGCATGTGTCGTACGTCGGAATATCTTATTATGTCCGTTTTATTTCAGCACTACTATATATATATATAGTCCACATCCTTCACCCATTAATCATCTTTCTTTCTTTTTTTCTTGTCATTTTTCTTATTACATTGCAACACATGATACTTAGATATTATACATATACATTGTTGGGAGTTCTTACATGTATTTGTCTTATGCATTAAAGTACTATTATTGTTGTGCTGCAGGTTGTTGAAATTATTGTTATTATCATTGATTGTTAAAATTATTATTATTTGTTATTGTTCATTATCAAATTTTATTAGTATTATCTTATTTTAAAAGTATACTAGTAAATATTTTTATTCTTTTTTATTACTGGAATTATTTTAATTAATTTTTTTAAATTTTATTGTTATTTATTGATTGTTGAATTACTATTATTAATAATATAACAATATTATTATTGATATTAATAATATTAAATAGTATTAAATATATTATTAATTTTAAAATTATTAATATCATAGTGACACACAAGAGAGAGAGAGAGAGAGGGGAATGGAGGAGACATGGATTTCAATTAATTTGCTGGGCCAAAATATCCACAGACCCACTATGGCCCAACAACATAATTTAATTGAAAAATGTTAGTTTTTCAATAAAAAAAAAAGGGTTTTGCTTTTGGGTTATAATTGTGTTTCGAATTCATAAAACTCTTAAATGCAATGGTAGGGAAGCTTGTTTTGGGCAGGCTAGGGTTTTTTATATGAAATGAATTTGCAGAATTTCTTCAGTTCTTGCTAGTGCTTTTATAGCTTCAGCGGTTTCTTTGCCTCTAAATTTAAATTTGTTGGTTTAAGGATAAATTCTAAAAACATGATTTATTTTGTACTAATTACAATTTAAAAACTAAAGTTTCAACTTTTTGCAAGATAGGTATTGAATTTTTTAAATTGTTGCAAAACAGTGGGGGTATTTTCATCAATTCAGATGTGGATGTTTTGTCTGCTAATAATTTATACGAGAATTTTTTTTTTGCAACAATTTAGTTTTTATATTCGCCCAATAAAAATCAAAAGCTTGGTCCTTAAAAGTGAAAATAATTGGCAAAATTAAGTCTTGTTTCCTTGATTAATTTGTCCTTGGTTTAATTATAAATTTCTTGTGTTCGTTACACAATGAGTTTTCGATTGAACGAGATTACATTTCGTTATTGGTGTTCCATTTTATATTTAATAATATGGATGGATGTGCGATAAATAATAAAAATCAATAAATAAACTATATTTTTGCGGATTTGATGTTGTATAAGAGCGTTATGACCTCCCCAATTATTGTGATCACACACACCAAAGACGTGTGTGTATCCACAATGCCATCCAATAGTGGGGGAGGTGCACAACACCTCGCATAATACCAAATCCTTCCCCATATTTTGAGTCCATGTTTTAAAAATTACAAAAATAAATTATGCAAATTTTGAGTCCACAACTATATCCAATTAATTGCAATTTTATATATTACTATCAAGTTTATATATATACATATATGTTTTGGTCTCAATATTAAATTATGCAAATTTTGTTTGCAATGCTATGTTTGAAACATCTTACAATGCTTATAAAACTTTTTTAGCACACCCTTTACTAGCTAGTTCTTAGAAATGATAAAAAAAAATTAATTACAATTGGAGATATCTCTTGTGTAATAATGCCTGATGTACGTAATGTCTAAAACTTGCCTTAAATGTCCACTTGAAATTGGAAACAATTATAGATGTTGTATGTATCACGCCAAGATTCTATAAATCTATTTTAAAAATATACAATTTATTATATTAAAATATATAACTTATTAAATTAAAACTTATAACTTATTTTATAAACACGTGTTATATATTTCAATTAAATAAATTGTATATTTTATTATAATAAATTATGTGTTTTTAACCATTCCTATTAATTTTTTTTATCTTTTTCATAAAAGTGTTTAGTTTCATTTTTTAGCCAAAAAAAAGTGCTTTTTTTTTCCTATTATACTATTTTTAATTATTTAGGTAAAGTTCTCCTTGTTACCTTGTAAATTAAGCTTGTACTATCATTTATTTTGGTTTGTACCCATCCTCTCGTACTACAATTTAATTCATTGTGTGTCATAATATTTAAGTTAAATCACTATATATATTAAACCAGAAACAACTTAATTCAATATGTACCAAAAAATTTATTCCGTATCAATATTTTTTTATCTTTTCACTTATAAAATAATGGTCCTAGTTAATGAAATAATGGTCATACTTAAAAAATATTATTTTTTCGCTAATCAAATAATGATTTCCAAGTAATTATGACAAAAGTTTTTTTTTTCCTATGTTTGGCTATTTATATATTCATTTCCTATATATATCTTAAGTTTATGATTTATTTTCAGATATTAATAAATGTAAAATATTAAGCTGGAAGCCTGGTGGCAATGGTAATACTAAATATATTTATGTACTTTTATATATATTTGCAAGTGGTGATTGTATTGCGCGCCAATATTCTCAACAATGATCAATAATCTCAATTGTGGCCTGAAATGTATGAAAGAAAGAATCTGCTATGTTTAGAAGAAATATTAAGTCTTGGTTTTCATCAATGTTTGTGCTTCCCATATATAGGTGAGACCTCATTGTTAGGTGGGCTTCTGATGGAGAGACTACATTAATAATTAAATTTGTTTGTGAAGAAAATTTCTGTTAAAAAGTACTTTTTATTTTATTAGTCTGAAAATGCCTTTTATATATAGTATTACCTCCGTCATTCTAACTAATGCGGATTCTTAAAAAAATTAATCAGATGCTCGGATTCGATTTGTCAAAGGGATTCGCAAGATTAGCACCCGATTCGCCACGGCAAATCCCAATTTTTTTTACTATCGGATCGCCAGATCTTATTCCAAAGGATATGCCAGATATCGATCACGATTTCGAGGTTTTTTTTGTAAAATTTATTAAATTTTGGGGGTTTTTTTTTGTAAAAAATTAAAACTTACTAATAATTTGGAATACACTCTAAAACTTATTAAATATTAAAATTTATCAATCTTTTATTATGATTTATGATTGTGTAGGTTATTGATATTTGATTTAATTGTTTTTTTTTACTTATGGGATGAATTCCTTGATATTAGTACATGTGTTTTTAAATCTCTTGATATTATTACATATGTTATATATAATTGTTGTATATTTTTTAATATTATTATAGGTGATATATATAATTAAATTAAAAAAAATTGACGATCCTCAGCCAGATAAAGATCCCCTAAAAATTTGAAAATCTCGAATCCCCATCCGAATCATATATCATATTCTGCACCCTCAAGACCAGATCCGCAGTAATCTCAAATCCCAAGATAACGTGTACACTAACTTTATTATCGAAGGTTTTTTGAAGCGAAGTGTTTAATAGATTTAAAACGACAAAATAAACTTTTAAGGAGGGTATGATAGATCCATCTCTTTCTATTATATGCATCTTTAAAAAAAATTTATCATTTTAAATACTAATAAAAAATCGCCGCTAAAACACATGAAAATATTAAACGCCAAGACGCCATTACATGACCAGAGATGACACGCTTTGAGTATGTATTGATTGAGTAACCTGAAAATACACTCATGACATATTTGGTAATACTTTAATCATGATTTTTTTAAGTTTTTACAAAATCGTACTATTTCCTATTTTTTTTGTAATTCAATTTACCGTTTATTTTACAACTTAATTACTATTTACATGACAAACATTTTCAATGGTATTATTGTAAACCGTTGGAAAAGAGTATCGTGCATAAGTTGATCTCCGGTGAAGTTGTCATTATATTCATAAAAAGTTTGCGGCTAACCACATACGAGATTTTACTCTACACACTTAAAAATAATTTTATGTCTAAAACGCCCTAGTGTAAATGGCCAAATATATCCTTTTCACATATTTTTTTATAATAATTTATAATTTTTTTAATCAAATACACCCAAATCTTAAATCCGCACACATAGCGGTGAAGGACATTGGACGTTAAATCGCGTCGTTGTAGGGATGATAGCGATGGACGCCCGCGTCATGGAGAAGAAAAGAAGTGTGGGGCTTTTTTTTTTTTCAATTTATGTTACTTTTTAGGTGTACAGGTGTTGTAGAGATTATATTATATTTTTAAATTTTAATAGGAAAGGGTAAAATTGACCATATACAATGGTGTATTGAGTAAAGACTAATATATTAAATGGGTGTGTAAAGTAATAGGTGTGTAGAGAAAAAACTAGAAACATGTGATTTAGTGTGAAAAATAATATTATATTATAATACTTATCAATTAATACAATTACGCTTATAAACTAAATATGTTATTTAGTAGAATATTATAATATTAATATATAAAGAAAGAATGATATCAATAAATGAACGATATGATATTAATATGATTATAATTTCATATTGTGAGCAAATTTTATCGTATTCTTTTTATTTTTTGCAATTCAATTCACTTAGATTAATATTTTACAACTTACTATTTATATAACAAATATTTTCAATAGTAAACCGTCGGAAAGGCGATCATCGCAAGTATAGGGTGAAAAATATACCTAATATACCGCACAGACATCGCGGGCTAAATCGGTAACAATCTGAATTTAGCTTAAAACTTGAAGATACCCAAATTTTTAAGATGCAGATGATTACTGCATCAAATATTTCAAGACGGATATTACCGTATCAAATATTTCGATTTGAATTCAACTAGATAAAATTTTGGAAGGTCCTAGATAATTTAAAAATATATTCTTATACTACATATACCGCAATTATTATATATATATATATAATATTTTTTATTTTTTTAATTTAATTAAAAATTTTAGTTTAAAAACCTTAGCCTTAGTATTTTCTCTAAGACTAGACTCTTTCTCTTTTAACATTTATTGAAACATGGATTATATTATTTTTAATATTTATTGTATTGATCTGTTGGACTACTAAGACTATATGACTTTTTTTAATAAATAATTAAATTATGAATGGTATACCATTTTTTTTAGTATAAATCCAGATACCATTAATTCTTAGATATGCCGGAATTTTGAGATGGTACTGTTATATCGAAAATTTGGTACTAATACCAGATGAGATTTTAGCATACCTAAATATTTTATATAAAACGCAGATAAATTTTCTTATACCGTAAATTTTGATAATGTGACATGGTATAACCAATACTTGCAAATATGACAACCCTAATCGATTGAATACACATCAATAAATTAATATAGCTTCTAAGAAATAAACAAAAAAATTATCATTTAATGAGTGTTAATAATGACTATAAAAGCTATCTTTTAATAACAAGCTTTTAAAGAGAGTTTTGATAACCCTCGACACTAATGAAAAAATTTCAAAGTTTTTTTACTAACAAAGGTGTTAATAATAAATTTGCCTCGTTAATATAGAGCTTTAATAAGCACTTTTAATAGCCTTTCACTAATAGCGAAGACATAGTCTCCTCTTTTTAAAAATATAGAAAATATATGATACATATTTATTAGAAATAAAAGTTTAATGAATGAGCCAATATTACTAAAATATATGATAGATATTTATTAGAATTTTTTTTAATGAATGAGTTAATTTGGCTCAATGGTAATTGTAGGGAACATAGTAGCTACAGGTTGAGGGTTCAAGACCTAAGTTTCATGAAATCGGCTGATATTTTATAATTTTCATATTGTAGATGAATGAGTCACTTAGTGCCTGCTGCAAACTCACTTATTTTAAAAGACTCCGTAAGACTTATTTTAAAAGTACAATGACAAATTCTGATTAAATTTTATAATTTTTTTTTAGAAAGGCTAATATCAAGTGCACATTTGCCTTCGTTTTATTAAATTTTACAATTTTTGTTTAGCAAAGGACATTTGCCCTCGCTTTTAGATTAAATTTTATAATTTTTCAGCAAAGGCTAATATTGATGCCACATTTGCCCCTCGTTAATACTAAGGGGTTTTAATTATCCTTATTAAATGTTAACGAGAGAAAAATTATCAAGGCATTCACCCTTAACTCTCTCTCGCCAAATCAATTTTTACAAGGACATGCACCCTTAACGCCGTTCTGGCTGAATGACAATTTTTATTTTTTTTGTAGTAGTACTACTCTAGAAATTAAGGTATTATTCTCAACCTGAAAGTAGATGAAATGCAAGGGGCCTGATACAGATGTCAATTTTATACAAATGGGGTCAAGACGATAAAAATAACAAATACTACAAATTGCACCTGATTGTGTTGGGAACTAAAAATGCCAATTATAGATATAATCATATAATATTGTGCAACCCTAAAATTAATCTACATATGTCTATAGTAAAAAAAAAAGAGGCCGAATTTAATTAATCTGAACAGTAATAACGCTCAGTAAAAAATGAATAGAAAAATAATAATATAAAATACTTATTTTATATATTGGTACAATAAAATTGTTTCAGAATTGTAAGTAAATGATTAAGAATATTCTCGATTATATATATATATTCCCACTAATAATAGAGTGAGAAATTGAGTGGGTAATTAAGGCACCAGCTTGAGACAACCTATGAGAAATATATTTTCCAATTGAATTATATTTACAATGTACATCAATATTTATATACACTATGAGGAAGTATCTAGATACAATAACAATATTATGGAAATACAATCAAATCCCTTTAATTAATGTAGATGACCACATCTTGGGCTATCCTTATTCTTTTGGCAATTTGATCGTGATTTGATCGCGGTAATTCGGCGTGAACATTTCCCTTAATACCCGCCAAGTTGCAAATGCAAGAAACAAGCGGAGCTTGGAACGAAAAACTCAAGAAGATATCCGGCTCAGAAGATATCCAAGAAGATGAGATGGAACGAAACGAGGTAGCAAGTTTCCGTAAGATACTAGTTCACGAACAAAAATGATAATCAAGATCAATGTGTTTAAATTTGCTTTGTGAGTTAAATAGGATTCTCGATCGGGAAAGATAGCACTTTTGTTGTCACAAAGCAAAACAGGCCAGAAGGAGGCAACATCCGCTTTCCTCAAGAAGATTAGATAACCGGACTAGTTCGGGTTGAAGCATTCGCCATAGCAAGGTATTTTTGACTCATATCTCGAAAGCAACAGGGCTTTTTTGCACTCCAAGAAACAAGATTACCCCCAAGGAAGATGGAGTAACCGTAAGTTGAACGACGGTTCTATACATCGAAAGCCCAATCGCATCCGAGTAACCCACAATTTGAATACTCGGGGATGTTGCCGCAGCGAGAGACCATAATGAATCGTGCCCTTTACGAACGTAATCCTCTTAATGACCAAGAAGTGATCATTTGTAGGAGAATGGAGGAACCGACTCCAAGATTTACAAAGATATGATAAGTTCCAAGTAGTGATAGTGAGATATTGAAGAGCACCAACAAGAGACCGCATAATGTCGGATCACTAACGAAGAACCATCACTAACAAGCACCTCCAACAAGCTAAGGAGTCGCATCGTTTGGAGTCAACCATTAAAGACGATCCAAAATGTCACGAGCGATTTCGCTTGTCCAACAAAAAGTCCATCCGGCAAGTAAGAAATTTCAAAGGCCAAGAAAATAGTTGAGCTCGGCCGAGATCTTGATGGCAAATTCTCGGCGAGTACGAGAAATAAAATTCAGAGCATGGCAGGTATTTCTTTAATAATGATGTCGCTTTATATAATAGAAGGAAAATGATGACTTACCCCGAGAAAGATGGAACAAAGATGAATCACAACGACTGCGCGAAGCCCAAACTTAATAGATAAGTGTCGAACGTTGAAACCAAGCAAGTGGAGCTTGACGACGTCCGTAAAGGGCCTTTTTTGGCCGACAAACATGATTCGGAAACCGAGCATCCACAAAGCCGTGGGTTGAGACATGAAAACCGTTTGTCAAGATCGCTATTGAGAAATGTTCTTGACATCCAATTGATGAAGATGGAGTGGTCTTCCGACCGAAGAGCCAATATGATATCTGACGAAGCAAGGCCTTTAACAACAGATCGAAAGTATGATGAAAATCAATGCTGTGGATCACAGGTGAAACCCGAGCAACTAACCGAGCCTTTATGACGCTCAATGGAGCCATATCCATACATGAAACTTAGCTCGAAATACCCATTTGAAACCAACAATCAAATCCGGAGGTCGGTGAACTAGCTCCCAAGTCCGATTTGATCAGAAGGCCAATTTCCTCTGCAGACGGCAAATAACCACTCAAAATTTATGCATCTTCAAGCCACGAGGCCCGGATGCAAAAGAACGGTAAGGCGAGTAGAGCGGTGGAAGCAAGATTGACAGATAATCTGGCTTAAGATCCCGCCGCCCGTAGTCGCATCTAGGAGAGGTGGATGTACAAATGACTATAAAGTTGGGTTGGTCAGCGTGGTGGCTGTTCTATAGGCCGGCATTGAGCAGGGGCTCACGGCCGTTTCAACCAAAGGAGCAGTCCGGGCCGAATGATCGACTATTTCACATTCCTGTAAAACACGATGTACGGGCTGAATGATTAGCGAGGAGGAGGCACTCGTGTGGGCCGAGGGGAAGAGTCACTCGATCAAGATCCGGCCTCAAGAAAAACTAAGAATCAGATCCATAACTTGGACATGAAGGAGCTCGTGAAAATGAAAATTGTAGAGTCATCAAATTGAGCATGGCGAAAATAAAGATCCGCGAACCTGCCCTCGGATCAAAGCAACGGAAAGCCCTTGTAGGAACCGCTATATCCCGTAAAAAAATACATGGACGACATCACAGCTAATTTATTTTCTCGATAATTCCCAAGAAAGCGAAATAACGGCAACCGAAAGGCTTGAAATTTTATAATTTGAGCCGAATCCATAGTAGAGTCAAGGGCGATATGCCAGATAAAACCAAGATGGTAAACGACACGATATATATCATTGCGTGGCAAGGCATCGAACCGCAGAGATGCTGTGCATGCGAAAAAGCATAGAGAGGTTCGCCTCGTAAATATGACGATGTTTTTTTGCTCAGCGGCCCATTTTGGTGTGGAGTATAAGAAGACACGATAAACGATGATGAATGCCATGGAGTTTACAAAGTCACCTACTCTAGTATTTACGAATTCAACAAGACCTCCATCACTCAAAAGACTTTGATAGTACTAGAGAATTGATTGGCATAAAACTTTTGAAACGGATTAATGTATCATAAAATTTCAGACTTTTGCACGAGCGGAAAAATCCAAGAAAAAACGCGAATAATCATCCACAAAAGAAGATAGTAACGAAAAAACCATCATCATGAGAAATAGGTCGTGGACCCCACAAATCACAAAGTGAATTAACTCAAGCACGATGTAGCACGTTTATCATTCAAAAAAAAAGATAATCGCTACTTTTTGCCAATCGACAAGATTCACAAACACCAGATTTGGTAAAATGTGGCGATGATAAATGCCGAATTTATTTAATCTGCGAAATAATGAAAATGGGACATGCCCCAAAGGTAAGTGCCATAAATCATAACTCGCTTAACACTTTGGACTTGATCGCCGCCACCAAAGTCGAACACCTCGATCAAGTAAGTATAGACGATCACATCACCAAACGTTCTTTGCATGAGACAATGTTTTTGTTGCCTGCCACTGTTACATTCATGCTTTGTCGACCCAATTAATATTTATTTTATTTTATTTTAATTACTATAATATACAGATTTTATAAATAAATATTTAGGGTACAATTTTGTGTACTAGAATTTTAAACATATGCGATCTTCGTTTCTAAAAAAATCACAATTCACGAATTTGTATAATTACATATAGGGCTGGAAATATTAGTTGTATATGCTGATGTGAGTAGGCTGGAAAAAATAATGAAAATTTTGGTATACCCGTGCTTATCATACAAAAAAATATCGAATTTATCAAAATTTTAGTATACTAAATTTTTCAAAGGCGTATATGATATACCGTGATGAAAGCTTTTTTGATATCAAGAATTTTGGTATGCCAAATAAAAAATTTAGGTATTTAAATATAATAATCTGAGGATGTTTTTTTTTTTTTGTATTTCAAGTATATATCGATATACCAATTTTATTATATATTTCTATGGTATCTCGATATTTCAACATCTTGTCGTAAATGCTCTAAAAAAATCGGTATGACAAGGTTCATATGGAACGGTATATAAAATTTTCAGTATGAAACAATATTTTATTGAAAATTCAATATGGTACACTATACCAAATTTTCTCGTACAAAGATATGGTACGATATACGTAAGTTTCGGTACTAAGAATCAGTTTTTTTTTTTTTTTTTGGATCCCTAAAATTTGCACGATGTATTTGTATGATCCTATATTTTTGATACAAAGACGATATACCACCCTGTGAGCATGAGACATCTCAATGTGAGAATTGTTGATGTTGCCACCAATGTTACCACAATCGCCACAACATCGGTTCTTGTCCTTTCTTTTCGACAACCAACTCTTATTGTCAATGTTGTTCTTGATGTTTTTTGACTGCACGTTGATGATCCCATAATGAACTCCAAGATTCCGTATGATCTAAGCAAAGCTCGATAAAAGTTGGGAGAATTTTAGATCATCGTGCTACAATCACAAGAAAGATTAAGATAACCCACTAATGACGATTTATCACACTCTAGATCATGGAGGAGTTGAAGAGCGGTGTTTCTAGATGCTTCAAGGTGGATCTATGGATGAAGACAAATAAGTTGTCTATAAACGTAAGATCGCATCTTAACCACAAGCCAAAGAATAACCGAGCATCAACCGGAGAGTGCTAATATATCAAGAGTGATAGGGTCGTTATTCTTCCTTTTTATAAAACTTCAAGTGTTGTTCCATTCCGAGTAACAATGAATCAATTTTATAGTGTAGAGATACACTTCGCCTTTAGATCATAAACATTATTTAGATCTTAGTTTGTTAAGAGAAGATTCTATATGTGAATCACTCTCCACAATTTTTATATTCACCTCCTCAATTTATAGTGAAAGTTTCTCCATAAGGTGTTGGGGAAATATAAATGAATTGATTCTCGTCCCTCTCTAAAAAGTTAGGACTTTTAGATGAGACATAATTCGTTCATGGTATAGTCTCTCGGCTCAAATTTGGAAGCACTCCACCCATATAAATTGTCTGATTGCTTAGGCCTCTCCCTAGAGGGCGAGATTAAATGATTCGATCCACTTGAGTGAGGGGAGTGTTGGGGAAATATAAATGAATTGATTCCTCGAATTCTCTCTAAAAGTTCTGGACTTTTAGATGAGCATTTAAATTTTTTCATAAGGCATCACAAACTATATTATTGTTTGTGCAAAATTTTCTAATCCATTGCAAATTGTGTTTAAGTTTTCCGTTGTTTAAAGTGATGTTACATTGAGTGTTAAAACATTGATCATTACAACATTCTTTTGATTTTATATAAACACAACCCGATCACACTTTTTAAAGAATAATAGTGTTTTTTTATGTTTTAATAATTAAGATAAAAGTATTTAATCGTTTCACTATACAAATATTCACATAAAATTTTATCCTGATAAAATTTTGTTTGTGTTTTATAAGGTCACCAAAATCATTTCTTGCACACGGACGTATGGCTGTGCGTAAATTATACGTACAAACTGCATTCATATTTGTTTTTTTTTTTTTAAAAGTCGAACACAGATCTCCTGTAAAATTTCTAATAGTATTTAAACCCATATTATTATCTTTTATAAATTGATATCACTACTCTTAAATTAATACTAATAAAGATTTAATACTATGATTTTAGATTATAAGTGTAATAATATGATCAGGTTAAATGTAATAAGTTAATAAATAAATCGCAACACGTACTATTTGCTTTTTTAAAGTAACACGATTATTTTCCTTAAAAAAACGCAACCCGCATTAATAAAATTTGACAAATTCAACCCCGACTCATGTTTTTTTTAAATCTTTCTATTGAATTTCTTCAATTTGATGTTTATAAAATACTTTTTTTTTGATAAATAGTATTTACAACATATCATTTATTATTATATTTAACCTAAAAAGTTTCAAAAAATGAGTCTCGGGTTGAAATTGATCATTTTTAATAGTACGGGAACTTTATTAAGAAAAATAGTATATATTAAATTTATAAAAAAATATAACAAAGACAAGTTACAATTTATAATTAACCTAATTTAATTAATATTAATTTACAAAATGTAATATATAGTATAAATTCACACTATAAACAAACTTAACGAAAGCTTACGCAAAGTCGAAAGAAGTAGTTTCGAAAAAATAAAATAAAAAATTACCCCACCCTGTAAAACTTGCAGTCGCCACACATTAACCTTTTTTAACTTTCTTTGACTTTTCTTTTTGCGGTGAATTGAATAAAAAGAGTACTTGAACTATGATGATAATATTAATCAATAATGATATGGACAAATAAAATAAACGCAGTTCACAATTATTTCTACTTTTATTTATTTGGTCCAATACCTCAACATAATAATTATTAAAATAATTAAATAAAATATTATCAGGTTTTATTTTTTGTATAAGTAACTACCAAACCTTTCAAATATTTTAGTTGATTTTAATACATGATCCTACAATAGAATAACTCAAAAGGATATTATAAGTGGACTTTCTTGCAGTACAATCAATATTATACGGTGCAATACTATTATAAATGGAAGGTGTTGAAAATTTATGGATCATAGATAAAGTCTCATATACAATAAGTGCATAATATATCGGTGCATAATTAATATTTTTTAATTAGTAAAAACAATTGACATTATTATGTAAAACAATTAATATTGTTCAATAAAAATATTTAATAATATTTACTAAAAAAAATTAATATCATTTAAAAATGCAACTAATTAATGCATGGTACACCCTAATGCATACCTTTGATGTTAAAAAAAAGAGTTTATAAATAGTTTAACATAAAAATAAAAGTTCTTTTTAAGGCATAAAATTTGTAATTAATTTTGTTTAGCCAAGAGTACATTTTTTTTCCAACTCTACCATTTTTTTATCCTTTTCATTATTTTAGTTTGTAACATATATACACATCTCTGCATCAACATCATTTCCCAAATTTCGCACTAACTATTCAATTAACCCTTACCACATTTATTTCAATCTCAGATCACTATCATTTCAAATTTCTCGCATTCACTATTCAGTATTCAATTTTTATTTTAACATCATACCACCATTATTTCAACAAGTACCACAATTTAATTCAACCTATACCATCCTTTTTAATTAAATTTTGCAAGATAATTTAATTAATATCATATACTACAATATATTAACCCTTGACCATAATTTTTTTAAAACTTTTGTTAATTTTATAAAGGTATAATTGTCAAAAAAAATATTCTCCTGACTAAAAAGGTAATGGAATTAAAAAACTTGATAGAAAAAACTTTTAAATGAAAAGGAGCTAAAATTGGGGAATTTGTCATAGGAAAAATGTCTTTTAGTGTCGATTTAATCTTATTCATCTTTCATTTTGTCCAGGTCGAGTTCCAAATTTCGAAAAATTTCATCCAGATTTTTGGGGGTAAACCATAATGTCAGTGTCACAGCCTTTTTTTTTTTCTTTTTTTTTTTTTTTTCTTTTGAAATGAGGTAGTTGTTTTGCTTACGGACATTTTTCCTAATATATTTTCATTTAAAGAAGAATTATATAATTTATATTCAATAAATTCAAAAAAGATAATATTTTTTTTTATAAAAAAATAAAATATAGTATTTCAACCATAATTTGAGAAGTACAAAAGAATAGTTCAAAAAAAACTAAATATAAAAGAAATATAATTTGAGAAATTGTAACATAATTAATAAGCAAAATATATCTTAAATTTATTAAGACTATAAAAAATTTGCAGTTATTATATATTTAAATTAAATACAAATTATTAAAAAATATTTTTATCAATTTGTGTTGGTTTAATGATTTTTTGTTGAAAGTAGTATTTATTAAAATTTGCAGATCTATTTTATTTAAAGTATACTTACATGATTTTTTCCTTAAATTTTATTTAAATTTTTCCAACAACAACAAATGTTTTCATTTTTATATTATCTTTAAATTTTTTTGAGAAATTAATACTTTCGTTATAAAAAAAAAATCATCAATAAAAAAAAATACCGTTCTTAAGAATAAAAAAAACACTTTGATATAAATATTTATAAAATTTTATACAAATTAAGTATGCAATCATAATAAATGCATTGCACTGTTTAGATTATTAGTTTAAATTAAATACAAATTTTAAAAAAATTTTTTATAATATTAAGCATTAATTTCAAACTTTTTTATTTTCATTGGTTATTTTAACATTTTCAAATTCAGTTATGATTTTAGCTTTAACAATTTATTTTATATCATAATATCATACATTTTCAAACTTTTTTTTTTTAATATCATACTTTTTTTTTTCAATTTTATCATCGATATGAATTCTTAATCTGACGTGACAAAATATAATATTGCAAAAAAAAAAAATATTACTATAATGCTAAAAATATCAAAAGGTCAAGAATTTATTTTAATTTTTCGAAGAGTTTTTTCAACCCACCAATAGTAAATTATCGTAAAGTAACCGTCTTCAATAATATTATTTAAACATAACTCTCCTGTAAATTCATACTGTGAAATTGAGGAATCATATTTTAAATGGTCCCATAATTTTGTAATTTTATAATTTAGTCCCATAATTATTTTTTAAAAATTTAATTCAATAACTACTAATTGCTCAATTTTTGTCATAAAACTATTTTTTGGAATGATTTAGGGTGTGTTTGAAACACGTAAAATGTGATTCCGAACATTTATTTTTTAAAGCTATGAGAGGGTTTGGTATTGCCGATTCTGCAAGTTGTTTGTTGCTTTTAAAAAACACATCAAGCAGGGATGAATAAAGTCGGTCAGGCTAGGCCTCATAAAAAAAAGCCCTGCCCTGATTAATTTTTGTGAGCCCCATTATTATCATAGGCTTTTTAAAAGAGGTACTTAGCCCTAATTATTAAATAAATAGGCTCCGTCTCAAAGACTTAAAAAGCCTATATAAAAAGATATACCTTTTGTAATAACCTTATTATGACTACTATTCATTGTAAAAAAAATTCAAAATTACTATAAAAATTTTAAATTATAAATAACAATACTAAATGCTTCATCAAATCACCAAAATGAGCAGAATAAAATTATTATAAAAGTGAATAGTTGTTAAAATATTTAAAAGCATTATAAAAGTTCATAATTACAGATTTGTATTATTTACATTTGCTAGATATATACTACTACTAGTTATTAGTATTAAATATTATCTATGTTAAATATATTATTTACAATTATATAAATAATTATATATATATATATACAGAGTTTAATATGCTCGGCTCTGTTGACTTAAAAGCTCTGAAAAAAACTCCAATCTTCCTATTTAAGTAAATAAACTTTTAAAATATACAGAGCCCCGATTATTATTAAACGAGGCGAGGAGCCAAACTTTAGAAGTGAAGGGTTCCCCGCCCAGTAGTTCGTTGACTTATTCCCCCCCTAAGGATTTAGTCTCATAATCAATATAATTGCTCAATTTTCATCCCATAACTATTTTTTAAATGATTTAGTCTCCTAACTACAAAATTTCTCAATTTTCATTACATGTTATTTGAATCACCAAAAAATGTCATTTCACCAATGTAAACACGTGCTAATATATATTGGGGATTATGGCGTAGGCTGTTTTTAGGCACCGATTGACACAATTGAGTTCTCGCTTCATTTTAGTTGAATATTGGGGAAGTACTTGTTGCAGGAATTTGGGAATTAACTATTCTTAGTTTAGATTTGTTTCCATAATTTTTTTTTTTTTTTTTGTATTAATTATAAATTATGTATATTTTATTTAATTGACATGTGTATTAAGTTGTGTCAAATTCGACTAAAATCATAAATTTTAGTAGTTATGGAACCAAATCTTTTCAAAAAATAGTTATGTAACTAAAATCGTTAAGCAATTCTAGTAGTTATCGGACTCGTCGTTCCAAAAAATAGTTTATAGATAAAAATGAACAATTTTAGTAGTTATGAACCAAACCATTCCAAAAAATAGTTATAGGACTAATAAAAAAAAGATACAAAATTACGGGATCATTTTAATGATTTAATCTCATGAAATTGATATCTTCAAACTTAATTATAAAACCGATACCACTTATTTTTTAAAAAATACTATATAACATTTAATTATGTATCTCAATTTATAAATGTAGTATATTATTGATAAGTGTTATAAGATTCATTTATAAATATAGCATTACAAATTATAAAAAAATCATCAAACCATATCATTAACCTAAATAAACAACATACGAAATGTTGGGGGGCATAAATAACATGAGAATGTGAGATATAGGGTAAAAGAAAGTAATTAGGATAGCTACAGTGTCGAGATAAATAAGAATATAATATGGGCAACTTTGACAAAAAAGTTACAACCCCTAACGTGTACGTATATATGCAATTGGCCTCTTCATCTTGCCAATTATTTTAGGAAAAAAAAAATTAAAATAATTTTTTTTTTTAAATTCTATATCATAATGAGTATGTTTTTGTTCCTTTTAGGTTTCTTCGGTCCATTGCTGCTTTCAACTTGGAACTATATATTGACTTCATTGGGTCAAGAACCCCCCTCTCTCTCTCTCATCACTCTCTCTCTAAAAATCTATTAATTTGAGGTTTAAATCTTTTCTTGAAGGAAAAGGGAGGATGAAAGCTTAAAGCTGAAAAGAAAAAACAGATTTATAGCAGCACCACTTTTCATTTCTTCAAAAGATTACAATTTCCTAAAATTTATGCCGTTAAATAAGAAATTTATAAGTCTGGCCATGTTGAACTGCCTCGATCCCTCCCCGTCGTCCTACCCTTTTCGTCCTCCGAAAACGGCAGCAAGAGGAGGCAGGTCCGCTGGAACCCAGGTACCACCCCAGAGTGAATATAGATATCGCCAATCGAATCTTTCTCACTCACACCTTAATAAAAGATACAAAAATTGGCACCAGATCCAGATGCGGAAGTGGTATGTCGCTGTCCCCGAAAACCCTCCTGGAATCGGACCGGCACGTCTGCGAGATCTGCAACCAGGGTTCCAGCGCGACCAGAATCTACAGATGCCCGCCGCAGGCACAAAAGTGCCCTGGAAATGCTGAAGCGCGAAACTCCGATCGCCAAAAAAAGCGTCTTCGTATGCCCCGAGCCGAGCTGCCTGCACCACGACCTGTGCCACGCGCTCCAGCGATCTCTGCAGGATTAAAAACACTTTGGGAGGAAGCACAGCAACCACAAGCAGTGGGTGTGTGAGAAATGCTCAAAAGGGTACAGTACATTCTGACTAAAGCCCATCTCAAAACTTGTGGCACCAGGGCATTCTTGTTGTTGTGTGTGTTTTTCAAGGTAATTTAATTAATTCATCAGTTTAATTAATCTGACGTACATGTATGATGCATCATGTCATTGATGATTGTTGAATTGTATTCAGTGCAGGAATGTTTTAAACATAATTGGATCAGTTTCTCTTTCTAAAATTTAAGACTGTGTGTGTGGTCAAATCATTTTTCTGCGCCTAAATAGCATATTAATACATAGACTGGGTTTTATTTGACCTATATCCCTCATTTAATTAATTTAAATATTTGTATGGTACTCGTTTTAGTACGCACGCTCACCAAGATCAAGGACTAATTTCCAATTTTGAGTATTGTTAATTTTACAAATCTATAGTCCAAAATCATTTGATTTTGTGCATGGATATAGTACTCTTTTGGAGTTTAACGTGTTTAACTCTATTCTCTACATTATTGTTATTAAATTAATGATGACTTACTTGACTCAAAAATTATAATTAGAAATTGATAAACATTCAAGTCAAATACCACCATTAGCATCATAAGTACCATTAATTAGACATAATGGTTTACTTAAAAGGGAAAAGAAAAAAGCAATTACCTTTATTACTAAATTGAGATGGAGATAAATTGAAGTTATTAAAACAATCGTCCTATAATTTATAGGCCGTGTTCATTTTCAGTACGGTATTTTATTACTTTTTTTCAACTTTTGTTTATTATATTGTAAATTTTGGAACTATAGTTTTTTTCCAGCTTTTTGCCTATTTTTTTTAATAAAATTGTAGTTCTATATGTTTTACGTTTTTCAATTCTGAAAAACAAGCCTGTCCTAATTTTCAATTTTCACTAATTAAGTAGGTTGCATTTGCGAGGTGGAGAGTCATAGAGCACCAAGACGCTTGTAGCATGGGCGGCTCGATCAGAATGCAACCCTCCGCCTCTACAGGCGGCCGCCTGCTCACCCCGAACGGCAGCATCGAGCCCCAGCGACACCAATATGAGCGGTGGCGCCGCCATGTTCATGGGGGCCCATCGACCCCCCAAGACCTCCCACGCCCCCGAACCTCGGAGTTGCAGCTCCTCACTAAAGCCACCGACCACTCGCCGGAGAGGAGCTGCAGCACGAGCGAGGAGGCGGAGGAGCAGCTCCGCGTCGCCATGGCAGAGAAGGCGTACGCGGAGGAGGCGCGGCAGGGAGGTCAAGCGCCAGATATAGGCCGCGGAGCGCGAATTCGCCAATGCGAAAAGAATCCGGCAGCAGGCGCTGGCGGAGCTGGAGAAGGCGCAGTCGGCGAAGGAGCAGGCGGCGAAAGCAGGTCGATTCCGCGGTTTTGGGAATCGCGTGCCATTCCTGCAGGCACAGGTTCCACCTGCCGAGACGCACTCGTCGTCTTCTTCGTCCTCGTTGAGCTACATCTCTGCTGCCCTGCGAGAATGGCACTACAAAAAAATCGACCTATAATGACAGAAAGTATTTTTGCTACGAAAATTCTGTCATTAAAAGACTATTGGCAATGACCATGCATGCAAACAATTTATAATTAATTACTCGAGATTAATGCTTTAATTTGTTTGTAGGCATTTAAATTAATTAGTTGAAAATTAAAAGTGGATTAATTCGTGTTAGTATTATATACATGTTTGGTTTGTTGTGAATGTTACTTTTTTTTTTGTTAGATTTGTTCATTTATTTCGTAGATTTGGCTAGATACTAAGATGTGCTTTTTTTCAGAAGCCTTTTCAGGAACAATGATGTCGTCTTTTAAATTTGTTGCTCTTTTACTTGTCTCTCTTTCTTTTAGGGAAAAAGATGTGGTTGCGTGACATTCATCAGAGTCGCAGTAATGGCTATTCATCTTTATATTAATTCACTCTTAGTGTTTGTTATATTAATGTACCTTAATTGGACTCTCCACTTTTTTCATCCTTCAATTTTGAAGAAACAATGATTGTGTAGGTTTTTTTTATCTAACTACTTTTAGCCTATTTGTTTTTCAAATTTTTGAAAGAAAGAATCATTGTGCAGGTTTTTTTCCACTTTTACCTAGATTTTGTGAGCTAGCTAGATTATTTTGCACCAAAAAATGTTAAATACATATGTACTCTTTGGTCAAATGTGTTAATAGGAATTTAAAGTAATGTTCTTATAAATATTCTTACATTTTTCAAATGTGTTATCGTTCATTTAAATTTTAGCTTATTTTTCATCTCATATCCTATAGTGAAAGTAAAATAAATTCACCCTAGACCATGATATCATTTAAAGATTATAAATAAAAAAAACATGATCAGAAATATATATATATATATATATATATATATATATATATATATATATATTAACTTTTAGCAAGCATGAGGACATTTTTAATATTTCTTGGTAATTTTTACATTACTGATTAGAGTTGACCAATTGATGGGTGTCTGTCTTTGCTAAATTTTCATATTTGAAAATGATGCTATCTTTTATATAATGTTTTTTTTACTAAAACCACATAATATAACACCAATGATCCACAAAACAAGTATGCAACGTGTCGATATGTAATAAATTAACTTTAAATAGAAGATATATTTATTTTTTGTGGATCGGTAAAGTAAAAGCCATTTGAGGATCCTGTCTTTCATTTCGTTCTTAACTCCTCGCGTTCTTTCCTCGCGATTCAGATTTCTTTGTGATGCAGTTTTCTTCTCTTATTTTGTTCTTCCTTTTCTTTTCTTTTCTCTTCTTATTCAAATTCTTCCATTCTTCTCATTTTTTTGGTTTTCTCATCCTCATAAATTTGCGAGGTCCTTAAATCCGTTTTTCTCTTGATTTTTTACGGCGCAATTTTTTAGATGTACACTCTTTTCTACGTAGTTAATGTAAATATGTAATTTTGGGTAGATTTTTTTTTCGCGTTTATCTTGATTTTGTTCATGCATGAACTCTTTTTGCCTTTAGGGTAACAATCTGGCTGAATTTTTTAGATGCTTCTGCCTTTTTTACGTTATTTTACTGTAAATGTAATTTTTTAATTTGAATATTTTTTACGTTTTTCTTTATTTTTTGTTCGTCTTGATAACAATCTTTTTCATAGGGTAACAATCTTTTTGTTCATGTAGTAACACATAAAGTTGTTCTTCGTCTATAATTTTAATTTGAAAGTTTCTTTAAGCGCTTATCTTTAGTTTTTATTCATGTATATAACATTTTTTATTAAGTAACATGTATGCAGAAACAACTTGAAAAAAATTTAGGTGAAGAATTTTTTTTTAGCGCTTATCATTGGTTTTGTTAATGTAGTAACATTCTTTTGCTCATAGGGTAACACTCTTTTGTTCCATTGTAATGTGCATCAGTTTATTCTTCAAAATACCAATTTTGGTTTAGGATTTCTTTTTTCGCTTGTCTTTAGTTTGTTCATGTGGTAATACATTTTCTTCATAGCATCGTAACACTTTTTGTTCATGTAATGTACACAAAAATAAATTGAAAAAAAAAAATTAAAAATTATGGCATGTAATAAAAATTGAACCTGGGCCAAATCAATGAAAATAGACCAAAACCATTAAACCACAACAATTATTGATAAAATATCCTTGCATAAAATAATATGTAAATAGTAAATAGCCGTATGAACCTTCTCCAACTCTTCTCACCGCCCTTGACTCACGTGAATTTTAGCATATTTGCTTTAATTTAATTTGTTTGATATTCTTGCATGTAACAATAGTGTCAATATTTGGGACAAGACCTACTCCATAATGATAGTATAATATCTTCTATTACACTATTAAATGAATGATATGTATATATCCCATTTATTATTTTATAATTTCTCTTTATTTACCCAGTTTATGCATCACTCATCTAAATAGTTATAACAGAGAGGAAGTTATATTTATAAAGAGAGTTAAATGACATATTCCAATTCACCCTTCTACTAATTTCTCTTAACAATGTGCATTACTATTTAAATAAATATTTAAAAGGGTAAACAGACATAATACACATATATTTATTTTTATTTAATAATTAGTTCAGCACAACATCTTTAATCGATAAATAAAATGGATGAAAAGAGTAATGAATGTTGATTAGATTAAATTAGGACCTTCCAAGAATATGCCCAATTAAGAAAGGATGAGAGACACCCAAAAAAAGGAGCGAACATGTGCATATGGGTGCACGTCCATTCACAGTGTATTTTCTGATTATGCAATTTATTATCTTTGAAAAAATATAACGCGTGTTTACATTGAACCATGTAATTATTTTTTCCATATTAATAGTTTAACGGTTTCGGATAAATAAGTTTATATCTTTTAATAAAAAAATTCATTTATTACAAAAATCTGTTTTATAAGTGGCGGTGAATCCAATCATATAAACTTAACCAAAAAAAAAATAGAGTGGTGTTTGGAGTAGATTATCGAGGTGATTTGAAGTTTAAATTTGGTAGTGATAGATTTTTTGTGTTTGGACTATTACAAGATCTTTGTTAGCTGAAGATCAGAAACATGGTTTCATTTACCTCCTCCACAGACCAGCCGTTAAATAACGCCACTGCCACAAAAAATTATTGCACAATATTATAATAGTATTATATACTACAAGTAAATAAAGCGAGACACGAGATAACAATAATGTTAAAATTGTCAGAAAATAAGAGGCCTGGGTGCATATAAATGTTAATTGAAAAAAAAAAACAGCATGGTTTTCAGTGCCATAGTTGTAATGTTGATGCCCGACTCGTCTTTTTCAACTCACAGAGACTCACTCACAACCTCCATTCATTTCAAAATTTTTTTCACCCGCCGTACATTAAAATCCGTGCCCATACCTTTAATTTTGTTTTTTTAGAGAGACCATTTGCTTAACATATTTAACTCCCCTCCTCCTGTCTCTTTTTTTATAGTTTTTTCACAGTATTGTACATCTGCTTTAATATATTGTACTTTCTTCGTTCGAAATTAGTTTTTACTTTTGTTTGGTCACAAAAAATCAATAAAGCATTGTTTTTTATTATTAAAGTGATAAATTAAGGGTATTTGGTAAAATTAATTTTTTAATTATATAGGTTGTAAAATTAATTTATGTTAAATAAAATAAGGACACAATAGGATAAATAAATGTATACATGTATCCTCGTTTAGGTTATGAAAACTATGGGAACAAATAAAAATAAAAAGTGTGAAAAATAATATGGGAATGAGATAAGTATGCTATACAATACTATTTTGATGAGTCATAGGATATTATAACTGCTTTGATGAATTTTGGTGTACAATCTTACTTTGATGTATTTGTATTTATGCAACGCATTAAGACGGTCGTTACAATGATTTGGATCTTAACGCGGTAATTTCTACGGTCTGATTAATTTGTGAAGTCGTTAGATCCATGTGTTAAATTTAATAGTTCTGCGTTGGGCCATTCAATTCTCTTCACTAGGATGAGATTATATATTAATTTTTGCATATAACTTAGGACTTTCTGTAAAAACAAGGTCGCTTTAGAAAATTTGATTTCAATTTTATATAATCTCATATCTTACAAAACTAGTCTAATTTTTGTCTTATTTTTATTCGAGAAAATAAAAACGACAGTGTTGCTCTCATTTTTGGCACCATACCCACATCATTTGGACTTTTCGGGGAAAAAAAATCAAACGTATTTCTGATTTTTTTGACAAAATAAATTCCTGATTGAACATATTGGTAAATTATAGAGTAAAACTCCTTTTGAATTAAAATTAACGTCTTACTCATGATTTTGGTCGCGTAACCTAATTCCAAATTCATTTTTTCCATGGTTTTTGGCCTCTGATTATGTTTTTAATTTAAAAATCAATTCGCATTTTGGTCTACGGGACATTGTCTCCACTATTTTGGTCTCAAAGCTGCGGTGACTTCTAAGCGTAGCGATTAGTACGAAAGTCGTAGAAAAAATATTTTGAAATTAAGTGATGGTTGTTGAAATGAAAATCGTGAGATATAAATGTCGCCTTGAGAATAAAATGAATTTTTAATAATGAAATTATTAGATCAATAGATTGAATTTTAAAATTGGGTAGACTGTAGAGTGTAGGGAAAAGACAACAACCTTTTTGATAGAGAATTTTCTTCTTGTAATAAAGAACCACTCTCTCTCTCTTCTCTCATGCTCCATTTTGTCACTTGCAACTTTAATTTGAACCACAACGATTTCTAAAATTTCATCTATTTATTCTGTGTATAAATGTGGTACTAGCGTTTTTTTCCTATTAACAGAATAATAATTTTTTTTGAAGAGATGCATGCCAAACCTCTCCTAATATTGATAACTTATCGAGGTATATACGCATGTGATTTTTAAAAAAAAAAGTTCTATCTACTCAACGAAATAGGCGCCATTATAGAACGTAAGATTAGTTGAAGCGGTATTTATTTGCTTGAATTATCGAACTAAAATTTTAAAATCTTAACCACTAAATTTATGTGCATTTTGGCCATCAAAATAACTGTTCATATCCGCCACTAAAGTTAAAAAAAAAATATTTATATGAAGTAATTTAAAAAAAATCATGAGCACAGGATTAAATTTGAATTTTTTTTTAGACCGGCTTATATAAAAACTATCACTATAAAAACTATAATTTGTTATGTATAAAATTATAATAATATGCATAAAAAACTATTCTCCCTCTGAAATCTTAAATCAGATTCTTTTCCATTAAAAACGTCAAATCTTAATTGTACATTTTTTTTAAATGGGAATATTACTTTATCATTTTATTACATAAAAATACTAATAAATAATTCTTTCAATCTTCAATATTTTATCATTTTTATCACATAAAAATACTTATTGAAACAACTCTTTTTCTTTCCCCAACACTTTATCACTTTACGTTTTTTCTAAACTCCGAACACACAACCGGATTGAGATTTTAGAGTAATATTTAAAAATATTGTATATTTTAAATAATTAAAAATTTTAAGTCACGTCGGTGACAATTATTTTACCTAATAGTAATAAAATTAATGACAGACTTATAGTTAAAGTGAATATTATTCCCGAATAATGAGTCGGTACTGTTTATAATAAATGTGTTTTAAATTTTGAATTGTCAAAATTAGGATTGACTTCAATTAATAAATTAGAACCTTTTCCGTAATTACCTACAATGAATATATCATCTACTTTTTTAAGAAATCAGAAATTTATTCTGGAGAAATTAAATAATGTGTTTTTCTCTAAAGTTGTACAAAAATTCAGCTAGAACTCATTAACAGTACTGTACTGTATGGATTGTACATGGCATGATGCAAGATAGAGACTTTTTGATAACTAAGATATCCTGCTTTAAAAGGAGCAACAGATGCAAGAGAGACATATATACCTTATCTTAATCTTAATTAATGGCAATAAACCACTTGGAACGTTTAATTGAGTAGTCCCATAATTAACAACTATTTCTACCGAATCTCAGGTTATTATCTTATGCTACATTTTCAAAACTTAAAAAAATAGATAAATCTCGTGTGAAATGGATGTCGATTCCTCGATTATTTAACAAGTCTTAGCTGGTAATTAACTAATAATACGGAAAAAATAATTGAAATGTTGTTGGGAGATAGATTTAATAAAGATATATGATTTTACGGTTTGATTAAAAATACAAATTATAATATTAGGAATGATCTTGATAGTTAGTCGAGGATTCAGGTTTAGAATATTAGGGGATGTTGCTCTGCGGAATGCCTGATCGGTAGATATGAATTCGGAATAAGTCTTTTACGAAGACTCGATGAGATCTTGAGGTAAGAATCAACAGAAGATTGATCTTATTGATGAATAGGAAGACTGAAGACCACAGAAGACTCGGAAGACTCTGAAGGCGAAAATGAAATGAAGAATGAAGATGAGAATCTTTGAAGAGCATAGTAATTCTGAAGACTCATTAAAATATTGAATACTCGATATGAACTGTAGATGTTGAAAACACTGAATATCTCTATCTGAAGGTCCCAATCAAGAAAATGCGTTCCTTAGAATTCGATGTGCCAAGACGTTTCAAAAAGCGGACAAAAAGGAACTAAGTTTGAAGTGTTGTTAAGGTTATATCAGAGGCTTCGGAGTTTACTAACCAAAGAAATGAATTGAAGGTGTCTATCTTTAAGCTGAGACAAAAGTCAAAGAGAAGACAACGATACCCATCTTTTGACAGCCGGTGGCGAATTATTGAAAAGGATATTCGATTCTTGTGAAGTTCGATTTGAAAGTAAAGACGGCTACATGAAAGGCTGTACTGCGACGTGGGGAGTTTCAAAACCTCATTCATGGCCGTTTCTCACACCATAAGAGTAGCTCACGAAGTGTCTCCAGGATGATTTCCAAGAGTGACCTTGATGTATGCCTATAAATCTTTGACCCTTCTGGGCTGTAAGTTACGGGAAATTTATCACAAAAATCGAACTTATTCTTGCAAAAGTTAAAGCACTCAAAGAAAACTTTACGTTACCAAGTCTTCTACGTTTATGACTCTTTATCTAAGCCTAACCCGGTAAAAATTATCGAAACTTAGTCGAGATATCCTAACTTTACATTGTTAGCCGTTGTAAAAGATACTCTAAATCTAGTTGAAACCAGCAGGAAACCCCCGACCCTTGAAGTGATTTAGGTGTGTTTGTTTGCAGGAAAATTATGAGTTATCAAACTCGCAAAGATGGTAAACTACAGAGGAGAAGTTAATGAAAGCTCGAGTGGTCAAGCTTGTTGTGTTTGAGTAAATAAAACTCGGTAGTAAAGGAAGAAACTCGAGGTGATTGATAGTAAACTCACAGATAATCCGAGAGAAAACTCGGTAAGGTTGGAGTAAGTAAACTACGAGAGGTAGTGAGCTCGAGATTTGATGGTAGATTTCTCAAAAGTGTTGGAAAAGTAGATGTAAGACTTGAGTCCCTACGAACCACTATAATTGCTATATTTGTTACTTCCCTTGCTCATGCCTAAGCTGTTGCATTGACTTGATTTGAAAGCGTACTTTTCGACGATATTCGATTCGAATCAATCATGAGATTCCGTATGAATTGAATCAAGCAATCACTTTATTTCGCAAAGGAAGGTTTTAAGTGACTTAAGCGAGTATAAACTGAAATGACCATTCCATTGAGTAAATTAGAGATAATTGCAAATTAGACTCTCATTTGAAGTTAGAGATTGAATTCTCGGTGGCTTAACTTTCGAGATCTAAAACCGGAGCTTCGATTTAGGATTATCGAGAATGTCTGGCTCGAGATCTTTATCTCGATGGGCTTTGACTCTGGGCCAATCATGCTTCGAGGTCCTCTTGAGGTCTCATTGGTAGCCTCGGTGAAAAGTTTTAAAAAACCTTTGAACACATTGTATTTCCTCATTGCATGTAAGCTCGTTCGCAGGACCTTGACCGGTGATATCGAGAGTAGTGGTTGACTTGACCTAACATGTTGACGAAGATTTTATTTTCAAAAATACTTGTAGTATAAAATGAAATCTTATTTCTTGAGAACTTTTACTTTTAAAGATCGAGAAAAATGTCTTCCCAAAAAACTTGCATGTTCGTTGGGGAACTATGACCTGGAGTAGAATGGATATTACATGTTCCAAACATGAAGCCATGTGGAAGTGGTCTCTCGAGGACCATCCGATTCTTGTAGTGAATCCGGAGGAGCAGGAAGATGAAATTGATCCACAGGCGAATTTCCCTATAAGTCATTGACCAAGCTGACTCCACAGGGAGAAAGTTAGATCAATCTATAGACTACGTTAAAGACACCTTTCTGATCGATTGATGATGGTGTGATGGGAATGATCTCTCAACTGTAATCTTCAAGTTTGGGATACCTTTAGGTATTATGTGCGAAGCATATCATAAAAGAAAACAAACTTCGTTGGCAGATTGGAGAAGTTTGATAGTTTTGAAATGGATGATGGTGAATCAATAGACAAATTGGAAGTGATTCCTTTAGCATCGCTGATAATCTAAATACTTGGAAAGAAATATCCAGAGAGAATTGCATTGAAAATTCTTAGAGGTCTTTTCTGAAATGGGATATTCGTGGGTGGTGATTGAAAACACCAAGATATTAATTCGAGTACCTTACCAACAAATTCCCTCTTTGATGCAGAGGCCTGTAATTTGTAATTGATAAGAAATCGAAAAGAAATTTGGCAATGAGGAATGATTAACTTCTTCATGAGTAAAATGTGGCTTTAAAGCCAAGATAAAACCCGTAAAGACTAAGTCTGAGAACCCCATTACCAAACATCGAGATTGAACACGAGGAAAAACTAACCTTGATGGCGAGGAGGTTTGACAGACTTAATAAATGAATTTAAAATATAAAATTATCACAGGGAACCGGGTACGAAGAAACTGAGGGCAGGATCAACGCGGGAAGAAGAAGAAGGACTGCAGAAAGTGAAGGATCTTAAATCCGAAGAAGACTCCAAGTCGAAGAAAATAGTGGAACAGTAGTCACAGCAGTTACCATAATTGCGGAGAGAAAATTGACCCGATTATGATTGTCGATTTGGTCTGAGAGAGAAGAGAAAGACAAGCTAAAAGAGACGAAGTTCTCTGTAAAAGACCATGGTTAGCAGAAGAACACTCGGGGAGGATCTAGCTCTTACGTATGAATGTTCTCGAAGACGATTAGAAGTGATGACATACATCTGATGATGGCCGATGAGGGAGGTAAACTCTATACCAATGACTAACTCTACCTTTAGCACAAGAGTTTTTCAAGTTCCTTTGAAAACAATCATTTTGACACGATGGATTCTTTTGAGAATCTCGGTGAAGTATCTTTATTTTAGAGAATTTCTTTAAATAGAACTAGAAAGCGGAATAAGGAATGAAAGCTGAAAATCTAAAATGGAAAGACTCTGTGATATTAGGTACTTCTCGATTAATGAAGACTCTTGATGGTACGGATGTTTTGAAAGTACACAGCTCTACGGAGAAAGAGAAGTTGTGATGTCCTTAAACAGCTAAAGAAATCCTTTGAAGAAATTAATTTGTCGAGCTGAGTTCAATGACCTACTACGAGAAGCGTAAAACTCTGCATAGCTGGCAAGGATGATGCAGCAGGAAGAGATTAATTCTATTGAATAATGCATCTAAATATAATAGATGAAATTGGAATTTACGGAGATCATGACTATAAAAATGGATTCAGTTTATTCAGAGGAACCTAAAATTTCATCTAAATGTTACGTCAAATAGCGAAGACTATCTTATAAAACGATGGCACCCTACACTTCAAAATTTGATAATGCCCAAGGTTGTAGACAAGGGAAAGGACCTGTAGTCTCGGTAAAAATTTGAATGATCGAGTTAAGCCCAAACCTCGAGTGAAGGCTAGAAACACAAAGCGATCGATTAGAGATTCAGTAATGCTTCAAAGCCTCGGTACAAATGCAAACTGAAAGGCTCTGCTGAACCATCGAGAATCCTCGGATGAAACACTCGGTAGAGACATTCTCAAGCTGAAGAGACCAAGTCTCGATTATCTTTGAAGACCCGATTTGATCTGAGCAACTTTGAACTGACATTAAGGTAAAGTTACGAACCCAAAATCTGACAAAGATTTAGGCCGTGACCCAAAAGCCTAAGCAAATGAGCAGGCACAGACAAAGAAAATTCAAAACCTTAATACCGTACAAGCATTGTGGCATTATCTGACTATTTAAGGCACCGGTAGTGGATGTATGTTGATGTTATGGAAGACAAATTAGCCACTCTAAAGTGATTAGGTTGTCGAGGCGGATTTGGATTCCGAAGGTATCTAACCTTGTAGGACCACTACTGGGTGGGTACTGGAATTGATCTATTTTCCGGAGAAAGCGAACCTTGTGGCCCAAAGATCACGCCTTGTGATAATGAGAGAGATGAAAAAGCTCACGATGCTGCTGGTATCTTGACGTTGGATGTTCAAGACCTGTGTGGAATGCAAGAAGATACTCGGTATTTATATGTTGAACAAAAAGGCCGGGTCTTTGGAATAACTCAAGGCCAATTTGAAGGATATGGAACTTTGAAATCGACTCGATTAAATATCCATGGTGTTTCATATGTATACGGATTGAAGCATAACTTCTTTCCAATTAGCGGTCTGTGATAAAGGTTTCAATATTTGAGTTCTCTAAGAACTTATATTTTGTGAAAGATGATACATCCGGAAAGTATTCTTGGTGATACAAGAAAAGGAATGTATATCTTAACGATTTGGAGTTCAACTCCAAAAGATACATGTTTGAATTCTAAAGTTCCCGGATACCGGTTAGTTATGGCATAAAAAGAATGAATCACCTAAATTTCAAAACCTGAACAAACTTGCAAGATTAGCTCTTGTGAGGTTGCCCTAATGAAGTGTTAGATGAGGACTGTATTTTATGATGTGTGCGGAAAAGGAAAACAAATAAAGCATCATTTTTAAAGAAAAGCAAAGTAAAGTTTCTCTTTGGCGAATACTTGATTCTTTGCATATGGATCTTTTGGTCCTATAACACTGTGACCACTAGTAGAGAAATACACATTGGTATTGTGGTTGTTATTTTCTCAAGATATACTTGGGTCATATTAACAAAGTGAAGAGACTAGGATAAATTTTGCGGTGTGGTCAAAATCGAAGGATCAAACAAAGATAGATTTATAAATCCTTATCATGTCTGATTATTTATGGGAGAATGTAATTTCACATGAAACATCAATTGTAAGGACCCCTCAACAAAATGGTATTCTTTGAAAGAAGAATAGAACTCTGAAAGAGCTGCGAAGACGGTGATAAATTGGTGATATTTCTAAAGGTTTTGGAAATTTGAAGGTATCCAACGCTGCGATGCTACTCTCTGAGAACAGGATCCATCTTGACCAAGGTCGAGAACCAAAACACCTTATGAGCTTTGGAATGAAAGGAAGCCTCTTGTTTCTTTCTTTTACCGTGTGTTTAGTTGCAAGTGTTTCCTTTACTGATAATAGTAAAATGGAGTTGAAAACATTTGATAGTAAAATTTAATGAGAATATTCTTAGGATATTACAAAATCGATAAAGCTTCGAGTTTACAACTATAGGACTCTTATGGAGAAACACCTAAAGCCTTGTTTTTTGATGAATCTACTTGTATTAGGAAGAAAGCGAGAACATGATGCGGAATGGTATTAAGGATCATTGAATTAAGCTTTTAAACGAGGAAAGATAAATCATCAACAGAACGAGGAAAAGAAGAAGCGATCCGTCTATGATTGGGTATTTCAGACTCGAATAAAGAATTCCGGAGATGGAAATCGGGATGCAGTGAGACTCGGGGAAAGCCAGTGCTCAAAGGTGACCAATAAGACACGATTGGAGACTCCCGGTATGTGGTACCAATGAGTGTAGTCAATTTGGGGAAAATTAAAATCCTATCAACGAAGACAAATGCTCTCTGACAGTATTCTGAATAGAATTTCCACAGGAAGATGATTCCTTTCTCGTTCTTTTGTTCCTGAGTTCTTTGATTTAAATGAACCTAACATTTCCAAATGTTGAGATGTTATTGAAGAGGGAACATGAGAGGAAATGGTCAGATAGTCATCCAAACAAATCTGATTGTGGGTGATCTGTGGAAGGAGTCAAAAGCAGAGAAGGTTCCATGGTGAAATTTTTCAACCGCATACTTATGGGAGAAAAGAACTCTGAGATTGGTGAGGCTCTACAAGATTCTCATTGGATGGTACGCTATACAGATGAAATTTGAATCAATTCTAAAGAGATGAAGTATGGGAGGTACAGTAGATAGACGGGAGGAAAGGCGATATCATTGGAACAGTGGGTTTTCAAGAATGAAAAGAGATGAAAACAACAACATTTGTGAGAGAGCAAAATGAAATTAGTTACTGAAGGTTATTCGAGAAGAGGCTTGGATTATGATGAAACCTTTTTGTTGCAAGACTAGAAGAAACCATCAGTTGTTTCTTGCTGTCACCGCCCATGAGATTCGATCTATCAAATGGATGTGAAAAGTGCATTTCAGGCAATTGTGTAAAGAGAGGTTTATATGGGAACCTCTGTTCAAGCAGAATGATCAAGTTCTGTTCGGAAAAGCTTTGTGGTCTCAAACAAGCACGGGCATGGTATGATACTCTTTCCGCAGGTTTCTTCACTGACCGCTTGGTTTTATCCAAAAGAGCGTGATAGAACCTGATAGGGATGAGGGATGGGGAGAACCTCTTTGCTGGATTCGGATATATGTTGATAATGGTTTTTGGATCCTCGAACCATCGGTATGAAAAGTTTTCCTTATTTGATAGAAAAGGCAAATTGAATGTCAATGATACAGAAGATAATTTCTTCTAGGTCTTCAAGTGAAACAATCAAAGGAAGAATATTCGCCAACAGGCCAAATACACGGTCGATTCTTAAATATATGGTGTACAAAATTGCGCAATCTCGATTAAGTTCCTATGAATACACTCTGAAGATGAATCCTCCTGAGATGCAGAAAGAAAGCGAATGATAAAAGCCCATCACGATTGAATCAATTGGATCATTGTTGTTCTATCTTATAGCAAGTAGGCCGGATAACATTTCTTTGTTGGGATATGTCACGAATGCAGTAATCACCAAGTTAGTCTGGAAATTTGCGAAAAGATCTGATATCTTAAGGCGCGATGAATAGAGATTATAGTATCAAGTGATGATAACCTTCAGTGCTTGGTTACTCGAGATCTGCGTGCTGTGGAGAGTTCTGCAGAGTTAATGAAGAAGTCACTTGAGAACTTGCTAGCCGATTTCTAGGAAATCATTTGATATCTTGGTTTCGAAGAAAGCAGACCTCGTGTGACAAGTACTCTGAAATTGAATACGCCATTTCACTGGCTGTTATTACTCGATTCTTTAGCTTTCAGAATAACAATTAAAGTTATAAAGTTGTAGCCGATGGAAAGTACCAATATTTTTTATGACAATAATAGTACACATTCTTTATTTTACAAAATCAAGTATTGCACGAGATGTAAGCATGTGGATATCGAGACAGCCATACCGGCGGAAGAATCATATGAGAAGGACATAAGGATGGAAAATTCATCTTTTGATAGCGAGCTGAAAATATCTTGACTAAACCTTTGCATTTGAATCGAATTTGAGAACTTCTGATTGAATTAGGATGTTAGGGCAGTGTATAGAGTAAAAATAAAAATTGAAAGGTTTTTCGGATGCATGATTTTCAATTCTCTTGAGAAGCTCGAGGATAAAATAAATCTTGTTGGTCTCGAAACTGATTCACGAAGTCGATCTTTCGTGTATCTTGAACCAATTGATACTCGGTATTATCTTGACATTTTTATCAAAATCGATTTTCAAATCAAGTGATAAAAGAAATTAATCTGAAGAAAGTAATGGCTAAATACATTTCGTTTATTTATCCGTAAAACTAGGTAATCATTACGCAATAAATACAAAACACGCAGGAATGTTTTTTGGTAAGGATCGTTTTGAATTAGAAAAGAAGGTCAATACCATTTAATGCTCTTGCTACATTGGCTGACCAATGAGGATATTTTAGCGAGCATTTTTGCTGAGATCGTCGGTTCGTATTCGATTAATGGTGATTAATCTCATCCATTGTTTTTCACCTAACCAACACGTATTCCCCCGTTTATCTAAAACTATATAAACCCCAATAAGCCATTGAAACCAAAATTTTATCAAACCCTACGTTTAATCCCTGTGAATAAATCCCTTTGCGGAAATTCAAACCTAAAGCTTCATTTCTTCAATCAATCTCTAGATATTTTAACCTTGTTAAAGAGGGTCTTGAAACCAACAAAACGTAAATGCAGTTAGTTATCTCATAAGCACAACCAACTTTCAAGCAAAGAAATCTGCGTATGATTAAGCCCCATTAAACTCGCTGATAATCCTTAAACCGACCGGACGAGTTTGCGAAAGAAGGTAATCGAGTTCATCTGCTGAAGATAGATGAAGAGGGTTATGTCATTCTAAGTTAAGCGTATCCACGTTTAGAGCGATGCGTCGAATCATTGATTTTGAGAGGGATGCATATATAGTTTGAAAATACGAATGATGTTTTTGAGCTCTTGCTGATAGAGGAAGGATCCTCTGATGTATATCGGGGAAGAAGGCGAGTATGAATAGAGGATTAAAGAATCTGCAGCCAAGTTTGAAGCATTCTTAAAAGCGCCAAATCCACAATACTCCGTGTGTTGATGGATATTGTGGTAAAACTTATCGTAGTCTTGCAGGAGTTTTGGCCGGTCGATGCCGACTCAGTTGATGCGTGACAATCGAGGGCCTCACCACGAACTTCAAGCGGTGATTTTGATTGACGGTGGTAAGCGGAACCAAAGTTTTGAAAAGAAGGTTGGCCGATCTCGATAAAGGCGAATCATACATGCGCTAAGGTGCTTATATTTGGAGATGTGCGGAAGAGGAGGAGGATATCTTCGCCAATTCATTTCATTCCTAAATCCAAATTCTCTTTAAA